>CM034531.1:17786282-18203782 GCA_020002185.1 Paraescarpia echinospica
GCACACGCACACGCACACGCACACGCACACGCACACGCACACGCACACACACACAATGACAATTGGTAGATCAGAAGCCAATGGTCCAAGGAAACGAATGCAAATATAAAGAGTCGATTGGACATCGGCGCCTCGGGGGAGATGCACTTAGAATGATATGTAAATGTAAACGCATTGTTATTATTACTACTACTACAAATAAATAATAATAATAATAAGATAACTTCTATTTCGCCTAAATCCTTGGAAACCAAGCTCAGAGGCGCATCAAAACATAAGGATTGGTCAATCTCAAAATCCATAAGTAGTATTCCAGTTGTCAACAGATGGGTCAAGTCGCTAGGGAGCTATGGTGGATAAGCAAGGTTGTAAAGACAAGTTTTTAAACGACGACGGAATTTTTTAATATTTTCAAGTGATCTAACACTAAGAGGGAGCATATTCCAAAGAGTTGGTGCAGCAAAAAAAAAACCTAGTTCCAATGTTAGTGTTGACTCTAGGAACAAAAAATAGATGATCGAAGCTGGATAGGTTTTCTTACAGGAGTAAGCAATGAATGCAAATAAGATGGTTGCTTATTGGATAGTGCCTGGTATGTAATGGTACAGATCTTAAATATTATACGATATCGTACAGGAAACCAATGCAAAAACTTCAAAAGTGGTACAGAACGAGAAAAAACGAGGAGATCTTGTAACTACTCTTGCTAGACAATTTTGGACACGCTAAAGTTTTGTAATATCCTTTGTTAGCGATATTATTAAGGAGGGAATTGCAATAGTCAAGTATGCTGCTAACAAGCGCTGTTGCAATAGTTTTAGCAACAGGAAATGACATATACCGGCGAATACGGCGAAGATCACGAATATGCAAAAACAGCAGCGACATGTTTGAGATATGTGTTGACGGAAATTGAAGTTACTATCAAATATCACTCCTAGATTCCGCACCGAGGTTGCTGGCGTGATGCACTGATTAAAAAAAACGCATAGGGAAAAGATCATCCAGTTTACTACGCTGCATTGGAGTACCAATAATGGTCAATTCAGTTTTATTTGCATTTAATTTCAACTTGCTGTCAGTCATCTAGTGGAAGATATCTTGAAAGCAATCACTAAGTTGGTTAAGGGAGCGATTTGCATCCGGGGTAGCCAACGAAATGTAGATCTCAGTATCATCAGCATACAGATGATGATCCAAGTTGTCTTTCTACAACAGAGCTTAGTGGCGTTGTGTAAAGAGTAAAAAGTAAAGGCCCAAGAACAGAACCCTGGGGAACACCAAATAAAGTCGGCAGTGCAGCTGAAAAGCAGTTCCCATTCTTTATGGTTTGGTATCTATCAGTTAGATATGAAGAAAACCAGCTTAGAGCTGTGCCAGATATGCCGTACCACTTTAATAAGCGTTCAATGAGAATGTTATGATCAATCGTGTCAAAAGCGGCAGAGAGATCTAGTAAGGCAAGTGCAGTCATTTTACCATTATTAATGTTCAAGTTAATGTAATTATGAACCTTTAAGAGGGCAGTCTCTGTTGAATTAAACTGTTTATATGCCGATTGTGACACATTAGTTAAGACATGTGTGCTAATGTGAGACCTTAGACGACTTGTTACAACATTTTCTAGTATTTTGGAAATAAAGCTGAGGTTAGAAATAGTTCTACAACAATTTTGGTCTTGTTTAGGCTGAGATGACTTCTTACGAAGTGGTGTGACATGGGCGTATTTGAAATCATCAAGAAAACAGCCAGAGCAAAGTGAAGCATTTATAATATTTGTTATAGGTCCAATTAGTGTATTGAGACATGCTTTTAGCAGTATTGTTGGAAATGGATCAAGTGCACAAAATTTATTTGGGAGGACATAATTATTTTCCTAACTTCATCAACTGTTGCAAGTTCAAATGATACAAGTAGAGAATTTAGTTGTGGAAAGTCCACACTGACATTACTTAAATTATGACATTGGAAAGCAGAACGAATAATACTGATTTTATTCTTAAAGTGACTAGAGAACGAATCACATAGACTTAATTGACACACGATCAGGTAGCGATGGAGTAGGCCGTCTGTGTAGAATGTTATTGATGCAGTTCCATAACTGACGCGGGTTATCAGACTCATTTATGACCATATTTGTATAATAATCTGATTTAGCTTTGGCCATTTGTCTGTTACAGAGGTGACATTGCTTATAATAGCACGACCTGTCTAATGGCGAACTCGATTTACGCCATACACGCTCTAAATAACGACGATGCCTTTTAGATAGTATGATTTCGGTAGTCATCGATGGAGCCGGTGGCCTTTCTGACACACATTTGGATTTTATAGGTGCATGTTTGTTAAGTAATGTATTGAGTACTTGACAGGACTGTTTATATAAGTCAGGCAGATGTTTTTTTTATCTGTGAAAAGGTCGGATGTAAGGATATCAGCCATTAAAGCTGTAATACTAATCATATGAATGGCTCTGTATTTCGACTCTAATGGGGTTATAGAAACGGTAACATCAGCAATGACGGTATGTTGGTCTAATAACCAATCTGAAACAGTAGGTGCTTGGATTTTATTCCAAGTTGAACAGATTATCAAGTGGTCAAACCAATGGCCATTTATATGTGTCGAAAAGGTAACATGTTGTTTCAAATCAAATGATGCCAGACTATCATCAAACGTAGTTATAGTTGTAAAAGGTATATCCAAAGGTAGATTAAAACCACAAAGAATGTAAAATTCTGAATGAATAACTACCAGATTGTCCAACATATCGTGAAAGTCTTCAAAGAAATTTGCCGGATGTCCTGGAGGGCGATATATACAAACAAAGTATGCGGAGAAAGAAGAATTTGAAATGTCAGCACAGATGGACTAAAAACTGGAGTATTCAGGGTTATAATGTAATTTAACTTTGAACTGCTGTGATATAAGAAAGCCAACACCACCACCACGTCCGACTAAACATGGTCGAAGGTGAAAGGTGTAACCAGAAGGGGAAACGTGTATCATGTGGTCTGAGCCAGGTCTCAATTACAGCAAGGGTGTCTATTTTCTTTTAAATTAATCAATCACAAAGTGAGGCTGTCTTATCTCGTACAGATCGAATGTTTGTAGTGGCCACCCGAACGTTTTGTCTAACAGCTGGCCCAGGATTGAGACTTACATATCCTGCTAGCAATAATTATTGCTAATTTCAATGTTGGCGTAGAGCGGGGGATTGGTAGTAACTTTCTATTATAACAAACATGAAGACATGGCAGGCTATGCAAAATTGAAATAGAATGATGGATTCTAGTGTGATTAGGAAAAAGCACATTGAAATGATTGTCAATGATTTGCATAAAACAAAATATTTATCCCTTACAGCAACAGAGCAAGACAAGCAGAAAACACCCAATAAGAATAATCATATTTAGTAGAAATTAATAGACCAAAACCATATAATTATATATCATATAGATAATAAATTGTAAAATATGTTAAGCCCAGAGCTAAGACTAAGGCGTAAGTCAAAAACTAAATTATATTTACAAGATCAGTAGAGTCTCAATTTTAACAATAAAGCCTACATTATTTAATTTAAAAAATGTGAACCGGGGCCAACTCCGGTAACTAAATCGAGACTTACAGGCCTATTAAGGGAGGGAGAACTATTTATATTTATTAAAATTCACTCAGCCGCAGCCTTAGATAGGCAGAAACTGACTGCAGTGTCAATCACTCAATGCCAATGCCTTATAGTTCACAATTCAACTGCACCATGAATCCGTTTTAAACACCGTTTTATTGTAATAATATAAAATGCCAATAATAATAAAAAAGGTCAATAGAAAAAACTCACAGGCAGCATGTTTTGTAACTTAATCATTTAACAGTGTAATAGTTACAAAGGACAACATTAAAAATAACTAAACATTGCCGACCGGCGAAAGTGAGCGATAATCATAACGGTTTTAACGCCGGTTTTATTAAGTTGAATATGACAGGACCAAAACTTGTTAAAATATGCTTATAGTTTAAATATACTTAGCTTACGGTTGAATTCTTGGTTCTGTAGCGCTTTACGAGTTACATAATATTAAAAGTAATCTATTCAAAATAATTAGTATACTAGAAAATACAAGGGGTCAATACACAGACGGTTTTCTCATTGGCGACCATAATAACGTTTTGTCTGATTATAAGAAAACGGGACCTGCAAAATGTCTTAAACTTCTCACCTGCTGTTATCATCATCTCATTGACATGCTGAGAGATTTTAATAACAATAATTGCATAATTCTAGCTCTCGTAAAATGCCTGCATGTGTGACACCCATCAATATTTTCAAATGCCGGCAAGCATGACTCCGCAAACAGGTCACACTTGCAAATTGCTGCCAAATATTCTTCCGCTTATATAAATAATCTAGAAATCCACCATTTTACAGTCAATACCTTCTACAATTACCCATGAAACTCTGCCTGCCCAAATGCACTTATGTCACAGCATGTGAATTTTGTAAAAAAAAATCATTTCTCAAAATGATTGCTCTCACTGCACTTTTCTTCGTAACCAAACAGGAAGTCTAACTAGAACATGACCCCATAATTGAACTTTAGACGAAGGATACATTTTGAAAGTAAACATTGTGCCACGCCCCCTAGCGACCAGATCCAAAGTTAATATATCAATGCATCGATTACTGTTAATGGGAACGTGTCTGCTGATTGTGTTACTTGATTAACATCAGTACGACGCGTTCATCCGAAGGGGGGTGGTTGGAGTTAATTTATTGTCAATGTCCACCTCTTCAACAACGTTGATTTAACTCGTGTAAGTACGAGTCGACCTTGCTAAGCACGGAGCCTGTCATCTGTAATAGTAATATATTCTACCTGTATTGCGTGGTCAGTCTTTTGAAAGGCCACTGATACATCTAATAATTCACGGGCCGCATGCCAGCGCACAGTTGATATCGTATTCAATGACGATACTATTGGGTGATTTATCGGCCAAAATGTAAGCTACAGTACAGCAGTCTTTAAGCATGCTGTAAACCAGCGGTTTTTTCCCCTGGGTAGCGACCCAAAATTGGGTCGCCAAGCCAATTTGAGTGGGTCGCCAAGAGTTTCCAGTGACTATCGATTTTTCCTTAGTTGCACTGCTTGCCCGTATGTCCTACTATATGCATTTGTGACAAATAATGTATTTGAGTGAATCTATCTATGTTAGTGACAATGCCCAACTCATGCATGCATACAAGCCCTGTGGAGGTACGAAAATGATCGAAGAATAGTTCCTGTTTTGTTGGCCGCCACTTACCACCGCAACGGGAGAAGATATTGTCAAGACTGTGGATTAATCACCAAGGAATAGGGTTTGATATGGGATCAGTAGTTCCGTGTATATTATGATGGTGTACCAACCATGTTTGGAACACGTCGAGGTTTAACTGCTGGTGTGAAGGAAGTAAATCAGCAAGAGAAAATTGTTCATTAAATAATACTATATTTTAGTTAATATAGCGCCAGATCCAATTTAAAACAGTTCGTGGGGCTTTACAACATGCAAGACGAATACAGTTTTTTTTTTTTAAATTGCTAAATAAAAACACGTTCTCTACAAATAGTATAAATAGTTTAAATAAAAATATAAAATCAATGTATCTTATCTAATGAACATATAATATAATAATCATATACACACCCTGTACTAGTTTAATATATATTTACATAAATAAGTTAATTAAAAAATGCATAGATACTAACATTAGTAATGTACACATAAATACAGTAATTAAATAAATATACTAATATAATTATTTTAATTAGAGTTCAATAGGGCTAACAGCCAATGTAAATATGTACCACCTAGCTAATGTATAAGTAGTCATACATATTGTAAATAAACATATACGTAGTTTCAGAGATATAAAGATAACTGCATTAATGCAGGAACTATCATGTTACCACCTCCTTCGCGAGAGTCTTGCCTATAAGGTGGAGGCTAGATTAGCGGCCTGGAGGCTTTCATTAATGGTCATGAAGTAATGACGCGTAACTTCGCACGTGCTCCGTCGGCGATGAATTGGTTATTATTTCGCAAGAGATATGTAGGTAGGCATTTCCCCACAAAACTGAAATATAAATATTACAAACTTACGCGTATTTAGTTACAATATTATATAAAACATTGTCTGAGAAATTCGGTCTGTAGGCTGTCCAGAACATCAACAAACACCGAGTTGGCATCTTCGATACGCGATCATTTTCACTGCAAAATTATCTGGTGACCTTAGAATGTAGAAAGTCGTTGTTCTTGGCATGAATGTTAAGAGGGCGACAGCTTTATGTCTAAACTTGCACTACTTCTACATGTCGCTAGTCAGTTGTTGATCTTCTCTGCTTCTTACTAATATAGGAAATAATCTGGTATGATACATTAAGTACAAAGGCGTTCATGATCATTTACATTATCTAAATAAAACGGTGAACAGTTTTATAATATTTAAATGTGTTGAAGAAGATACCATAAAGAAAGTAATAATTAATTTACACGACAAAATTAGCTGCGGATTTGATGGTTTCTCCACTAAATTTTATAAATTAATTGAACCTGCAATAACTAACTCTTTAACAATATTAACAAACCCAGTATTAACCACAGGAATATTTCCTGATAAATAAAAAATTGTTAAGGTTATTCCAATTTACAAAAACAATGAGCCAACAGTCTTTAGGTAGCTAGGGAATAAGTTAAGGTTTGTACAATTTACACCATAATATTTTAATTTATCAATTAATATTAAATGATCAATGGTGTCAAATGCTTTAGATAGGTCTAAATAAATTATTATGGGTATGTCATCCTTATCCATTTGGGTTATTATTCTATCTATTAATTCCAGTGCGGCATACTCTGTTGAATGCTTAGGTCGGAAAGCATACTGGTGGTCACACAAAGTTTAGAATGTTTTAGATATGAAAACAATTGGTCAAGAATTATTTTTTCAGTACTTTTGAAATAGCTGGTAGAAGATATATATGTCTATAATTACTCCCGATATCGAAGCAGAAGATCTACCGGAAGACATTTCAAGCGTCAGTGGGCTGCAAGAGCACCTCATGGGAGTCATAAATATCCAAAAGACGAAGACAAATTCCGAAACCGCTTGTTGTCAGAGCATGACATACGATGCAATCTGACTTCAACAACTCCCTGTTTTGAAGAACTTGTTGTATCAATTCAAAGTCAGCATCGCCGCAACTAGTTAATGAAACAATCCAAAGTTTAGCCAACTGGACACTGGTATACGTAGGGACTACATCTGGCCGGTTTATCAGTTGTCGTTATATCAGCTGGTACATGTGGCTCTTTGATCACTGGACCTCAGTAAGCAAGTATCGTTTATTTGTTTTATGCCTATTCATATTTTCATTATTTACTTTATCATTTGTCGCGGCAGTTCTTAACATATGACTTGAGATAAATTATATTTGGATGCTTGGGTTGCCTAGTCCCACGACAGGAATTTGAGTCGCGGCAAAAAAAAACCGCAAAGCTGCTCTAAACCGTGGCTATTTTATTTAATCGGCAAATTATGTATATTCAACTAAATGAATCAATATCCCAATGTTCGGCCGTAAAACAGCAAACTGAAAAGTGATGACGTCATCGGGAAAGCGCAGAGACGGGGTTCTTTTTTATTCCTGCAGTTTCGAATTTCCGTTTATACAATTTGTAATGGTGCATGCACTATACAAATGAATTTCTTAAAATATGATATAGTTATAGGAAACTCAACGTTAACGGTGGGGTTAGTTTTATCGAAGTCCAAACATAAACGTATAAGAGAATGAAAAAGTACAAAACGCTGTAAGGGAAGTTGGCAAACGGGACTGTATTATTATGGGAGATTTTAACCATGGTCTTATACAATGGAAATCTCTACAGAGTATGGGGAGTGAGGTCCACAAGTTTTTAGTTTTAGCATAAGACAGTTTCCTTTCTCAGCATGTGCTAGAGCCAACCAGGGGTGAGAATGTGTTAGACATAGTTTTGTCCTCACATAATTAATTAGTTGTCAATGTCAAATTATGTGAGCCGCTGGGAAGTAGTGATCACAACCAGATACATTTTACCATCAAAGTAAAATCATAAAGAAATAATAAAATGCAGTTCAGGAGAAATTTCCACAAAGGAAGATAAAAGGAAATGAGCAAATATTTAGCAAAGATAGACTGGAACAACACACTGAAGAATAAGACAGCAACAGAATGCTGGAATATCTTAAAGAGTGAAATTAAGTGCATTGTCAATAAATTTGTTCTCTTGAAAAACAAGGAAAACGGTCCAGAAAGAAATACTTATCGAAAGAAGCCATTAGAAAAATTAAGTACAAACAAATGATGTGGAAGTCATATAAACGTACTGGAAATGACGAAGACTACAACATTTATAAAGAAGCACTAAACCAAGCTACTACAGAAATTAGAAATTAGAAGATAAGCTAAGAACAAAAAATAGCTTGTAATATAAAACAAGACAGCAACAGTTTTTATGCATATGTTCGGAGCAAACAGAAAGTTCAGGATAAGGTCGGTCCTCTAGAAGATAGTGCTGGAAATATAATATCAGAGGGATTCTTAATGGCAGAAGACCTGAATGAGTATTTTAGTTCAGTGTTTACCAGGGAAGGTATTAGTTCACTGCCAGTACAAGAGGTTAAGTTCAAGGGGGCAGAATCAGACTATTTAGGACAGTTAATTGTAACCCCGGAAATGGCAGATAATAAATCACGCCCAAACTACTACTGGAAATTGTAGAACAAATTAGCATACCACTTGCAACAGTTTTCAACTTGTCATTAGAAAATGGAGTGGTTCCTTTAGAATGGACAGAAGCAAACATTATACCGTTATTTAAAAAAGGTTCCAGAAACAAGTCAGAGAACTACAAACCAGTGAGTTTAACGTCAGTGATTTGCAAATTATTAGAAGAACTAATTAAAGATCACATGGTGAATTTTCTTGTTAAACATAACTTATTAAACCCATCTCAACATCGGTTTCTAAAAGCGAGGTCATGCTTAACAAATATGTTATGTTTTTTGGAAGATATCACTAAGTGGGTAGACGAGGGATCACCAGTAGATATCATCTACTTAGATTTTCAGAATGCTTTCGACAAAATGCCACATCATAGGTTATTGTTTAAACTAAAGGCCCATGGCATAGGAAATGGTATAATTAACTGGTTAGAAAAATGGATAATTGACAGAAGACAACGGGTAGTAGTTGATGGGTAGGCTTCAAACTGGAAATCAGTTTTTTGAGTAGGGTATCACAGGGATCAGTATTAGGACGTTGGACGATGATATAACAAGCAAGGTGTTGACATTTGCGGATGATACAAAATTGTTTAGAACGATTAAACGTGATGGAGATAGACAGCATTTACAAGATGATCTTGACAGGTTGATAACATGGTCTGAAAAATGGCAAATGTTCAATTTTGGGAAATGTAAATTCCTCCACACAGGACATGGGAACGAAGATGTACATTATACAATGGGAAGTTCTGTACTAAGTACTACTGTAAAAGAAAAGGACTTAGGGTTAACCATTAGTGCTGATCTGATACGAAGGTTTCAGAGCAGTGCGGTATTGCCGCTTCAAAGGGAAATCAAATCCTTGGATTAATTAGGCGAAACATAACGTATAAGGAAAAAGAGCTAATAATACCGCTGTACAAAACAATAGTTATACCTCATTTAGAATATTGTATTCAAGCGTGGAGGCCATATCGCAGGAAGGACATATATATGCTACAAAGAGAAAGAGTACAGAGGAGAGCAATTAAATTATATAAAAACTGAGGGATCTTAGTTACGAAATACGCCTAAAATGTGGTTTAACAACGCTAGAGACCAGGGCATTGAGAGAAGATCAGATAGAACTGTTTAAAATATTGAATGGTTATAAAAATATTGGTAGAAATATTGTTTTCTCAGTTAAGAAAGATAGAAGGACCAGAGGACACGGAGTTACATTAGTAAAGGAGCAGTGTAGATTAGATATAAGAAAGTTCTCATTCTCACAAAGGACTGTAAATGATTGGAACAGATTATTTCTTGATTGTGTTGGTGCTAGTAGCGTGAATATGTTTAAAAATAAAATCGACACATACCTTAAAAGGCGGGATACACGTAGATAAAAAGTATTGGACTCTCGATAAGCCAAAAGGCTTCTTTGTCCACATACCATCTAGAGTTCATTTTCTGGATGGCAATCTTGTTAAATCTTGATATTGGTAATTTAAATATAATTTGAGATCGATGATTTAACAGAATATAATCATACAGCCGTGCAGTTCTGATTTCATAATCACACACGCTGCATTTACCTATCCATCACGTGACCAATTACTTAGCAAGGTCCATAAATAATAAAATAATAAAATGGATCATGCATACTGGAATTGTTCGTACATTCCGTATTATATTTTGTTGCAATTCTGGCCTAAATTGTACTTCTTTATGAAAAAGACAAACGTGTTGTTTAAGTAAGAACTGTAGGTGTAGGAAAAACATTGCCGCCTTGTTCGATTACCTGTGCTATTACGACACTGGCTCTACAATTACAGCTGCGTGCAATTCGCAACTTGATATAGACAATTTCTGGACTGACATCTGGTTTGGGTGATTGTTCTTGGAAATGTACGAATTCTTCAACCGAGTTGGATGTGCCCGCTTATGTAGATGGTATGTAGCCAGAGAAAAAGAGGTGATCGACTTGTTCACGACCACGCTGATTATTAGTAATAGGCTCGGCACATGCAAGCAATATTATAACAGCCTCGTCGGTAGTGGGTTGAGCTGGCATGATTTATTTACCGAAGACACGAATCTTGGATGTTATTATGCGGATAATTTCTTAAACAAGCGGTGTTGAAAGGTCAACGCTCTTCGTGGTTGTTCTGTGTTTGCGCAAGAACACGGCCAAGCTATATGTGATCAATCTACAAACTGAATTGTATGTAATAACCGAAGTATCATTGAGCTTACGAAATGAAATCCAACTAAATAGTTAACATCATCGTACTACGGATGGTGTAATCTGTAATCAAACGCCGTGTGCGATTAGCTAGATGCAATCCGAATGATGCAGGTATGGAACTTACCTGAAGTGAGTTAAATAGGCCGATTAATGACATATAATTATGGGCATGCAACATTAGCCTGTGTCTCGTGTAGCTCAACGTTTAGTGTCGTAATTTAGATCCGCCTTGCAACTCTTGTAGCAATGTTGGTCATTATAATGTTCCAAAATCCGTGTCGAATTACCTATGGTACCACTAATTGTAGCAATTATGATAACTACATCACAACAAGGGAGACAGTGCGTGACAGATGTGACAGCTGTGACAGGTATGAAGACAAACAATGAATGTAATAGACAGCCGCCAGTAACACACACTGTTTCTGACTGACTTGTTAGTTGTGTGTACACAGATGTGCGACTAAACAACTGTCAACCACGACGTCTCTACAACTCGATACCGTTGTCACAAAGATTTATAAGACATATGACAAATTCACAAACCTTTCAATAACCGGACAATTAAACCCACGAAAAGGAAACACTGGCGCAACTAGTCACCCAGACATTTGAACATCTGGACAACTGGTCACGAGACACACAGGCAGGCAGGCAGGCAGGCAGGCAGGCAGGCAGGCAGGCAGGCAGGCAGGCAGGCAGGCAGGCAGGCAGGCAGGCAGGCAGGCAGGCAGGCAGGCAGGCAGGCAGGCAGGCAGGCAGGCAGGCAGGCAGGCAGGCAGGCAGGCAGGCAGGCAGGCAGGCAGGCAGGCAGGCAGGCAGGCAGGCAGGCAGGCAGGCAGGCAGGCAGGCAGGCAGGCAGGCAGGCAGGCAGGCAGGCAGGCAGGCAGGCAGGCAGGCAGGCAGGCAGGCAGGCAGGCAGGCAGGCAGACATACGTACAGACAGTAAGACATTAGACACAGTTGATTATTCATCCAATCGTATAGAATAGTACAGTAATGCCACTATTTGTGAGTGTGGGGGTGCTTGGGTGCGTGCGTGCGTGCGTGCGTATATATGCGTGCGCGTGTACATAATACGCAAAGATGCAATCATAATCAAAATGGTGAATACCAACTCCAGACAACTGGTCACCAAACATACTCCGGGTCTACTTGACATGGCAGGAGACATGTGAAAAGCGTTGATGCAATCTTCTCATGTTAATTGAATCTACTTTTGAACTGGCACTCTATAGATGCCTAACTAGAGCCTTCTATGCGCCTTCCACCACTGTTAGTGGGCATAATAAGAGGAAGCGCGAGCTTCCGTGGAGTAATTTGCCGTGTTAACTGAATCTGCATTTAAGCAATGCCACTCGGTAGACAAGCAATCTGTAGACGTCTCGTGCAATAACAATAGATTTACATTACATCAGTAACACAACTGCCCAACAAATATGACATTACATTGATAAAATGACTTATGTCATTTATCTCCAGACTGCCCCATTATAGGATTGGTTTCATTTTCATAGTTTTCTCTATCTACGTTTATTGAGTCAACGACTGTTTTTCCTTTCTTTTGCGTGTGATCTTTTACTTCCTCTGACAGTGACACCAGATAGAATGGAACGATTAGGTTTTCTCTTCTGAAATAAACAGGTAACATTTTGTGAACGAAAAGTTTTCGAAACGGCGCCAGTGGAATCGAACCACTGTCCATTCGGTGGACAGTTCTGCGCTCTAACAATTAGACAGGGTGAAACCACGATAGATCTATAATATATAATTTATAATATTATTATAAAACAGTTCGTTCTTTGTTTGCATGTGCACCCACATCTCCGTCAGTTTTGCATGTATCGGGCTGAAATTTTGCCTGTGATCTAGCGGGCCCATTGAGATGGTTCGTAGATTTAGGCATTTTTGAAATTCTTCGGGAGGTGGAGAACTTGGAGGTCGCAATATTTCAAAAGGCTGTACTTGGAGTTCCAGCCGCGGAATTTAATATCTTTTGTATATCATCGTAAAGACAATTACGCCATCTACAAATATGTCGCTGGATGTATGCAGAAATTTGCAATATATTTTAAGTTATTGACATTTGAAAATCTTCAGCGCTTAACATGCACCAGTTCTACCTGTACCTGGTCACGTCTGCACGCTTACAAGTAGCGCGCTCTTTCGCATTTCATATATATTTCCTACAGATGGAGCTATGTGTCATATTGTAATTTGCGTCGAAATTATCGCCCGTCAAATTAGTGTATTATAAAATGTGAGTGTCAAAACTTATATTTGATAACTAGGAATACGACATACCTATATTATAGAACAGTTCGTTCTCTGTTTGTTTGTGCACCCACATCTATGTTAGTTTTGCATATATCGGGATGAAATTTCAACTCGGCATCCGCTGTTGCTGGTTACGTCAGTTAGTCGGGTGAGCGATTGAGATTGAGATTTCTGGCAAAAGGTTGTCCTAACAACTAGGCCAGTGACCAGTTACCATTTATTAATGCGGGTAGGCTGGAAACATTCGGGATGGGTTTGGGGTGTCTGGTACATATGACTGCCTTTTCCCCCGGGTAACGCCGAGTAACTCAGCTACTTTCCATATAAACGACCATTATAATGTTTCTTTGATTTCTTGTAAGGTTTATCTAACGATTTCTTCAAACATCATTTCACAGCACATTTATACTGTATGTACACCCATCTGTGTAAAAGTCGTGAAATTGTCATACCTCATTTTCCCACCGACCAATTCCTACCCGACACCCCTTCATTTCTGATAGAACCTTACAGTGATTTGCCATGATGACATTCTACATCCCAATGGCACCTGTATGTATACGCAGGCAGCGACCGACGGACAGCTGTTGTAAAGTGAGTGCTCTGGTGCAACGCAACGCAAAAACATCATTTGTACTCATCAACACTATAATTTTTATGAGCGTTCTCAGAAATACACACACACTGCATAATGCTAATTTTATTGGGATTCTTTAAATCGGTAATGGTTAATGAATCTTTAATGTTGTCTGACCTCAAACCATAGCATCCAATTATAGTGATGTCGTGCTAAGGCGTCCCTAATATTTATCTCGTTGCTAACCTCTGAACAAGACTGGCCGGCACATTTGCAGTAGTACTTTACTCCGAGCTCATAAAACCTGCTGACATGCCAAGAACACGCAGTACAGATCAAAGTCATGCGTGCACTTAATACGATAAAAAAAGTCGCGCTCAAGGCATCAGACACATTGAACAAGACATATGGCTAAACTTTCTTGAATGGTTATCTCACATAATCAAAGCTGGCTACGAACAAGAATGGATATTCAGTGTGCTTGGAGAGAACGTTGATTTTTCGGATTCTTGATCACGAAAGTCGTGAAATAAATTCAAAGAAACAATTCAATAAAGCCCATTTCAATATTTTCAACTTTAGCTTATTACAAGTGCCGTTCCTTTGTGTTCAAATTTATAATGTTTCAATATTATAAGTATATATGAAGTCGATTTAATACGAAACATGTACATTTCTTTAAAACAACGAACAAACTTAATTTAGTCGTTACTTGCGTCACATGTTTTTCTTTCTATCTACCGTGTAAGTGTTTATTTTTCGTTAAGTGAATCAAATGGCTGAGGCACCGTTTACCAAAACTTAGATACGCTGTAGCGAAAAATCTGCCGCAGAAAAATACTGCCGCACCGACCTTGGATTCTCTGCCTGGCACCTGATCGGGTCCTGTTGATTTGTTTGTTTTTAAGTCATGAAGTAATTTGGCGATTCCTTTTGTAGTGATGATGATGTGTTTTATACCAGGAACCTAATGCTATGTCTGTGTATACATTGATTAATGTTGCATGTGCATTGTGCACCACGTCATTTTGTATATATATATATATATATATATATATGTATATATATATATATATATAAGCCAAATAAGAGTACCCGTGCCTGAGAGACTTCAGGATTTTGATTACCTCAATATTACCTGTGATAGTTTTGATAATTCTGAGAAGTAGGACGTGCTGAGATGTTTTCACAGCACCAGCACCAGCACTCGCAACAGTAACAACACTGTGGGTTAATAGCCATTCCAAGTTGTTAACGCGAGCAGAACCGCCGTCACTTGCCCCGCGTAAGACCCGAACAAATGTATGTAGATATGGCGGAACAGTAACATAATTAGTTTATCAGTTCAAAATACCATTATTACTTCCGCCTAAATTAATTCGATGCATCCCCTATGTGTTTTTCATACAAGATTTCTTGGGAAATATTTTAATTAACTAGAAGTTACGCCTAGATACCTAGTATAGCAGCTAGACTAACCACATGCTAATGCAATGGGCGGTTAAAATTACTGCGGCATCACTTTTAAAGGTATTCTTGGGCTGTGGCTTAGGGCCACACGCTTGGAAAAAGATTATGTGCAGGAGTCGTAGATTAATCCCTGAAAGTTTGCACTCGAGGTTCAAGCCGTCTAAGAAGAAAACGTTGACCTACCCGTATACGTTAGCTCGATTATAAGTAGATTACTGCGGCATAACCCTTAAGGGTATTATTGGGCCATGTTCTAGGGCCAAACGTTTAAAAACATATTATATGCATAGAAATACGTAACTGCCGATCATACAACTATATTTACATAGTTTATTGAATTTATATATTCGAAGGCAAAAGTTTATAAATAATTATAAAATTTAGAGGCAAATGGTTGGTACAGCTTCTAAAGTAGTTGTTTGGTTAATACATCGTATGCATAATTATTTGTTTTGTTTATGACACCATCGTTGCATAGTCCATATATGTTTACGTATTCACACAGAATTTCACGCAAATCTGCCAAGCCATTTTGGTGTAAGAGGTAAATGAAATCTGTATGGTAGTGTTTCCGTTTACAGACACCGGATGAGGGTACGTTTATATTTTGATGTGACGACAACACATAAAAGCAGTACAGAAGACATGTAAATGACCGAAATATAGCAAAATTGCACATAGTTTCATAAGAAAATAAATGTGTTTATGTTTTTTAAAACATTACAAACAAATTTAGTAAAACAATATTGTGATAAAAAAAAATTCTTTTGCGTTTTCTTTGACATTTCCCCCTATATTTTTGTCAATAATGACAATATAAAAATTGTAGTGGTATTGCCGTACTCGGGATCTTATTATGAACAAGTTGTTTTATTTTTGTAACATCCAATCACTAGATTTGGCTGTAGGACATCAGTTTTGAATAGCTTGACTTCCGCTTGAAAATGGCAGCCATGTTTAAAGATGGCGTCCAAAAAAGGTAATAAGCTTCTGAATTGTCCATCACCAATTTTCGGACACCTCAGATATTAGTGTAATTGAGAATCATAGTGGGAATTAGTCCCTCAATTTGAGAATCAAGTTCAATATTTGCAGGCTTGGCTCATGGACTACTAGTTCAACGTTCCCTCGCTCGATGTCACGCATTAGAAGTGTACGTCGTAAGTCGTTGTTTCACATAATACATGTAGACCTAAGTACATTATACTAATAGCATTATTGGTCATATATGGGGATAATGTATGCACTAATAATATTGTATCCACACCGATTGAGTAATGCGTGATGACAGTTACCAGACAGATTAAACAATAATGGTTGCGTGTAGAACCGCATGTATCATACACCATCATTTTATAAACATTCATCATGTGTCGTTCTATGATTGAGTATAGAACACACTGGTCAGCAGCCTGCATCCGGTCTCATTGCCCAGCGAAGCTTTCGATGGTTCGGTTACCTGCAACGGCACCAAACTACCCTGCATCACTGGTGTACCTATCCCACCCACATAACGCCGTCTGAAAACAGCCCCGTGGTCGCCCTCGCCGAAGATGGATCGACTGCGTCAAGTAGGATCTGGACTGCTTTGGTTTCACGCTTGGATGCCGAGTGGGTGGCCGTTGACCGCCCCACCTGGAAGGCGGTGATAAAGGATGTGATGTGACCTCTACGCTGGATACCCGGCAAGAGCACTATTTGGGGTCAGGACACTGTTGGACTTCACGAAAAAAAGTGCAATTTATTTTTGAGAAATGATTTTTTTTACAAAATTCACCTGCTCTGACATAAGAGCATTTGAGTAGTCATATTTCCCGGTGTGATTATAGGAGCTGTTGGCAGTAAAATGGTGCATTGGTAGCTGATATTACTAAGCGGAAGGGTATTTGGCAGCAATTTGGCTAGTTGACCCTTTAGCCGGATCACTGCCTGCATCCATTCGTAAATATTGACGGGTGTCACACATACAGGCATTTTACGAGAGCTATAAATATTAGATTTTAACTAAACTCGACCAGCATGTCAATGAGGTGATAATAACAGCAGGTGAGAAGTTTAAGAAACTTTGTAGGTCACGTTTTCTTATAATCACACAAAACGTTAACATGGTCGCCAATGGGAAAACTGACAGTGTGCTGAGCCCTAAGTCAAGTAAGTAATGTGTCGTTGCATATTTACATACATGATCCTTTCCAATAGAGACATGCAATTAGTGGTTTTCTGTGTCGATAAGCGTCACATAGCACATGAATAGTCCTAGCGATTCGTTCAAGCATTCTAGTTCCAGTAAAATACACAATTTGTGCTAGCAAAGTGTCACTATGCTACCAGAATAATAGTAGTTGTAGCAGTTAAGAAACTGTGTTGCTAAATATAGTATTTATGTAAAGAAAACCTTCGATTTGAATAAAAAACTGTTTTTGTTCTTTCCCAAAGCCTGAACCATATGTAACGTTTCTATGCCATCTCCAGCCCGCCCTCCCTCCCTCCCTCCCTCCCTCCCTCCTCCCTCCCTCCTCCCTCCCTCCCTCCCTCCCTCCCTCCCTCCCCCTCCCTCCCTTTAAGTAACAATCTTGGCCCTGACTTCTGAACCGTTCACCCTACGTCAACATATTATGTCTCTAAGGATTCTAATTTTGAGTAGCAACATTTATGATTGCAATTTTTGCGTGGAGGCAGCCATATTGACGTTATTTGCGAAAAACTGTAAAATCATGTAATTTTCACGAAAATATTCCTAACTATCTCCACCCTTAGTCACTGAAATTAACTTTAAACATCGCCTAACCAAGACTAAATAGCAAAAGAAACCCCAATCGCATGCCAAACAAAAAAGAATTGATACTATAAGGAAGGAAGTAACAACTTTTGCATGTTGATTTGTACTATGTCAGAACAATATTAACATTACACCACCTGGTGGAATATTCGTAAAACAGCCCTAATTTATGAACCGTTCATCCTACGTCAACGTGTGATGTAAGTAGAGATTCGAAATAAGGAGCAGTAACTTTTAAATTATTTGTATTATATGCGTAAAATAAAAAAAATAAAAATGTATTAATATATATTTATATTTTATGCGTAAATGCAACCATATTAATGTTATTCACAAAAAACCGTAACATGTAGAACATGTAATTTCGGACGGTATGTTGCTTGAGTTTGTCTTACTTATATAGTGTATCATAGCATGTTTTGCATATTAAACATGCAATCCAAATAAAAGTTAGAGCAACCTGCGTCGGAAAAAAGCCACTCAACTAGTTGGCGAATGAGTGGATCAATGCTCCTTCATCGATGGCAAAACGTTGTAAGAATCCATTCACACAGAAATGAGACTTTCACTGGTTTCGAGAATCATAGTACAAAGACCACACGACCAGAGCAACTGCGCCCGTTTCTGGCCCTCCACGAAGCTCCTGGCGTACCGTATCTATCAATGCTACGTCGTCCAAATTGTAAACCAATGTTAAGCTGTTCTTGAGCGCTATGAAATTAACTTTGCAAGAGGAGACTCTCACTTCATGTTCATAGGAAGGGAAGATATATTTCACATTGCAACCTGATTCAAGGAAAGGATCTTTGTACAATTTTTATGCAGTCGACGAATTAGGTCCTGCTAGACGCTGGCGGAAGGAGTACTTCATCATTGGTGGAACGACTGACTCTTCACGACCATCAGGCAATGACCCTCGGAATGTCGAAGTTGCTGCATGATCTGTCACTAATAATAATGTCAACTTGTAGCGCGCCATAATTCTAGACAAAAGTCCATTCAGAGGCGCTAAATTAGATTAATACATCAATATTAAAACTAGCTAGTTAAATAAATGATAATAAAAATAAGTAAATAAATTGCTAAAACCATGATGCATAATGCGAAGGCAATAAGATTAGGTGGTAAAAGGATATAGCATTAATTAAAACGTGACATAGTATGTGCATCTTAAGGCATAAATAAGTTAGTTAAATAAAATAAGTTATTTAAAAACAAAATAAGTTATTTCAAAACACTATGCCATGTGCGAGATCACATACTAAACTAAACGTTGAACGCTACACGGAACAGGTGGGTTTTTAAAAGTCGTTTGAATGTGGCTAGCGCTGTGACTGTCTTTAATTCTAACGGAAGAGTGTTCCACATCCGTGGGGCCGAAACTGAGAAGGAGCGATCGCCGTATCTGCTGTTGGATGGCGGCACACGCAGGTCGTTGTTGTTGGCAGAACGTAGCGCGCGCGCTGGTCGGTACGCGTCGAGCAAGTCGGTAATGTACGACGGTGCAATGCCATGTTGGGCTTGGAACGAAAGCAGCAGTATTTTGTACACGATACGCTGTTTCACCGGAAGCCAATGGAGCTTCTTTAGCACCGGGGTGATGTGCCCTCGCCTGTTGCAGCGGACTACCAAACGAGCTGCGGAGTTCTGCACTCCGTGATAATCGATGTGGCTTTGTTTTATTTGGATTTCGTAGTTATTTTAAGAAGCAAAACATGCTTTCACAGAATAAATTGTATAAGCAGGGCAAAATCAAGCCGTATTGCCTCCACAATTTGTACGTTTTTATGAGAATTTTTTTTTTAATGACATGATTTTTCGTAAATAGCATCAATATGGCAGCCTCAACGCACAAACTAAATCAAACATAAACGTTGCTACTCCTTATTTTTAATCCAGAGAGACATCTCACTTTGATGCATGATGCACGGTTGCGAAATTAGGCCCGGTTCACGTTGTTCTCTTAAAAATGATACACACTATGTTGGATGCCCCCCAGGCTTTCGACAAAGTGAACATGTGTACATGGACGACTTAAGCGTAAATCTTAACAAATTATAAATTGGATGTCTTTATGCAGGCACTATAATGAATCACTTGATATATGCAGAGGACCTGTGTATTTTTCCACCTAGTGTCTTTGGGTTGAGAAAACTAACGGATTGTTGTGCTAAGTATGGCGAAATGTTTACCATAACATGTAATGCCAATAAGTCGTATCGTATGGTTATTTACAGCAAACCTCAGGACATGAAAAATATTCATCCTGTCACTCTCAATAGTTGTCCATTCCTCACATTATCAAATGCAAATTTCTGGATCATATAATTAATAATAATCTTACTGACGATGATGACATTGACAGACAGAAAAGACGCATATATGCTCAGACTAATGTCTTAGCACGAACATTTTGCCTTTGCAGCTCTACCATTAAAACTTCCCTATTTCAATCTTACTGTGGTACTATGTACACCTCAGTTTTTGGTGTAAATAAAAAACAGTGTTTGAAAGGTATTACTGTTGGATATAACAACGGTTTTAGAATTTTACACAATTTGTCATCATGCTGTAGTGCAAGTTTTGTTTGCTACAAACTATGTTAATTTGTTTAATGAACGTATGCGTCCATCCCTATTTAGCTTATTGTGTCGTCTTCAACAGTCTGAAAATCCACTTTTTTTAATTATGTTTATATTGATATTCATTTTAGAAGTCCTGTGTTTAAATACTGGACTACCCAATTGAATATATATTCAATTAGTATACTTGAAGCCACATTATATATATATATATATATATTAACCAACTATTTTTTACTCCATGTGTGTCTATATCTTTTTATTTTTTACTTGTGTATACATAAACAATAATCGACTTTTGTCTGAAATAAACATTATTATTATTAATATGTAAAATAAGTCACTTTATCTCATAGACTATCAATTATATTACGTATATTTTGTTCGGAAGGAGTATTGTGTTTCTTCTGCTATTCAATATAGGTTAGACGATGTTTAATTCATTCAAAATTGGTCGCCTATGGGTGGAAATAGTGAGGGGAATTAGAATTAGAATAACAAGATTTTATGGTTTTTCACAAATAACATTAATATAATGGTTGATATTACGAACCGAATGCATGGTCTAGTAGCTGCTACTTCACATTTCGAATCTCTAGATACATCATGCGTTGATTTAGGATGAATGGTTCATAAATTAAGGCCGTTTTACTAATATTCCGCCAGGTGGCGTAATGTTGATATTGCTCTGACATATAGTAGCAATCAACATGCAAAAGTAGTTACTTTCTCCAATATAGTATCAATTCTGTTTTTGTTTGGCAGGCTTTTGGGGTTTGTTATGCTATTTAGTCTAGGTTAAGCGATGTTTAGACTTAAATTGATTAGCTAAGGTTAGAAATAATTAGGAAAATTATCGTGAAAATTACATAATTTTACGGTTTTTCGCAAATAACCATAAAAGTTGCTACTCCAAATTTTGAACCCATAGATACATAATATGTTAGTTAGCTAGGGTCGTTTCAAGATTGTTGCTTAAAGGTGCCCCCTCACGTCCCACAGGGAGACAGATAGATCGCCTGAAAGATCATAACATCGACATCAGTAAAGCCAGGGATCAGAGTTACGACGGTGCGCGGTGAACATCCTCTGATAAGGTTGGCAAGCAGGCCATGATAAAAGCAGTTATCCCCAAGGGCTTTGTACGTACACTGCAACTGCCGAGTCCTCAACTTGCCACGGGCTTTGTACGTACACTGCAACAGCCAAGTCCTCAACTTGCCACGGGCTTTGTACGTACACTGCAACAGCCAAGTCCCCAACTTGCCACGGGCTTTGTACGTACACTGCAACAGCCAAGTCCTCAACTTGCCACGGGCTTCGTATGTACACTGCAACAGCCAAGTCCTCAACTTGCCACGGGCTTTGTACGTACACTGCAACTGCCGAGTCCTCAACTTGCCACGGGCTTTGTACGTACACTGCAACTGCCGAGTCCTCAACTTGCCACGGGCTTCGTATGTACACTGCAACAGCCAAGTCCTCAACTTGCCACGGGCTTTGTACGTACACTGCAACTGCCGAGTCCTCAACTTGCCACGGGCTTTGTACGTACACTGCAACTGCCGAGTCCTCAACTTGCCACGGGCTTTGTATGTACACTGCAACAGCCGAGTCCTCAACTTGCCACGGGCTTTGTACGTACACTGCAACAGCCGAGTCCTCAACTTGCCACGGGCTTTGTACGTACACTGCAACTGCCGAGTCCTCAACTTGCCACGGGCTTTGTACGTACACTGCAACAGCCAAGTCCTCAACTTGCCACGGGCTTTGTACGTACACTGCAACAGCCAAGTCCTCAACTTGCCACGGGCTTCGTATGTACACTGCAACAGCCAAGTCCCCAACTTGCCACGGGCTTTGTACGTACACTGCAACTGCCGAGTCCTCAACTTGCCACGGGCTTTGTACGTACACTGCAACTGCCGAGTCCTCAACTTGCCACGGGCTTTGTATGTACACTGCAACAGCCAAGTCCCCAACTTGCCACGGGCTTTGTACGTACACTGCAACTGCCGAGTCCTCAACTTGCCACGGGCTTCGTATGTACACTGCAACAGCCAAGTCCTCAACTTGAACATCGCCAATGCATGTGATGTAGCTTCCTGCCATACGGAACATGACTGACACCATTAATTCTGTTTTCCTTTTCTTTGACATATTCCAGAAACGACAGCGATTCCTGGATCTAATCATAAACAAGCTCTCTCCAAATATGAAGAAAAAGAAGCTTGTTGGACTGTGCAAGACCAGATGGGAAGCCATACTGAATCCGTTTGAATATCGTGACATCTGCGAGGAGCCTTCATGGACTTGCAACTGGGACCAGGATACTAGGACGAAGGCGCAATGGCTGTTAACCAGACTCACGTCATCACATACCATCATTGCATTAATCGTTACCAAGAATGTATTGGAGAATGTCAGGCCCATGGCATCCAAGCTCCAAAAGAGGGACGTGAATATATATATATATATATATATATACCTATCATACAATGTGATCGACCAAAGCAAGGAACGAATTATGACGATGATACAGAAGAAGAGTACAGTACGTGGTATAAATATGATACACGTTTAGCCACACTTCTTGGTACATCCATCTCAGCACCAAGAACACTCCGTTGCAGCCGTTCGGCTCTGCTACAACGAAAGTACACTTTCCCGTGTTAAAATTATGTTAAGTACAACAAGCTGTTGTCAAGAACTGAGACGCTTGGTGATATTAGCAAGACGCAGACGACTAACCAAAACAGTGTATGTTGTGTAGACAGAGAAAGTGGGCAGTTTAATATGTATTTAATCAATAGGTAACTTGGTTACCAGTCGAGTTCTGCATCGTGAACAAGGCGTATTTATTGATGTTCGGTGCACTATAGAGCCTACGTGGTTATGGTTCCGAGTATTTGAATGACATATTTGCTGGCAGTATTAGACAATTATAGGACTGATATCGACGGATGTGCTAACGTTTGATGAGCCAATAACAGAAGGAAGGTCCTGCGTGATTACGCCTTACAAGTCGCAGCCCCCAAACTGTGGAAAGCGCTTTCAGATATTGGGAATATTCAGAGCGCATTTATCTATATATTATGGATCACATCCGCTATAAAATAATGGGATGATTCAGATAAGTTTAATCCATCCATTTATTGTAGACTCAACGAAAAGTTAATCCTTTCAAAAACTGTTATTCCAATTCTGTATCTAAATACAGCTAGAGCATGCCATCTCAACACAGACAACAATTCTGTATCTAAATACAGCTAGAGCATGCCATCTCAGCACAGACAACAATTCTGTATCTAAATACAGCTAGAGCATGCCATCTCAGCACAGACAACAATTCTGTATCTAAATACAGCTAGAGCATGCCATCTCAACACAGACAACAATTCTGTATCTAAATACAGCTAGAGCATGCCATCTCAACACAGACAACAATTCTGTATCTAAATACAGCTAGAGCATGCCATCTCAACACAGACAACAATTCTGTATCTAAATACAGCTAGAGCATGCCATCTCTACACAGACAACAATTCTGTATCTAAATACAGCTAGAGCATGCCATCTCAACACAGACAACAATTCTGTATCTAAATACAGCTAGAGCATGCCATCTCTACACAGACAACAATTCTGTATCTAAATACAGCTAGAGCATGCCATCTCTACACAGACAACAAGTCTGTATCTAAATACAGCTAGAGCATGCCATCTCAACACAGACAACAATTAACAATTATTTTTGAAATTACTCAAACCATATAACATTCAATTGTATGAAGGAAATAAACCATGAAATAATTATGCAATAATAATTAGTAACAAAAAACTAATACCGGATGGGGGTAAATGGCCGTTCCCCAAGCAAAATTGCCCCAACGTTTCGAACCGGCATTAGATGCTTTCACAGAATAAATTTTATAAGCAGGGAAAAATCAAGTCGTATTGCCTCCGTAATGTGTATGTTTTTAATGAGAAACAAAATTTAAATGACATGATATTTCGTAAATAACATCAATGTGGCGGCCTCAGCGCACAAACTACATCAAACATAAAAGTTGCTACTCCTTATTTTTAATCCGGAGAGACATCACACTCTGATGCATAATGTACGGTTAAGAAATTAGGCCCGGTTCACGTTGTTCTCTTAAAAGTACCCAATGATACACGTTATGCTGGATGTCTCGACAAAGTGAACATGTGTACATGGACGACTTAACTTTAAGCGTAAATCTTAACAAATTATAAATTGGATGTTTTTATGCAGGCACTATAATGAATCACTTGATATATGCAGATGACCTGTGTATTTTGTCACATAATGTTTCTGGGTTGAGAAAACTAACAGATTGGTGTGCCAAGTATGGCGAAATGTTTAACATAACATATAATGCCAACAAGTCATATTCTATGGTTATTGACAATAAACCTCAGGACATGAAAAATATTCATCTGACAGTCCGACTACCGCCGAGCTGAGTCGTCTCCTCCCATGACAGGTGCGTAGGGCCGCGACACAGACGGTGCCAACCAACATACGCCGGCTGTAATCATTGATCAGACAGCTGCTGCCCTGCGCGCGAGCCGTGATAACATAATTCACGATACAGTACATGACATGGTGAAACGTTGAAAGATGTCAGAAGACCGTCTCTAGGCGAGGTGGGGCGGGGGTGGGGTGATAAACGGACAGCTTGGTACAGTCTGTACTGATATGTCATGGAGCAAGTCTCGGTGAGGTAAGAGCAAATGGAGGTGGTGGGTCTCGTGCTCAGGCACACGCAGTGTTAGATAACAGATCGGGCTAGGTGAGACCGTATTGCCGATATTTAAATATGAGAAATCGCCCATCACCCACCAAATGTCTTTAAAAATCACTTTATTAAACTTTGGTTTAATAATTCAATACATTCACATATTATTACAGTCGAGGCACGATTTACGGTCACCTCAATATTGCAGCCACTTCCCAATTATTAAGGTCATCCTATGACAATCCTAAATTATATATGTAACAGCTAAGCATAGGAAACATGTCCTTCTAATACGGTCACCTTGCCATTCAAGCCAGTTTGGTCCCGAGGGGACCTCAGTAATGCGGTTTCACTGTATTATCATTTTAACAGCTGCTGCCGCTGTTGGGACAATTACTTGGTCTAGTTAGGCAAAAACGTCCCTTTACGAGACACAGGGCTGCCACTAAGAGTTGCTTCGTCTACTGAGTAAATGTGTTGCTTATTTCACAGTCAGTTTATATTTTGTTCTCGTGACATTTCGACTGCTTTCAGCAGTCTTCTTCAGGCAACTACTGCAATGCCTCATATATCGGGGAAACTAAACGCACACTTGGAACCCGCATCAGAGAACACAGAGATGACGCAGACAAAGCAACAATGAACAAACCCTACATCAGAAACAACGGAAAAACATCGGAAAATGAGATGAACAAATCGGCCATCACAGACCACATGACACAGCAAAAGCATATAGTAGACTGGGAGGGGGCCAAATTTGTGGACAGAGAGTCGGACTGGAGGACAAGCGGCATCAAAAAAGCGATCTGGATTAGAAAAATCAAGGACTGCATGAACCGAGACGAATGACGGTACCGCTCTAATAAATACATTTTATCGTCGATTTTTTTCGGAGGCGAAATGTACAAAAAAGCGGGACATTTTCACAGAAAAGCGGGACCGACAATAAAAAACGGGATTTCCCGCCCGAAAGCGGTACTGTTGACACCTACGCACATCTATGACGATATCTTGAAGAACCACCCAGGGAGGCACACACCGGAGTGACTATGTCTGCGCTGAAGGACTACCGTGTCGCCATCTAGCGGTAGTCGTCTGAAGAAGACTGCCGAAAGCAGTCGAAACGTCACGAGAATAAAAAGTCAACTGACTGTGAAATAAATAAAAATATCACTCATTTGAACCACCCAGTATGATGAACTTCTTCAGTCATATTGCTTCAACTACATTTCAGTTGGAATTCCGAATTTGAAAAAGAACCTTGCTGTGAGTTTTTTCCGAGAGTACTGAAATCTGTTTGAATGTATGCAAACCCGTAGCCAGGCTGGGGCTTGGGGTGGGGGCGGCCCGTGCAGATCAGGCACAAACACAAACAACGGCTGATGCGATACGACACTCAAGAGTCTAGGCCACAAAAGTGCCATCCAACGAATGCTCGTTTAACTACGCGCATTATGTACATTTTATTGGCTGAATTATGTTGCAAACATACTTACTTCATCAACATTTACAGTTCCTGCAAAATAGCAATGTGCTTACACGTGGACATTCACCGCTATGAGTTGTGGTTCCAATGAACGGTAGCTATTTCACTAGGCAAGCGCACGCGACTAACACACAAAATTGCCCAGATAAATAATTGGTATAGAACGTGTTATGAACGTTTTTGATATCCCTCTCCGTTTCTCTTTCTAACCATTTTTATATCAGACGTTTGGCTTACAGTCACAACATTCCGTGCTAGTGCGTCCTTATTGTCATGGCACATCAATAATAACGTTCTTCTTCTTCTTCTTCACAGTCTTGTGGTTACTTCTATGCAGAATAATATTCCACAGTTGCGTGAATGCGCAGTTTAAAAAGGGTTGATAAAACAGTATTTTTTTTAAGAGGGTGCGTCTAGGTGGTATTTTTTACCCAGACCTCAACTGCCGCTTTGAAGGCTGTGAGGGTGCTGACCGAGGGCGCTTTTTCGGGGATCTTATTTCACAGACGGATGGCTGAGGGGAAGAAGGAGTGGAGGTGAGTGTTTGTTCTGGAGTGAGGCAGGAGGAGCTTGTTGGGCTGTCCCCTGGTGATACGGTTGTTTGTTGTCAGTGTACCCTCAGTTGGCGTGATGTCCACAAGTCCACTCATTTTCTTGTACATAAAGGTGACCTTGTTGACAGTTCTTCTTTCTTGGAGTGTCTGCAGTTATGATCTGTTTACAAGTTCTGTGGCGCTGGTATAGTGGTTAAAATCATGGTAGATTCTCCTCGCGGCACGGCGCTGGACAGCTTCGATGGTGTTTACCAGGTGTTGCTGGTGGGGATCCCACACGACAGAGGCGTACTCCAACACGGGGCGGACCAGTCCTTTGTAGCTTCTCCCGGTAATACATCACCGTCATTACTGACAATTTCGTTGATGGTGTAGTGTTTGTTGCGTGAGCCAGGTGTGCAGGTGTGCAGGTGTGCAGTGCTGGTTGTGACTGTTTATAAAATCATGTGCAGGTGCAAGTTAAAAAAACAAGTGTCACTCTTAGTTAAACTTTGTTTGTGGCAGTATCGGCAAGGCACTGCTTGAAAGCATCTAGAGACGGAGATTGAACTGATTGGGCGATTAGGTTGTTCCAGGGTACTATTGTGGCTATTAAAAAGGAATGTTGGAAAGCCTGTGTTCGGGAACATTGAACCATTAATTGGAATGGATGCCCTCTGCGCCCCTCAACTAAGAGTTCTGTGGCGTAGTAGGTACGGGCTGGCTTTGTGTGTAGGCTGGCATGGATGTCGACGAGACCGTTTTGAATTTTATACATCTGTTAAGCCTCGCCATACATCTGCGCTGTTCCAGGGACTGCCATTGCAACTGGTGGAGCATGGAGGTTGGGCTGCTGCGGTGCCGCCAGTCACCATAAACGTACCTGGCAGCACGCCTCTGTACCATCTCTAGTTTGTCGATGTTTCGCTTGGTGGCAGGGTCCCAAATGGCAGAAGCGTACTCTATTGTTGGTTTGACGTATGTTTGATAGCAGTATGATTTGACTGGTCTGGGACAGTTGCTGGTGTTGCGTTTAAGGAAGGCAAGGGTGCTATTGGCTTTCTTAGCGATGGCGTCCACGTGGTGGTTCCAGGACAGTTTGCTATTGATGCTGACGCCTGGGTACTTTGCTGTGTTGTGTAGATGTTCTCCTGTAGACGCTGCCAATTGCCTAGCTTTCTGCTGTTTTGATTTGAAGATGTGGTCTATGGCTAAGGCTAATTTGTGGTCATGAATGAAATATTCTGAGAGAATGGGTTTAGTTTTGTTGGTGATCATTAACATTTCACATTTGTCTAGGTGGAAGCTCATGAGCCAGGTCTTCTCCCACATCCTCGCAAGCCAGGGCTGTTTGCCATGCAAAATTACCCCTGGCTGATCCCCTACGCGAAATGCGGAAGTTAGCTAGTAATTGACTTCGCCAGTCGCGACTGCATCACCCGTGAGAACAGCTCGAAGACGGATAAACGACTTCTGGGAATCCCAATATATAATGCCCCTTTCGCCCATTAGCACGAGCAGCTGAGCGGTATTGTGTATTCGAATAATTGCTTCTACTTCCTAAACATTGCATGCAACACGAGCCACGGTTGGTTTAAATTAGTTTTATTATGGCCACCTGACCTGCCTACATCTACTGATCTAGTGAGCGATGTCATAGGCTGAGCTTAAATTCAGAGTTTCGCAAAGCGATCGGCCAGGGGGTACTGCTGGCTGGCACTGACGTAATCAGCAGCAGAGACCCCTGGCGCGCGAGGATGTTCTCCCATTCATGGAGCCTATTAAGGTCCTCCTGCAGGCGCACTGAGTCCTCCATGCACGCTGCTGATTCTGCGATACAATAGGCTGTCATCTGCATACAGTCTGATGTCACGCAGTTTGGTATATCGTTGATGTAAACAAGAAACAGGAGCGATCCTACCACAGTGCCATGCGGGACGCCTGATAGGACGGGGGTCTTTTTGGAAGAGCTTCCATTCACTAGGACTCTCTGTGTTCGGTTACGTAGGAATCATTCGATCCATTCTAGGATGTTGCCTCGGACCCCGTAGTATTTTAGTTTTAGTATGAGTCTTCGATGATATGAGGCACTTTATAGAACGCCTTGCTGAAATCAAGGAGTATGCAGTCCATCTGCCCTCCCTCCTCGAATGTGTGGGCTAGATCGTGAAGGGTTCCTAAAGGTTGTGTCTCTATGGATCGCTTCTTCCTGAAGCCATGTTGGGCATCTGTGAGGATGTTGTGGTTATCAAAATGTGTCATGATGTGGGAGCTGATTATGTATTCAAGGAGTTTGCATAAGACAGAGATTATGGAGATGGGGCGGTCGTTTTTAGCTTTCCCTCTGTCGCATTTTTTGAATGCTGGTACTACCTTTGCTTTAAGCCAATCAGATGGGGTGTGTTGTTGAATGGAAGCCTGGAATAGGAGGGTTACGGTAGGGGATAGCTCATATGCAGCTTCTTTCAGTACTCTGGTGGGGATCTCGTTGGGTCCCCACCAGACAGGAATTTGTTTACTCCTTTGACGGTTATGTTGATGTTTGGTAGTGTGGTATATGGGCTGGTGCCTAGGCTGGGTAGGGGGCCCTCTGGTTCTTTTGTGAATACTGATGAGAACTGGTCATTTAGTATTTCGGCATGGATCTTACTGTCACTGTGTGTCTGACCGTCTCTCTTCAGGGGGGATTCCAACATTGTCACTGCGCTGTGATTTGACATAAGTCCAGATCCAGAGCTTTTTCTTATCACTGGAACCTCCATCTGTGATTAGAGCATTGGCATAGCGGTCGTGGGCTTGCCTACAAGTACGCTGCAGCTCGTTTTTCAAGCTGCGGTACCTTTCCCATTCCTGGGTTTATTTGGCATGAGTGTATGCCCGCTGCTTACGTTTTGCTAGCCGCTTGATATGTGCGTTTACCAATGGTTGGTTGCGTCTAGTTGAGGTCATCTTAGTTGGAACGTGCCTGTTTGTAAGGAATTTCAGGCCTGTTTTGAGAGACTGCCGTATCTCTTCCACTGGCGATTCTGCTGAGAATTTTCAAGGATTGGTGATGATAGTCTGGCGGCTTCTGCCTTTATTTCTGTGATGTTTGCTCTGGACCAGAGGAAGACTTTTCTCCTGGCTGGTTTGGTGCGTGTGACTCTAGCTGTAGCCTCAAGAAGGATTGCTGCATGGTCACTCACGCCGACTATGTCCTCAATTCGATTTACAAGGGATGGTCTGTTTGTTAAATTAGGTCCAAGCAGTTTTTCTCTCGAGTGTTTACATTGACAATTTGGTCCAGACCTGGGCCAGCTTTCATATTCAGAAAGAGCTCATTGAGGGGTTTGGAATACCGAACTTTGTAAGGGGCGGGTTTGGTGGAGTCAGTTATCCAGTCAATGTCTGGTAAATTAAAGTCGCCCGCATATCCATTCCGGTGTGGTTTTCGTTTGCTGTAAGGATGTCTTCTGCTACAATATCCTCTTTAATTGCGATGAGGGTTCCAACATACCCATCTCTAATGTTCTCGTCTTTGTCTGTTCTAGATATTGTGTAATAGCCAGGTGGGAGGAATTCAGGGTCTGTTGTAGTGCTCGTGAGCTGGGTTTATGTTGCTACTATAATGTCTGGGGAAATAGATTCTGTGGTGAGTGCTAGAGTGTGCCATTTTCCCGTTGAAGTTGGAATGAAGTGGGTAGAGTGTGGGTTTGCAACATCTACACTGGATCTACAGTCATTTGCAAAAGTTTAAGACCAGGCACGATTTTTAAACATTTTATGGTATGGCATCATATTGCATCAGATAATATCTGGATTGCATCATCCTATTTGGGCCTTGAAGCAATACGCCTAGTCAGGACTTCCAGGTCATTTGTTTGCTGCTGTCAGTATCGATTAGGTGTTTTTCAGTTTTGTCTTCATCCCTGAAATGGGCAAAAAATCGTCTTTGACAGAGGTTCTTAGGGCACAAATAGTGACTCTACATGGAGAAGGGTATACGGAAAGAGACATTAGTGCTAAATTCGTTATTCCAAGACAGCCGTGCACAACGCCATCGTCAAATTCAATATTGATGGCACTTTTCGTGACTGTGAAAGGAGTGGTCGTCCACGGAAAACTACGCTCAGGGATGACCATGTAATGAGACGCATCGTGATGTGCTCGCCAATGAGCTCATGCAAGAAAATCTCAGCAAGGAATTTGGGCTCAAATCCCACAAGCCGGCCCGGAAGCAACGCCTGACACCTGTGATGAAAACAAAAGAGACTGGACTTTGCCAGACGACATCGCCACTGGACTCTCGCGCAGTGGAAGAAAGTGTTGTTCTCAGATGAATCGACCATGCAACAGTTTATACCTCATAAGAGGCACGTTAGGCGGCCAGTAGGTAAGCGATTTGATGAGAAATATACAGCAGCCACAATGAAACACCCGCCGAGTCAGATGATTTGAGTGCCATGTCATGTTTTGGCCCTTCTGGTCTGTATTTTATTCCATCTAACACCACTATGAATGGACCTAGGTTCGTGGAGTTGCTGAAGGAGAAGCTGAAACTGCATATGGACATCCACAAATGTACGATTTCCATGCAAGATGGCGCTCCTTGTTACCGATCCAAGGAAGCCACTGATTTCCTCAAGAAGAACAAAATCTCCCTGCTGGAATGGCCTGGGAACAGCCCAGATCTAAATCCCATTAAGAACCTGTGGACTATAAATGAAGGATAAGGTGGCAGACAAACAACCATCAAGCGCTCAAAACTTGAAACAAGCTATCAAGGACGTTTGGGTCACCGAAATCACCCAGGAGTACCGCGAATCTCTGGTTTCAAGCATGCCATATCGCATCCAGGCGGTCATTGACATCAAAAGAGGCCACACTAAATACTAAAAAGTAGAGACACTGACACTTTTGGACGACATAAAGTTTCATATTATGTTGTACTACGTTTATTTGGCGAAATAAACTGATATAATGTTATGTGAAGGCCAAAACATCACAGTTTTATCAAATTTCTTCAAAAAATCGTGCCTGACCTTAAACTTTTGCAAATGACTGTAAGTATAATCCAGAACTTAACTATAATAACAAAATATACTACTTGTGTACCACCAGATGCCAGTCCAATAAAGCCATGCAATTCTAAAAAGTTATACTAAACATTTAAAAGTGCAAGGGTTGGGTTAGTGCAATAGAACCAAATAATGGGTTATATGATAGTTTTAGTCCTGGGCCGACTCAGAACATAGCTGAAGGGCCTGTTATTGACTCAATAAGTAGTAGCACAGAAGAGGGGAGATTATTCCTTATTTAATGGTTGCAAGCTATGAACTTTTTGTTTATGAGTATGCGCTGGTTGATTAAATTGTCCTGTGGATGATTTGGTTTCGCGCGCTTTAATTACTGTTTGCACCTCCGCCTTCATTTTTTGAAAAGTTTGGGCTGTTGTTAGGCAAAATAATTTAACGATCTAAGACTTGTAGACGATAGATCATAAGTTTACGTATACGCAGGCACGGTGGTGATGATAATAATGTTCGTCTGTCGATTTGGGATAATGGCAGTCATCAGAAATTAGGTGCCAACGTAGGAGCGGGAAAAAGAAAAGACAACACCTGACGCATGCGCAACACCGACACCAGCGATCACGATCACGAATCTCGCGAACTGAAGTAGAAAATATTATATTCTTTGCCTGTCTTTTGCTTTGTATCCTTTGATTTTCCTTTCAGTAACGGTTTTTAAAATCTTAATGGGTAATGTTGTTTTAGGCAGATATCGGAGAAATTGCAAATGTATTAATCTTATCGAATCCAGCAATTAAGTTGTTGTTGTATTGTTGTATTGCTCTGTGTATGATTAACCTCTTTAAATGCATTGTGTCCAATAGGCCTATTGGATTTTGTTCTCCATTTAATTACAGCTGTATGTTATTACTAATCTATCGTCCAAATGATGACGTTTTGTCCAAGTTTCACTACCTTGAGTACCGTGGTGTATCTACAACGTAGACTACACATCGCATCAAACGAATCTTACCCGGGTTTGCATTGAGATTGGAGAGACCACCCAGATCTACAAAACCAACCCCTAGACGTGTGGAATGTGTCCCGTTTAGGTTTAATCTATATAATACAATAAGGTGTAGTTACGGCAACGCGGCGGCGAAGAAATGTCAACGTCAGCCCCGCCGCCCGCCTTCCGATGGTCACAGTCGAGCCAGCCGAGAAGCAGAAGAAGAGCTGAAGATACGGCGGTGCGGCGGCGAAAACATTTTCAACATCAACCCCGCGCTCCCCCTTCTTCCGGTATCATTAATGATCCGACAGCGCGACGGCCGCCATTGGAGGTTTTTGGGCCCCTTAGACTACCCTCTCTGGATCTAACAACTACAAGTTCATAAACTACTCTGGACACGAGCTAACTAAATCAAACCAGAACAAAATAATCACGCCAACAGTAACAACAATAGCATCGAAAATCAACAGAGAAACTGGAAAACAACTAGAAAACAAAACATTCAGACGGTCTCAATGCTCAGTCTTGGGAAACTATTGACCGTTCTTGGGGTAAGAACTTGAGGTAAGAACTTAAGAAGATTTGACATATTCTGTCTATGCTAGTTTAGTTTTTTTAATAATATTCAAAAATAAACACTTACAGTATACTTCTGTAAAACGTCCGCAGTAATGTTTTTTTTCCTCATATCGATGTTTTATATCCAGTAAATCATAACATTTTTATCTTTGGTTATAGTATGTGCCGAAGGTAACAATCGCCCTCAGAAGAATCAAATGTCACACATTCATAGAGAAAAGAGCGAAGATAGCCACGTAAAATAACAAATAACCGTAATTATTACGGAGTAATGACAGTATTAAAACAACAACTATAAATTTCGACTTCTGAACATGTTAATTTACTAATAAATTCAAGAAACAAGAGGAACAAAGGTATACGCGAGTACATTAGCTGTGCATCTCAGAATGCCTCATCGCAACTAAAGACGATATTGTAACAGAAGACATCCCTATAGCAAACGAAAACCACACCGGAAGCGAAATAGCATGCAAAATCAAAATGCCACACAACCAAACACCAATAATAGTTGTCGGCGTCTATCGCCACCCTAACAGAGAGGTCGCTATGGCCACATACGTAAGAGAGACCATTGCTTCCTCCATGCAATCAAACCCCAGAGCTACAGTCGGATTAAATATGGAACATGCACCATGTCGACCGCACACATCTGTTGACCAATTTGAATCAGATATGATGTTGTACCTTGGACCTTGGTGGACCCATCAGTGCAAAGATGAAATTGAATTTGGTCTCAGTTATCACCTCAACCAATGGACTGCTTTTCCACAATACAGCTCCGTGACATCCGAGCAAGTGTGCAATCTGTAAAAGGAGTAGATGGTCTTAGGATACAATTAACATCTCTGTGACATCTGAGCAAGTGTGCAATCTGTAAAAGGAGTAGATGGTTTTAGGATACAATTAACATCTCCGTGACATCTGAGCAAGTGTAGTTAGTTCGCGGTGTGACGAACAATTGTCACAATTGTTAAGGTACGACTCGTACGATGTCTTCTACGCCAGTGTGTAGAGTGGCCCTGTGGAAGCGTGCCGGACCCATATCCGACGAAGCTTGTTTAGTCGAGGGCGGAGACACCCAGAGGTCCGTGAATCGAAACCACGCTCTACTAACATCTTTTGTTAAAAATCAAGTTTGTGAAAATGTTGGGTAGAATTTTGGCAACAGTGGTTAAAAATAGCCTCATATTGTTGCGAACACGAAAACGATTGTTGACGTTTTTCTGTAAGGGTTTAGTATGATTTATTTTAAGGGGAAATTTTTTTGTTTTCAATAAAAAATAAAATTAAAATACAAACAATAAAACTATCAATAACTATGGTAAATATAATGTTTTATAACATTAGATGCATGTGCAATAATTTGTTGTATGCTGTCTTGTAACTATAATTCGAGATTTCATAATATCGACCACATTGCAACAGTATCACCTGATGATAATACCCTTAGCAACACAACGTTAAGAAATATATATTTTGATAGGAGTTTATAGAATGTTGTAGGCATCTACGAAGGATAGTAAGATACGTTGTAGAAAACTACAGAATACTACACATTATGTAGACTTCTATAGTATATAATATTCTACAAAATAATTATCCACAAACATCATATTGAATAATTTATAGTTGTCATATAAAACAACATATTTATGTAGGACAGAATATTCTATAGAACGCCATTCGCAAAAAATCTTACATAGTAACATAAGACGTCACATTTAAAAGTGGCCTCTTAATTAACCTAGAGAAGGCCGAATTGTCAGAAGAATATGTCGACCTGCAGATAGTTATCGACAGAACGATGAATAAGCAAGATAGGAGCGGGGACTGTTCAATGTGTTTTTTTAATCCAGCGGAAAGCGTTACCGTCAAGCGGAACTCTTAGCGGGGGAGAACCTGCATACGCACTCATCGCATCTCCCAGCCTACGGACCTGTATTTAATAGCCTATAGGGCCTATCAAATCAGTCTTACTAGTCGAAAACTTGATATGGTATTTGACTACGCTACCCCATATATATATATATATATAATCGCACGCGGTGTGCGGAAGCTCGCTGTATTAGGTGCATGCCTACTTTATCACAGTTGCCCCCTGCTAAAAAATACTACAGTTTATTAAAGTAAATTTACTATAGTTTACTATAATAAACACTATAGTAAACTACAGTGTTTTTGCGGAATATTATACCATGTTTTACCATAGTAAATACTATGGTTTACTATAGTAAATACTTCATTTTACTATGATGAATATCACGTTTTACCATGGTTTATTACAGTGAATACCATATTTTACTATGATTTACTATGGTGAAAGCACGGTAAAATGCAATATACTACGGTTTACTATAATTCACCATGATTTATTATGGATGTATCATGGTTTACCATAATAAACTGTAGTACATTTTTAGCAGGGCCGTTTTCGCCGCTGGCGTGATTATGGCAACCAAACACCCGTGCCCCATATCAAAGAGCATTGCCAAGAAATCCAAGAATTACCCGTCTGGCCATCCTTGCGAGGCAGTGATAGTTGCATTAGTGCGTTCACCATTCATTATTTCTATATCCCGAACATAACATGTAATATCAGCCACCATCAGCCACGAATGGCTAAACCCAAACCAGCCAAACTTAAAAGGCATTGATTGGATAACAGGCTTTGTCATACTTCGACGTTCCAACAAAGCGATATATCAGAAGATACTGAAACTAATGTGATTGGCAGCGTCCCTTGCCTGGCGAGGGCGGTGCCCAGTAGATACCTTATCCAGACAGTATTCATTCTGTGAACAGAATGGCGCAGTGGAACCATGCTAGGCCCATATCCGACAAAGTTCGTTGAGAAGTCCGTGGATCGAAACCATTCTCTGCTACCATTTTAGTCCAACAAGTAGGCCTACTAGCACATATTACGGATATGAAGTCTTATGGTGACATTACATGAATTTTTCATTTTTGTCTTAATTTTGTGTATCTATATCTAGCAATCACATCTAAACCGAGTCGTTTTCACAACGAAGCAGTCAATGTTTATGGATACAATATGCGCTAGAAACGCTCACCAATATAATATTTATAATCAGTTTTGATTGAACTACTTGAGTAAATGTACAAGTAACTCACCTCAAAACTACTTAAGTAAAAGTACATTGAAAAAACCTACATGAGTAAAAAGTAAAAGTAACTTTCAAAAGTACTGTAAAAATAAAAGTACAATTCAACGTTTTAATTCAAACATTACAGCAGGCACACAAAATGCGAGACTAAAATAACTACTTTATTCTACACGAACCTTAACCCAATAACAGTTTCTGCAATAGGAAGTTGTATAATTATAGTGGCCGACTGTTGTTCACTACGACAATCGTCCCCCTGGATCCCGCGAGATTTTGTTACTAAATACATGTATGACGTGGTATGACCTTACGAGAATATCGTGCCATCAAACCACACTTACAATAATAGCGTCTCTTTCACTGGATAATAACCGCCGGACGATAGTCGTCGATAGCAGTGTTTACTTGCCACCATGTTTATTCTTACGAAAATTGCAAGTATTTCACAAAAAAACAATTTGTCCAAGAATTCGGTTGCATAACATGAACTAAAGAAGTGGTAGGAACTTACAATAGGGATCTACACACTGTATTTCACAAAATGTTTCTTCAGAATGTTTTATGAAAAAGGCGTTGTTTACATTAAGGGTTAATACGGGGACCATAGTCGTCACGCCAAGTAAAAGGGAGTATAACACAGATAATAGCAGTATAGAACATGAGTACTTGTTTAGTATCGTAAATTTCGTCGATATGACAATGCCAATGAATGACAATGACAATGACAATGAATATAGTTTATTTTGGTCAATACGTACAAGAACCAATAGTAAAATAATACACATCATAAATTATATATTGAGACATAATATATGTACATCAGCGTGAATATGTTTAACGTGTAATTTGTTAACAAATGAAAACAACTAAATAACATAATAGTCTATATCTACATTTTATAGAAAAGAAACTTAGTTGATACGATGTTACTGTACTGACCAGGGAGACTCTTACTCTTACGATAAAACTACACTTTTGCCTAAATTTGAAAGCTCAGCGCGTTAGATCCTCCATTCAACATAATCCCAGGCATATTTGTGTTACGAAAATATTGCGTCTTAGCGAACTTTTGAGGCCAAGAGAGCGACCCGGTTTGCGCCAGTCTACGCCTCTGTGCCGTGGCCGTGCATTACCGCAGTAAGCGATATAGCAGGGTATGTTGATGCAAACCGGGTCGCTCTCTGGACCTTAAAAGTGCACTAAGACGCAATATTTTCATAACATAAATATATAAATAGTAACATCCATCAAAAAAATCATTCTAAACGACTTCCCGCTCGGTGATCTCTTATTTATAGAGGTCGGCGTTAACGTGGTATCCAAAGCGAGGTTTGTATGCAAGTACGATTGCTACCTGGCCGGTGAATCGGCGATGGGATCCCCTGGCGACTAGACAAGGAAATATTGTAACGAAAATATTTCGCGAAGTAAACGTAAGTAACGAAAATAAAAAGTATTGTTACTTTTGATAAAAGTACTTCGTTACAAGTAAAAGTAATTTATTAAAATTGTATTTCGTTACATGCCGATTACTTGAAAAAACTACTTAGGTATTGTAACGAAGTATTTGTATTTCGTTACCTGCCACCACTGTTTAACATCAAGTATTACATAACTTTGCATTTGGTATAACATCGTTTGCTAACAGAGCTATGACAGAAACTAAATATCATCTGCCAATGATGTTTTAACAGTAACGTTTTGAATTCGTGGCTTATGTTAAAATGACACACAGTATATCTAACTCTGACACGCAATATGTACTCAGTTTCTCAGTTTAAATTACATTTCCATTCAGAGCATACAATGATACGACAAAGCATTGTACCTTTTGTCATTCGTGTACAATCAAACCTCGCGTTACGGTCACCTCGGTAATATAGTCGCCTCGCAAATCAGGTCACGCTATGACAGTCCCACATTATTTCCATACACAGTAAAGTATAGAACATTAATGAATCCTGCTGATATTTAAAATCTCCTCACTATTCATGTCACTTTTGCCAAGTCCCACGAGTGGTAATAACAGTGACGTTCCACTGTGTTCGTCGTCAAAGGGCGATCACGTTTAATTAGATAGATACCTTTGGCCTTTGTCTCGTTGAGTAGGCAGGTGTGAATAACAGGCACGGCTTCACATTTACATCCTCGGTCACCACGACCCATACTTCCAGCTGATGCGAAACGCTAGATCAAAGTTGGCTGTTAGCTTCGTTGTGCCAGAAACAAGAATCTATTATCATCGTGGCTTAGGTCTAGCTATCTATATTTGAAATTAATTCTGCGCATTTCTGCAGATGATGTTCCCTGTTATTATATATTATATATATTTTTGGTAATTTCGAATGATCATCAACGCAGCTTGAGCATAAAGATTGTGTAATACAGTGCTGTATTAGATAGCAAATGGATTCTCGAAAGATGAACAACGGTATAAGTATATAATGATTACCTACCAATTAAATAACAACACACACACACACACACACACACACACACACACACACACACACACACACACACACACACACACACACACACACACACACACACACACACACACACACACACACACACACACACACACACACACATATGTTGTTACTTAATTGGCAGGTAATCATTATATACTTATGCCGTTGTTCATCTTTCGAGAATATATAATGATTACCTACCAATTAAGTAACAACACATATATATATATATACATATATATATATGTTGTTACTTAATTGGTAGGTAATCAGTGGAGACCATCAGTGGGGCATTAAAATTGTGACCATCACTGGGGAACTGTGACAATCAGTGGGGCATTGCGACCATCAGTGGGGCATTGCGAACATCAGTAGGGCAATGTGAGCAAATGATTGGTACATTGGTTGACTACTGCGGATAGTGACTGTATTTTCCAAAGATATTATGTTTTAACGAGAGAAGTCGCCTTTTTGTATTAGTCCAACATTTGCATAAAACATTGGTGCAGTAAATGTAACGTCAGTGTTTAACCGCAAAAATAAAATAAACACAAAGCCAGCATACATTTTGCATGACGAAGGAAAAACGTTAGCAGAGCGTGGTTTCGATCCACGGACCTCTGGGTGTCCCCGCGCTCAACTGAACGAGCTTTGTCGGATATGGGCCCAGCACGCTTCCACTGCGCCACTCTGCTCTCTGTCCTCTCGTCGTCGTAACAAGCTATTTCTCAGGCACAAACAATACAAAGGCATTTGGCTGATGCAATGTTTCGCACGTCTTGTTGACAATAGCGCCATCTTGCGAATGACAGTTAAATTACACTAGTTGTGATTGCGGCTTTTACATCATGCCACTGGTCTACCGCCACACAAATTAGCAAAGGGAGGCTCCTTTTAAAATACAAAATTTAAGAAACATCAATTTATTACATTTAGGCACACAACATCCTACGTCCTACATACAATGTTCTACGTGGAACAAAACGTACCCCTTTTGTAAATCACAGTGGGAGTAATTTTTTGCATAAAGTAATGCATTGAATATTTAGCACACCATATTTCATAGATATATGTGCACTATTAATTTATATGTCAACTGATTAATAAATAATCCAGCGCTTTTTGTAATTATTTTATCATAATGTAATTGAATGAATAGGGAGCATAGTTCGAAGATGGACATTAATAGGTCCAATGTTCCAAGGAATGCAAACAATATGTATAAAATGAATAGTATACCCACAGCTATATCGGCTAATATACAGTAATGGGTGCAAAGTGCACCAAGGGTCCGCTTTGCCCCACACCCTGGCCACATGACAGATGTTTTAATATGTGTAGGAACGTCACTAAAATTTTATTTTTGTTTGCTATGTTGTTTCTACGGTTAAGTAATTCTACTAATATTGATATAAGACAAGTGTTTGTATCAATGTGTTAACCATTTGTATTCTAGCTAAAATAAGTAGATGAAGTAGCCTTTGTGGCTAAAGGGGGAGCGCTTTGCCGTACACTATACTGTATACATGATCAGTAGAAATTAAAAGCGACTGTTACTGTACTCTGTATGATGGATGTTGTGTTGCATGTGCATAACACATTTAGTAGTAAGGTCCCAAGTCTAATATTGCACGCAATGTGTCAGTTTTTCGACATTCTGTGGATCACCCGCCAATAGTATTAATACTAAACACGGAAGTAAAATGACTCAATAATCAATATTAACCTTAAGTCATACACAGTTCATAGGCTACTACATATATCTAGCCTTTCTAGGCATAGGTCATTGCGACATCGCCACGCGGGGACGTCGGGGAATGGCATAATTCTGGAGCAATATCTCACAGAATCAACTACAATTACATCACATATCAAGCAAGGTTTTAATGGGCAACATCGCATTTTATGTTCTTCGAAACCATTTTATTAGTCACGTATCGTATAAATCACCGTGTCAATGACGCACCCAGCTTCTCTAATAACCATACAAGGATGGGCTCATGATTCACAGAAAACCAAGTTTATACCTTTTGATTTAGTCTTCATGTCGAGACAACCTCATAAAGACACCTGTAAACGCAAGTCCAATTCTAATTTCATATTTTATGACACGCCACCAACCGCCGTGAGACGCTATTGCAGCCAATGGCAATGTACAAAGGCGTTATCGTCGGACTTTGAACTGTGTCGTACAAAGGCGTTAATTAACAACCGCGACCACATCATTCCTTTGTTTAGAGCCAATTAATAACGTTCGCGTTTTTCAACAACCGCATACAAACTAGTAAACATACAATAGTTTCTGCTTTAATGTATTTGTTATGTTATGATGCACACGGCACTCTTATTCTATTAAATAATTAGTTAATAATGAATATGTATTGTGTTCTTTTTTCACGAATTGTGATTTAGGCTACATTCAATTATGACATGAATAAGGAACACAAGCAATGTGTTGCTTAGCTTAGCATTCTTAACTTAATAATTCAATACTGACAGCAGTACTCAGAGGTCTACAGAAATCGATCTATATACATTGTTAGGCTCCCGATTACGTCACATAATACTTTTTGCTGACATGCTATTGCAGTTTGCATGTGAATACACGCTATATTACTGAGCACTATTATTATTATTAAGTTGCCCAAACACGCTTCCATGAAACGATGCAAACAATTGTTGTTTTGTCTTCAGTGTACCCGCGACTTTTATCCTATCAATGTTGTTCTAAAATAATTTGTCAAGGAAGAATTTGGGATGAGATCAGTTTTAGATGCTGTGAATTTGGAGGGTGGATCGGATTTTATACCTGCCAACTCTCCCGTGAAATCCGGGAGTCTCTCGGATTTTTGGTGTGTCTCCCGGAATACAGGCAAATATCCCGGATTTTATCAAATTTCCAACAACACCCTCTCCCGTCTTCGAAACAGCGACACCACGGGAGGCGTGCTGAACAGCTGAATTTCCGGCGAAAAATCCCCAACAACACTCCCCTCCGTCTTCAAGACAGCGAAACGGTGAAGTTCCGGCGAGGAATCTCCAACAGCATCTCCCTGCCTTCCGGTGACAAGATCCGAGACAGCGCGACACGGGAAGCGTGCTGAACTGCTGATGAATCTCCCGGTTTTCAACAACAAAAAGTTGGCAAGTGGGTATTAAATTCTGGCATCAGATTGACGATAGTCTCTGGATCAGCCCAGGTATCAGTGCATCGCGGAGTCGTGGACCACTGTGGATACAATAGCACGTGTAACACTATTAAACCATAGACATTTGTTTTGATTTATGTAAGTTAAATTCCATCTATGTTAATTGTTAAAAATTGTTAACATACAATGTAGGCCTATGCATCTCTGACTTTACAGATACTGCTATCTGGAGACAATGGTATGAGAACATTCATTCTCCTACCACTATGGTGGAAATGAAATCCGTGCATCAAGGAATCGCCAAGGTTAATCTTGCTCCAAGTCGAAGCACAGGAGGATTGTTTTCTCAAGTGTTGGTTTCATAATCAAGTTATTAATAACTATCAAAATAAATATTTAACATATTTAACAAGTTAAATAGTATAATAAAGTATTTCACAATAGTATCATTGTAAGTTTTATAATTGAAACAAGTCAGGCAATAATTAATGTATATTATAAAGATAACTGCTGGCAGAATTTCCATCCCTTTTCACTGAGGTGACATACACTGTCAGTCTATCATTTATTTAATGAAAATACAGACTGATTCTTGACATCAATATTATTTGCAACATAACGAGATTGTAACATTGTGTTTGTCGCTGGGCATAGTCAAATCTTCACAAATTACATATATCACTATACAAATACGATACTTCAGGCCTCGAGGTTAATATTCTGAGCTAGGAGCGCTAATTAGGAGCAAAACATATTTTTAGGAGCAAACATGCTTTGACTAATTAAACTGTACCTTGTATTTTGCATAGGCACAAATTATTTTACTTTTTAAACTTTAAACAAACAAAAATATTGTTAGCTAGTTAGTAAAGAGTTGCCCCTTTCTGTAACTGATTGCCGAAATACAGCGGTGCATGTACAGGACTTTGTCCCTATAGCCATAAGCAAGATATCATTCACTTGCTACAATTTGACAGTATGTTGCTGTCCTAGCTGGTGAGTACGGACAGAGAGAGTGGTTAAATGCCATCATGCACACTATGTTTTGATGGCCCAAAAGGTCAGTTGTCTGGCAAGACAGTACTTAATGGACACAATTCCAAGTCGCACATTGCGACTAAAGCAATTTATCTAGTCGCAGGTATAACTATATATACGTTTACATACGTGCATGCTGGTGAAAACAATTACAGATGGCATTACGGAGTGGTAATTACTAATTACTATTAGGCCTATAGTCTAGCCACCATCGACTCATTGTTGATTGTTAACCTACACGGATAGTCTACAGTCAACCATTCTGCGACTACTGCATGCAAAGGTCGCATGCGGATTTCTCGTTTCCACACGGTACCATCGGCGGCACAATGGACATTGCAGCCAATCTTCTGTTGGTGGCATGGTATAGAGCTCACTGCAACAGATTCACCTGTATTCTTCATTCGTAGGGGTCGTACCAACTTTACGCACGTGCTTGACAGTGGTTCGGGGCCCAGCCTTGGGGAGTGGTGATATGCCGTGAATGAACGTGGTTATAGGCGTCGTTGGTGTAGTGCGGCCAGTCGATGTGAAGGCAACTGCGTCAGGCAGCGTCTCGGGCAGCGTCGCGCGTTCGGAGAGGTTAGTCGCTTCAACATGGGCGCTGCTCGGAAGAGACTCAGACGCGACAATTTCATAAGGAGCAGTTACCGCCGGCGGGGCGCTGCTTGCTTGCCTGTTCGTTGTCCGTCATCAACGATGGCGCAAAGTATGCATCTCTAAACACTGCAGGGTTGAATGGCCACAGTCCACAACTGGATAATCCTGACACGGCTTTGTCGATCGTGCAAGCCTATGTGTACGCTGCTCCAAAGAGGGCCGCGGTGTTATAGAAGGTGATTCGTTTTCCAGCGTTGCTAGTCATCCAATAGTGGCATGCCTGTTTGTAGTAGTCCTTGAGCAGTCCGAAGTAGCACTTGTCGAGCAGCTGAAGTCGATGAGTAGTGTGCGGTGGAAAGGAAATGAGCTCGACGCCATTCGCCCTGGCGAGTTCCACTGTTTCGAGCGACTTGTGGCTGATGTGTCCGTCAACAAAGAGTACGACCTTTTTGGCAGGCGTCGGTTTGACCGCATCGACAAAGTGATTCAACCACTGCACGAAGATTTTGCTGTCTGTCACCACTCCCACTGTACCAGGTGGACAGCCAACGAGCAAGTGCTCGTTCATTTTCTTCCTCGGGTAGATCATAAATGGTGCGAGATAACGCCCACTTGCACTCATGCGGCATATGATAGTGACCGTTTTCCCCTTTTCCCCACTCGTCACTTTTCCAACCTGTTTCTGACCCTTTTTCGCGACGATTCTCCCAGGTTTGTGCACAACCGATAAGCCGCTCTCGTCCATGTTCCAGATTCTGTCACCATCTATTGGCCCAATGCTCTCAAGAAGCGACCGCCACATCTCGAAAAAATTATCAACTTGTGCCTTATTGAATCCCACTGCCCGATTTATACTCGTCACTTCCGGTTCCCTAATAGAGAATGTTCCGTTTCTGGCAAGAAAGCCAGCTAGCCAGTGTCGACCAGCCATCTTTTTGATTTGATCAAAGGGGTGTACGACGCCATTGTACTCAGCCACTTGGAAGGCCATTTGTCGGAGTTCGGTAGTTGTTAACCCGTAGAACCTTTGCTGCATGTCCATTGCATGGTTGGCGATAATATCTTCAATGTCGGTGTCTAGGATCTGGCGAAATCTCCCTAGAAGTTGCCGTCCTGGCGCTCGAACCTGTAGGACAGAGCCAAATTTGTATGGATAACTTCACATAAGCCTTTTTATAAAGTTTGAAACAACACAGTAATACGGTAGTACCGCACCATGGCAATTGAAATTAACCTGTGGTGTTTTTTTTAAATAAATTACTTGTAATATTATTCGAACGCATAAAACATTGACCGAGTTGCAATCCATTTTATTGCAATGGTAATAATTATTGTAATTATGACTACTGAATTATAAACATATAATTTTCAGAATTTTTTTTTATGAATTACATAAACATTACCTGGCCCTTATGGTGTCGTTGAAGAGGGGATCGCCTGGAGATTCCGTATTGCCGTTCAACGCTTCTATATGATTCGCCATGTTGAAGAGCAAAGAGGGCCTCCTGTAAATCTGCCTCTCCATATTTCCGCTGTTGTTGATCACGTCCCATCTTAAATAAACAGTGGTTGCATAGTTTCAATTTCGGGAAATTACAATAAATCATCGCAATATGCTATCTGAATCCGCAAGAAAATTGTAAGTAAACTGGTTTAACATACGAAAATTAATTAAAGTAGACTATCCTAAATTGTGTCACATTTGCGGGTCCCCAAAACGCACCGGCTGTGAACCGTGACTGTAGTACAGTGCGTATTAGTCCAATTTGTTTCTAGAACGCGAGAAATACATTATATTTTCATAATAAATTAGTTAATTTATGATATACACGAACAAGTTTAATGTCCCCAAACCGCACCTCCAATTGTATGAGTTTTTCTGCGGTGCGCTTTGGGGACATGGGGGAGGTGCGCTTTGTGGAAACTGTTAGTGACACTAAACTGTCTAAATCGACCTTTTGCAAAATTGTATTTATAAATGAAATTCATAGTATTCGCGTATGGTTCGGTCATACAATTGAACTACTGACAGTAGTAAGCAGTAATCATTATTATTTGGTGCACTGACAAGCCTTCCACTAAATGCACAAAATAAGGTAAAAAGTGTCATAAAAATCACCGAACGTCGTGTCGTGTCAAGGCGATCGCGAATGTGCTATTTTTTTCTGCGCATGCGTCAAATAGCGACATATATCGAATGTGACAAGCAACGCCTGCATTGTGCTGGTTCAATCCGCTAGGGTAGGGATGAGGCACTTTGGGAAGGGGGTGCGCGTTAGGGACTTTCCCCTACCGGTAATGGAACGTCATGTTCTTGGTTATATCAGCGTCCACTGGCTTGATGATGCTAGTTGTATTAGATGAGTGAACACGCGACGCCTACGTACGTTGTTGTGGCTGTCTGGATAATTTTTTTGGAATAGCCGTTTCACCTTTTAGTTCATATGGTACATAATTATACTCCAAGCAACCAAGTGATTTGGTTGAATACTGCGATCCGACTTAAGCGAGGAAAAACACATCTCGGATCAAATGGACCAACTCCGTTATTCCGAGTTAGGCGAAGATCCGACTTACATAATCCGACTCAGACGAAGATTCTTTTAAGGGAAATACACTACAAATCAACCGTTCCTCGGAATTCTGTCCGAGTTGAGCGAAGATCCGACTTAGGCGATGTTTACTGTAGGTGAAAATCATTGGATTATCGATAAGCCTAAAGTGTACTAGTCCGCATGCCATACGGAGCATGTAGCTTTGAAAGGGAATCTTTTAAAATATGTTGTGTAGAAACCAAGCCCACATCGACGCCACCGTTATATATAACTAGACCTAAATGTCTGTCTACAATTGAAACCTCAATGTGTCCTTTCCACCATTAAACATTGTTTCAGGCGTGTAATATTACAAAATAATAATAACATATTGCGTTCTCTGCACACCTTTTAGGCCCAAATAGCGCTCCGGTTTGTGTCAGTGTGGGCCGTTGCGGCCGTGGGTTAGGCGCGCAACGCGCGTGGAAAGAGTGATATAACAGCACAAGTTGATGCAAAGCGGAGCGCTATTTGGGCCTACTGAACCAATATTGATATAACAAAATGTGTGGCTATAAATCGAATTGGAAAAAAGATCAGAAACCTATCATACAAGCCATAGAAAGAGATTCGCTTTTCGGGATTACGACATGACGTCGACGGTAGCGAACATGCCGCGCTGTTTTAATTTGTGAAATAACATCATTACGCCGACATTGTTGCAAAAAAATGAGTCGCCAATTGTGCAGTTTTGTTGCAATGATTTAACAAGATTGCCATCCAGAGAATTAACTCTGGATGGCAGGTGGACAAGGAAGCCCTTTGGCTTATCGAGAGTCCAACCCTTTTATCTACATATATCCAGCCCTTCTGAGGTATGTGTCGATTTTATTTATAAACATATTCACACTACTAGCACCCACACAATCAACAGAAAATATGTTCCATTCGTTCAGTCCTTTGTGAAAATGAGAACTTTCTTACGTCTAATCTACACTGCTCCTTTACTAATGTAACTTCATGTCTTCTAGTCTTTCTTAACTGAAAAAAACATATTTCTATCAATATTTTCATAACCATTCAATATTTTAAACAATTCTATCTGATCTCCTCTCAATCTCCTGGTCTCTAGTGTTGTTAAACCACATTCTTTTAGGCGTTTTTCATAACTAAGATCCCTCAGTTTTGGTATCATTTTAGTCGCTCTCCTCTGTACTCTTTCTAGCATATCTATGTCCTTCTTGCGGTATGGCCTCCACGCTTGTATACAATATTCTAAATGAGGCCTAACTATTGTTTTGTACAGCGGTATTATTAGTTCTTTTTCTTTATATGCTATATTTCGCCTAATCAATCCAAGGATTTGATTTCTTTTTGAAGCTGCAATTCCATACTGCTCTGAAACCTTCATGTCAGCACTAAGTCTTTTTCTTTTACAGTAGTACTTAGTACAGTTCCCCCCCATTGTAGATTCTACATATTCGTTCCCATGTCCTGTGTGAAGGCATTTACATTTCCCAAAATTGAACAACATTTGCCACTTTTCAGACCATTTGATCAACCTGTCAAGATCACCTTGTAAATGCTGTCTATCTCCATCACTTTTAATCCTTCTAAACACTTTTGTATCATCTGCAAATTTCAACACCTTGCTAGCTATATCATCGTCCAAATCGTTTACATATATTAAAAATAATATAGGTCCCAGTACTTATCCCTGTGGAACCCCACTCAAAACTGATTTCCAGTTTGAAGCCTCCCCATCAACAACTACCCGTTGTCTTCTGTCAATCTGCAATTTTTCTAAACAAACACATTTATATCCAACTTCAGAAAAGTTTTCCAGACTGTTCTTTGTTGAATTATTTTTGCTGTCTTTATCTATGCCTGATGTCGTAATCATCATTGATACCCAGAACTGTTTGAACTTATAGACACAATACGTTACTGTGTAACGTAAAAGCACATGAAAGGCGAAAAAAGGTGCCTTGCGTCGCGAATCACGGGTGCTATATAAAAATGTCCCTTCTCCCTTCTCAACAGCCGGGTACATGGATCGCCGAAGCCGGGTAAATTACCCGGGTTCCGGCTCTTAACAAAAACCCTATCCTTCATATATTTTCTTGAAATTATGGTCCCAAATGTCTTTCTTAGCAACAAAAACAAAGCAGTTATTTAAGCGAGAACAGTATGGGTGAAGATTGATATAGCAGATGTATTGGTGCACTAGTAATGTAAAGTACGTATGAATACATCATTGGTAATTCAAAGCTTGACATGCCTGTGACATTGTACACAACTTTGACTTTGTTAAAATTGTTAGGTGTGAGAAATCTATACAACTGGTACCTTTGCGATCGGCGTGCTGCTATCATCACACTCACTGCTTTTGGAGTAGCTCAAATAATCGGACATAGCCTGCAAGCTTGTCTGATTGTGTATGCTACTCCTCCACAACCCTGTCTAACTCAAATATGCATGCAATTCTCAGATACAATTTTATAAAAGATCACACACACATACACATACACGCATGCACGCCCACACGCACGAGTAAAACCAAACTCGCATCTGTCTCTGCAGCAGCTAACAGAAACAAACAAAGGCAACACAATCGCCAGATAACTACTTAATTTTAATAAGTTCAAGTCTGTGACAGTCCTGCCACCCACCCTCCTACTCTGCCCCCCCCCACACCCCTTGAAGATCACATTTGTCACTGCTTACCGATACGTGCACTGGAAATGACTAACCTGAAATTTAAGAAACATGCATGGAACGCCGTGAATGACCCACTTTATGAGAAGCGTAACCAGCCGCCCAAACCATAGCTAACAACATCCACAATGACTGCGAAACAAAGCAATAAGTGCCATACAACAAAATATGGTTATCTTCAAAAATTACCACTTGATGTTTATGGTTAACATAGAACATTGATATTTGTATTTCATCAAGGTCATACAACACAGCATTGCAAACAGCCATAGGCCGACTTAATAATATATAGTAATACAGGCAATTACTATAATGTAGGACATACTGGAGTGTTATACGGTACGTATTCAAGCTTAAATTCTTCCACATTATCTTTATACGGATGTGGTATTATAGAAGGCAGTAACGCCGCCTTCATAAGTTCAAAGCAATTACTAAATCAAAGCAAACACATTGCTCCACAAACAACAAGTGTTCAACAGAAGCTCGAGCTATGAGACACAGTGACTGCACACGTCGGAGGTTTGGTTATGCCATAGAATACTTTTTTAGCTCCTAAAAAAACATACACAAACCTCTATCTAAACAAAATTAGTCGTTGAAATAATGACAAAAACTAAGATACAGAGGCAACATGATATTGTCATAAATCAAGAACATCATCTTTGTAGTCAAAAACAGTTTTGCCATGGCAAACACAGCAACAGTGGACAAAATAAACCACAAATCGCATAAACATTATTCCGATATTTAGTTCTGCTTTACAGAAACAAAGCGCTACACAAACTAAAGAAATAGGTATAGAAAGAGAAACCAACACCTGACATAGAAATAAACTTTTCAATTATGATAATTAAATTACGCATTACGGCAGATTGTCACTGATCACAATGATCGGGACAAGCCACTTGGTAATTGATATTAATTAATATTTTGCATACGACTAACCTGCTTTTTGCTGAGTAATCTGAGTTATTGGCAACAATATTCACAACTTAGAACGAGCAGTCTCGTTAATTTTAAACATCTGATAAAATGAACAAGCTACTTCCAACCGCACGTTACTGATATATTTGGAGCATCAAGTGAACTCTAAGTCAACAACTATTCACATCAGAACAATTGAGACATTTCGTCAGTCATCATTATGTAAACTTGCCATCGCCACTGAAAATGCAACATTTTGTAAGACATTGCTTCACGGCGTTCATTGAATCGTTGCGAACACCAGTGATACATGAATACAGGTTTAGCCATTTCTAAATAAACATTATCATATTGTCATTACTGCAAACTGTCAAACAATCTTACCTAGTACATTGAAGGCAAATCACCAGTGTAATGCGTGAATCACAATGCGTTCGCAGTGACAAACATGGCCTTCAAGCCGCATACCCTAACAAACCAAACATTATTTCTCTTCGGCGAAACGCATCAATGACAACCGAGCCTTAGCAGGAACTTGGTTTTCACGTTTCGTCTGCCAAACATTTCCCACACGGACATTACATGTGGAATCACTAGAGAACATTTCGGACAAGACATGACAACAAACGTGTCCACCAAGCAGAGAACTTATGATACTTCTCTCCATCCCAGGCAGTAGAAAACGTCTTAACTCGGGTGAGGGCAGTACATGATTGTCTGGGTGAGTATGTGAGACACGCAGTTATGACCCTTCAGCCACCACTGCCTCAGCAGCCTCTATCGCCGTGTCACCCACCACTGCCTCAGCAGCCTCTATCGCCGTGTCTCCCTCCACTGGCTCAAGCTTCACGGACACAGTTTTACATTCCGCCAGTTCGCATGGAAACGGGGCAACACCATTTACAGACGGTTCCACAGCACACTCTGTCTTGACGGCCTCTTCTTCGGCTGCGTCCTCGTACATCTCCATGTCGCTTTGACCTTGCTCAAGGTCACTGCTCGGGTCGGCGTCTGTGATCTCGGTTGTCTTCATCAGTTCGCTGATGGCGAGCACAGTGCTGCCACTGTGTGAGAAACAGAGGCACTATTAGGATTACACGAGAATCGGACTTGACATACAGTCCAAACAATATTTCAAGTTTGCCATGTAACTAGCAGCTTTGTGTACATGACTGACATTTCCATATCACACACTATCCATTTTTTTTTTTTGCGATGTTGTACCACACCACACCATAAGTAGCATTACACATGAAAAATAAAAACTGCATTACCTAAACATGTTTTGTTATGCATGTAAGGAGCTTCTTCTTCTGAAGTAAATATTTTTGATTTCCTAAAAATCGGACAACTACTGACAAAGTTATTAAGTTGGAAAGGCTACTGCCCCAGGGGGTTTTCATTGGAACGGTGAGCATGAAAAATAACACAGAAAGATTAGGATCACAGTATTTCCAGGGTGTGCCCCTATTTTATCATTTTTGTCATTGTTTTCACAACAGATAAGTCATTAATTGAGGTAATCACTTAAAATTTTGCATATATATGTATTTTCACATGAGAAATTAATTTTTGCATTTTCGTTGACCTAATTTGCACATTTCATGACCTAATTAGCATAATATGGCTGAAAAATTGGATCACAGACTGTAACAAGATGCAATTCATGTCATGTCATTAATTGTTTAGAGTATATTTAAAGGGTATAAGAAAGTGTACCATATCTTGTTTCATTATAGCTCATTTCAATGCCAAAATTGGTGCATCATTAGCATAATTATTACAAAATGGCGGCCATACTGAATGAGGATTTCCAATGTTTTTATGAAGAAATTGTTATTCTGAGCATGTAATTAACTCTGTAATGGCGTTTACAATAGTACAGCATAAAATATTCCATTGCTATCAATTAATTACCACAATTTGAATAATTAGTTGAATAATTTGCATTAAATAAAATGGCAGACATATTAAATGTAGAATCCCAATTTTTGAATACGTATTTTTCAAAAGCACATCATTAATATTTGACGCATGTAGTAAAATAGTACAACACAAACATTTTCATTAGAACTTACTTAGTTGCCATTTGTATAATTGATTATGTAATTATCATAAAAGAAAATAGCTGACATGGTAAATATGGAATCCTCATTTGTGTTATACAAATTTTCAAAAGCCTTATCATTTATATGGATTAGCAACCGCCATGGTTTAGTGCTTCTTATAATAGTACTACATAGTTTAATTACTATAATTAGATATCACTTAATTCCCACTTTGCATAATTAATGTCTATACTAGTTATACTTAGCTATATGAATTGCAGAAAGGGTCCATGAGAGATACCTGCATTTAAATATAGAGTAATGAATAATTGCAGTAACAACTCAAATGTTATTGTTAGTCTCTGTTAATACAATAGCTATATAAACGTAGGGATATATAATTATTAATTAATATATAATTATACACACCAATAATATAATTATGGCAATAACCGAATATTATAATGGTGGAAATACAAATCCTAAACTGGCTAGTTATTACTTTATAATTAACAGAGTAAGGTTGGAATACAAGTTCCTGAAAGAAACCTCATGCAATGTCTGCACATCATCGCTCAATCATGAACGATAAGTTCGTCAAATAAAGGAATACTTTAAAAAACCTTTATACCATTGTAAAGAACATTATCTTGTCGTTCCAGTGATATTAAATATGTATCATTTAACACAGACTGAATGATGTAAGGGCTGTGTGACCGGTGGCCTGTCGTAGTTTAGCGTCAGAACTGGCCAGATGCAACAGCCGCGGTGGCCGCTGTGGTAATGCTACTATAAGCAACGAAGACTGGATGAAGGTATGAACAAAGTTCATATGTACCACTGTCATCTTTATACATTCAATCTATTGCATCTTGCAACAGTAAGAATTCGGAATAGCAATGTTGTCCAAAGGCAACTTTTCGATGTTCAACAGTTGTCACAAGTATTTCACCTAAAAAACACTACTTTTCACAAACAATTTGTTTGCATTCAATCAAACTTATCTGAAAAGAAAATATCAAGAAACACTGAAATTGGCGCCACCCATAAGGTATGTCTACAGAAGATGGCCCCACCAATGAGGTGCATCTACTGAAGATGGCGCCACATACATAGGAGTGTAGGGACGTCTACTCACTCAGATGGGTTCTCAACTGTGCAGCCACGACCTCGACCTCCACTGCCCGTCTTTGTGCGCTGTTCCAAGGTCACCTTGGTGATGTCACCCTGACCTTGACCTCTGCCCTTGCTACTCTTACTCTTCTTTCGCATGCCACGGTATCCGTTACCATAGAACTGGTTGGCCGAGACCTACACAGTAAATGTCACAGTGATTATCATAAGACTATCATGTGACCACTATGATTGGTCAATACACGGTTTGTCCACACGCAGATATCTTCCAGAAAAATACGCCAGGGAATTTCTAATGAAACTTTGTGGCTATCAATTTTAACAACTTTTTAAAAGCACCACTTTTCATTCAAAATTTAAGACCTCTGCCCATGAAAAATTCAATACAAAATTACAGGAATTTTGTATTCACTTGGTGATAAAAAGTATCATTTGATATATTTGTTTGGAAGCATATTGCTCAGAGATACACAGTCCAGTCCACCTTTATCAAATTATGGCCTGGTTTGGTGAAATGAAATTTAAGATTTTTTAAGACAAAAAATTACAATTTCTATATTTCTAGATTCAATTCAGTTACTAAAAACATTGATACCACGTTAACAAATTATATATACAATAAACCTAAATTTTCCAGTTTCTTCCGGAAGTCCTGGAAGAAACAGGTTTCACTCATACCCCTCGCTTACACCCTGCTGCTACACCCTACCTGTGTGGGGGGAGGGCCGTAGCCAATACCCCCAGGTCGTTGGTACCCTCCTCGCATCTCCCGGCTAGACAACATAGCAGAGCGCCCACCGTTCCTGCTGCGGGAAAGGACACGTCACAAAAACATTATTTCAAATAAAACAAAATATAAACTGTTACTGTTTTATTTCATTTGAACAAATTCATTTTTACAGCCAAAAAAGACCCTGAACAGATTGTTAATAAATGTAAAGATAAAACATTAATAGATAAGGATTTAATTTACTTCAGGTCAGTGTCTGAACAGCTTATGTAGGGTTTTAGAGCTTCTTGGCTACTAGTGACTTGACCCTAAACACGACCTGGCAGGCAGTATACCTACAACATATTTACTGTGGTCTGAAGAATGTCATACTAATAAATAAAAAATATGGAACGGTTTGCCTCCATTTAAAACCATGTCTAAACAGTATACGTTATATAATATGCAAGGTATCTAGAGCATTTTGACTGTCAGTCACAACTCTAAGAAACGCGAGATGTCACAAACATACAACATACGTTATCAACTTTGGGAGTTTGTATAACCCTAAGTAGCTGAAAACACAAGTATGACTTAGCTAGAAATCCGTTACTGACGACAAAGAAACAAGACACCGCTCACCTTCGTGGGCCAACAGACATGACATGGGGAGGGGGCGCCACGTGTGTGCCCCGTCCTCCAGGGCGACAGGTTCCCTGGGTGTTACCGCCCCAATTACCCACTACGATGCCTGCAATCTGAAGCTGCCCCCCGCGGGCATCCATGGGTCCGTTACCTGTACCAACCAGTCAACACAGGTAAAAACAGGATCACGTCTAGTCACAGTTCAAGGTGTTTTATGTGGAGTACCTGTGAATAAAATGTTTTAGACACATACATGTAATGTTACAATATATATATATATCTTGGTTTCTAGTGCATGAAAAATAGAAAATTATTACTACACAGCACAGTAAATTATAGTTACACAACCTTTATAGCCAATGCAGCCAATATAAGCAAGGAGCGATAACGGGTTCCCATTCGGTCTATATGCGGTTTATGAAGCTTTTTAAAATGTCAGCCAATGATGTCATTGGCCGACATTTTAAATGTCATACACTGTTGAATGATGACCTGAATAAAATTCACGAATGGTATACAGTTTTAAAATAGACTACGGGCCAACAGGCCATGGTCAACTAGCCTCATGTGTACTATTAGGCATATAAAATCAACCGTAGATGTGCTAATTTGTTCTGTTAATGTTAACTTGTTTGACATCTGCTTCCATTTCTTAACAATACTCATATTAGAAGCTTCCTTTATTTTTCATTCTATTATTTCATAATGAAGTCAATAATACAAACTTAATATTCACTGTTTTTGTCATGTCCATAACACACATCCCCACTTGCCGAATGCACCGAATGCAACTCGCGCTTACCTTTCTTGTACATCATGGGGCACTTTCCGAGCAGGCCACGCCCCCGCCCGCCACCACGCCCTAGGTTAGAGGGTAACGCCCCCGCCGGCCGTACGTTCATGTGCGACTGTGGGGGGTACATCTGAGGCATGAGAGGAAGGACGGGCTTGGCAAACACAATGTCTGCCTGCAGGCCCTGCAGGATGGCGTGTCTCATCCGTTCTACTCGCATCACTCCCTCCACCTACAACATGAAGCCCTGGTGAAACTGACACAGTCAAAGGACCGAGAAAGGATCGCGATGCTGCAGAGAAAGAGTGAGGAGCAAGAGAAGAACCGTGAACATTGACGTCTTCAGCGGATTCGCCAACAGGACGTGCTTACGCAGGCTGAAGGTGGGCTGCCCTATGCATCTGGAGAGTTCTAGGGACTCATGACAAAACGGCGCTTTTCAGAGCCAACGAAACAAAACGGCTCATTTCAGTGCCAATGAAACAAACGGCTCTTTTCAGTGCCAACCATTCTTGCAGAAGAGTTTGCTATACCATCAGATTAAGTGTTGTGATATTTAGTCAAAAAGGTATTTCATTTATATGAATAGTCAGAAAAGGTGTATGCTCACATTTGAATAGTAAAAATCACATGAATACTAGGATAGTCAAAAAGTGTGTAATGATAAACACAAAGTTTTCTCAGAATTCTGTTTTTAGTCAACGCACAAATTTCATGGAGACCCCAAGAGAAAACCGTAAGACATATCAACTCCAAATTTGGAGTACAAACATTTCAAGATATGCACTAAAAACCGTCAAGAGGGATTTTGTATATTCATCCAAGTTTCCATTTTACTGACCTGCACATTCATGTAACCTACCTAAAAATCTGTTTTCAAAAAATTAGTTCTGACAGAAACTATTTGGAGAATAAAAATTCCTGTTGACAATTTGTAGGTACATGCATTTATAATAAATGTAACCTATTTTGCATGGTGTAGCACTATGCATTGTTTTTGGATTTGTGCATGAAAAAGGGTCCCGACAAATAAATGGATGCCATTTCCATGGCACCCACATGTCCAACAAAAATTCCACTTGACATATATATCTCGACCCACAGCAATAATGCTCACCAAGTTTTGGTTCTCTACCATTAAAATAAAAAGTTTGCCGGTGCACGTATCCCCTTAAACACTGCCATTCTAGATTAATGCACACCAAATCATTGGTTTCTATAATCAGCAGTGTTCATCTACATTTGACCAATTGACCTCACCTGTCCGTCACACAAGTCAATGACCGGGGCGCCGTTGTCTGCCTTCAGCAGCTTCAGGTGGAAGAGTTTGCCGTCAAAGAAGAGCCAAGGACAACACGCACCCCATGGGATAGGCGCTCCACACGCGTCATTCGCAAACACAACATGCTCCACACCCTGCATGAAGAGGGCGGCCAGCTGCACCCCTCGCACGGTCAACATGGGCAGCTACAACACACAATGTCAGGGTGTGTAAGGGATCGTCTCAAAATGTCAATGTCCGATATCAGACAAAATTACTTTCATCTTGGGTGGGGGGGGGCACTCCGGGCCAGAGGCAGTTTTGTCTGGCGTTGAACACTTTGGACCGATAGTGATAATATATTAATATCATCATATAAATATTTACAAACTTTCGTCTGAGGGGGTGGGTGGCTGAGGCCAGATGAAAGTAATTTCACCCAATATCAGACATTAATGTTCTGAGATGATCCCCTAATGTTGCACCAGCATGTACATCATGGAAACATGTATAGTGGGTCATTCCATGTCAAATCAATCACTCAAAACATCAACCAATTCCAATTTCAATAGAATTTAGCACAGGTGTTGGCTCACACTAGAATATAACGGAAAATTATAAAAATGGGCCCTGAAGTCTTTTGGACTATATTGTGAGTTTGTAATTATTAATGAAATGGTATTAGGTGAATCATAGTTACAAATCATTAAGGGTTATGATGGAAGTAAAATCTTATAAGTTTAGTGGAGACTATATGCATGCCAGTGAAGATACACCTGAAAATAAAATATTCGTGTAGACCGTTTCATGAAGATTGTATATATTAGTTAATGTGTTATTAAAAATACTATACAATTTTATCCCGATACTCTGCTATTTAGGCCGATTTCTAGTGGTTGTAGACACCTTGCAGGAGAGTTGGTGAACTGCAATCTCACATGTAGCACAGTTAAAGGTTGTTTAACCATTTCAATACTACAGCCCTGACCAGCTGTGACCACTGAATGCTGCATTCCCAGTGAATATGCAAAATAATGGACTACCTCACTTCAAGTCAAGATTTGAGCAACAAAAATTCATTTTATGAATAGGAATCGCTAGTTGAAGTAATACTATCTGCCAATGTGGCCACTGCAGATTTCGATAATCGTACTGAAATGGTTAAAAAAATGTGCACATATTTTCTGTTCTCATTTTGTTCCTACCTCCCTCCCCCAGAATGGGAAGAAGAAAGAGTTGAACTATAATAAAACTTAATTTGTCCACAAGATACATATACATGTACATATACATACACATATACATATACACATACACATATACATACACATGTACATACACATATACATACACAGCACGCATTTTGACTCAGACTTAAAAACAGTAGCAATTAATGACGTAATACTGATTGAATTGGAGTGATGTAACAGCTGCAACCTGTATAGTAAAACATCTGAATAATATTCCTTATAATCTTGGATAAATATGTTTTAACATTTTCGAGTATACCTAAGTTATTTTATATTAATCCTAGATCATATCTTTATATTGCATTTTATGATTATTTTATTGATTATGTCTTGCAAATTCAGATCTCTCAATTCATCCTAAAACTACAATGTGTGAGCTAGTAAACCAGTACTACATTACACTAAGTAATCTTCTTGATAAACATGCCCCTAAAACAAAACGTAAAAGTTCATCCACCGTCACCATGGATGTCACTAGACTAAGTACAAGCAAAACGTCGCTGTCAATATCTTGAAAGAATTTGGCGACGTACCCATTCATCCCTTGATCAGATCTGCTAAACTAAGCAGTTACATCTGTGCAACCACTTGATGTCAAAAGCAAAATCAGACTACAGTAAAACCTGTCTTAGCGGCCACCTGTCCATAACGATAACCAGGATATAACGGTCACTTTTGAAAGTCCCGAATGACTTCCTATTAGTTTGCACTGCCCACTCACTACCTGTCCATAACAGTAACCTGTTTATTGCGTATAACGGCCAGTTAATTTGGACTGAACCATTCATAGTCAACCTGCCGCTTGCGGGCAGGTCAAAGGAATCCATAATTTCCCTGAATAATCCGTCATCGCGTCGGTGTCATCACGTGTACAGGGGACTATCAAATTGCAATCGAGTGACATGTGGAGTCATCAGCTTGTTGCAGCTGATATGTGGCTGCAACAAGCTAAGCATTACCAGTTTCAGAGGCTCTGTGGGGCCCTTAGAATGAATCAAATACAGATTTCTCTTGCATGGTGGCAATACCCTAAGCTACGTCTATGCAAAATTAGAGAAAAAGTTGCTGAACGATTTCTGAGATATGGCAGCTAACGGCGGACGCAGAGTGATGGCATAAGTCCGTTGGACCTTCGGCCCAAAAAATCAAGGTCAAGTATTATTGAAAATATAGGTCACTGAACTTTGACCTGATTTGCATACTGGCTGTTACATAAACGTCCACAACGCTGCTTGTAATAAAGCTATGAAAGAAAGTCTGACATCATTGGAAAGCCAATAAAAGGCTTATTCTATAGCATCCTCCATCTTTGCTCAAGAGTCCCTGAAAAAATTACGATGGGCAAATAATAATATTCAGAGATACAGTAAATTTAGTACAGCCAGGCAACCTATTTTTGGTCTGCAGATCAGTAAATATCACACTGAATTTCAGCATAACCTTTTTAGATTGCATAAAAAGCATGCTAAAGGGCTCTCTTGTAATTAAGTGGGTGTACATGTATGCTGCGATGTCTCATTTAACATGTTCACGTTCATTATAAGGGCTCTCTTCTATTTCTTCTTTGGATATCCTGTAGGTGCAACCAGTGTCAGTCGTTGGGTCAACGCTGATGAGGAGATCACTAACTCAAAGATGGATAAAACTACGATGTATTGGGCTATGTTGGTGAAGGAAGATCAACCAGGATATTTGTTACATGCGCTAATCTCCAGTGTCCATCGTAGATGGCCGTCACATACCCTTTGGTGTCTGCCAGACTGAGGCCAACACACTGGGTTGTCACAACCTCTTCCCTTTTTAGGGATGATATAGAACATAGTGAATTGTAGCAAATTTGTAATCTTATGTGTGATGATACTGCTTAACACGGAAGTGCTCAAGTTGGGTCTGAGTTTGGTTTTGTTCTTTGTCACAACACTCAAGACTCTTTCACTGTCGGCATTGGAATGAAAAATTGTTAGTTCAAACTGTGCCTCTGTGCAGTCATCAACCTGATAACTGAGGAACTTTTTTACAATTTCTGAATCAGGAAACATCTCTTTGAATATTGGACCCGCGTGATCCGACACCGATATGCATAGATTGTGGCTAAATCCACCACGTGGCACCACTGTTACCAGAGCCCTGTCCACTGTGGGTAATACCGTAGTTACGGGCTAAATCAGACTTACAGATTTTTTGCACCGAAAAACACAGGGAGTGTAATGACTGATTTACGCATTGTAATAGCATAACAGGGGGCATAATATTGTAATGATTATGCCCAAATCGTAATGGTTGGCATATCTGGGCCTTGTAAAGAATGTGAACATGTTAAATGAGACATTATATCACGTATGTACACTCATTTAATTATAAAAGAGCTCATTAGCATGCTTTTTATGTGATCTGAAAAGGTTGTGCTGTGAAATTCAGTGCTGTATTTACTGATCTGCAGACCAAAATATGGGCCCCGGAGGTACTAAATTTAATGTATCTCTGAACATTATTTGTCCATCCTAATATTTTCAGGGATTCTTGAGCATTGATAAAGGATAAGGATATTGTAGAATTATTTTTAAAAAATTGGAGGATACATTTTTTTGGTATCTGAGGTCAAAGGTCATATTACGATAATTGTTACTTTTTTATTTATATGAAAAGTGTAATTTTACAATTTTCATCTGTGCCTATTTATTGGCTTTCCAATTGTCTTACTTTCTTTCCTAGCTTTACCAGAAGCTGAGTTATGGATGTTTATGTAACGGCCAGTATGCGAATCAGGTCAAAGTTCTATATCTTCAATAATATTTGACCTAGATTTTTTAATAATTTGCAGTTTTGATGTTCTCAAGGAAGCCAAAATCAATGAATACATAGTACAGTTTGGACAATGCTCCGATACGCTGACCATACAGATGAGTTTTAAGGAGTATCTCTTATACCGAGGCACCATCACATGGGTTTAAGTGATGCAGTCCGTCATTCATTAGCTCTGCTTGTACAATGATTGTGTTTGACATACTTTCATCTCCTGCATCATTTCGACATCGTGAAGTAGCGGAGAGACGGCAGCCGCGAGGAATGCTTCAAGTTCATGACGCCGCAACACACGCTGACCCGGCCACACCAACATGTATCTACAACATACCAACATGTATCTATAACACACGCTGGCCCGGCCACACCAACATGTATCTACAACATACCAACATGTATCTATAACACACGCTGACCCGGCCACACCAACATGTATCTACAACATACCAACACATACAACACACCAACACGTATCTACCCTGGCCCGGCCACACCAACCTGTATCTACAATACACCAACATGAACCTACAACACACTGACACATATCTACAACACACCAACACGTATCTATGCTGGCCCAGCCACACCAACATGTATCTACAACATACCAACATGTATTTATAACACATGCTGGCCCGGCCACACGAACATGTAGCTACAACACATCAACATGTACCTACAACACATATCTACAACACACGAACACATATCTACAACACACCAACACGTATCTACGACACGCTGATCTGGCCACACCAACATGTATCTTTAACACACCAACATGTATCTACAACACACATTGACCTGGCCAAACCAACATGTATCTACAACACACCCAACACGTATCTACAACACACACTGACCCGGCCACACCAACAAGTATCTACAACACACAAACATGTATCTACAACACACCAACATGTATCTACAACACATGTTGGCCTGGCCAAACCAACACGTATCTACAACACACGCCTGGCCAAACCAACATGTATCTACAACACACCAACACGTATCTATCTACAACACACCAACATTTGTCTATCTACAACAAGGAAAGTATCTACAACACACTCTGGCCTGGCCACATCAACATGTATCTACAACACACCAATGCGTATCTACAACACTCGCTGGCCGTGCCACACCAACATGTATCTTCAACACACCAACACGTGTCTACAACACACTCTGGCCTGGCCACATCAACATGTACCTACAACACACCAACGGGTATCTACAACATACGCTGGCCCGGCCACACCAACATGTATCAACAACACACCAACACCTATCTACAACACACACTGGCCTCGGCTATACCAACATGTATCTACAACACAGCAACATGTATCTATCTACAACACGGCAACATGTATTGATAACACACGGTAGTTATAAAAAAGGGATCAAATTTTTTTCTCAAGAAGTCAAATTAATAACACCACATACAACCACGTGCAGGGATGTTTACATTTGATAAAATGAACACTAAATTTCCATCTAAAAGCACTGCAATTTCTCACTCTTTCTGAGCAAAAATGAGTAGCACTGCACGTGAGTATTTTAATGCATCATTTGTGTTTGAGAACACACCTAAGGACACAGCACATGACAAGAAGGTGTTGTGGGACGTGTGACGTGTTGAGAAGCATGGGGACGTCACAGCCGAGACTGGTGAGTAGGGCACGTAGTCGTCTGTTTTTGTCCTCGACCGCGTCCCCGAGCCACAGACGATGTATGCCCGGAACCAGCCACTCAAGGGGCTCCGCGTCCACCATCTCAAATTGAGGCTTGTGCACGTCTCGCCCCCGCGGCAAGATCCACTCATGAATCTTCACCTCGGGCTTGGCTGGGTACTGCCCGTTGTTGGTGTCTGGAAGACGCAATGGATGACAACATCAAACTGTGTCAAACGTAAGGCTACCATGTCATTTATTATGTTAGACAGGTAGAAAACATGGCTGATATGATTACCAGTTTTATTTCTAAATTCGGGCAGCAGAATAAAATTTCTAAATTGTGAAAATCTTAACTGATGTTGGTTTTGAAATTTCATGGAATAGAATGAGGAAGATACGTTGGCAAGCAAACACTACAAGTACACATCATTTATACACAAAACAGATGATTTTAAAAGTATAGAAACACCGAACCAGGATAAAAAAAATAAAACACAGATTAAAAATAAACACAACGAATCAACAATAAACATTAACAAGAACCGCTATCAAAAAAGAATGTGACCAACTGGGATGGACAACAAAGAGCGAAGCAAGACGCGCAGCTGTTAACACAGTGAAATGGTGGAGTTGCACAGCAGTCTTATGGACCACAAGGTCACAAGAGGATAGGTAAGGTAAGGCACCAACTTTTGAGGTTCTTCCTCCAGCTGACGGTCTGCTTGGTGAGGTCGAAGAGAATGCCATAGATGCGTTGTCTGAGAGGGCGGAAGAGGTCCACCACCAGGGGCAGCTCTCGACAGCTGTCATCCTCCAAGATCACACTCAGTTTGATCTCTCGCTGAAACCAACAACAAACACATTAACCCTTTAGTTCCCGACCACCTGCAGCTGGCTGATATGACGTGATCCCAAACTGCCCGCAGATCATCAACATCATTAATAGTCTCATATTTGTTGTATGGTTTTATGTTAGAAGTTTAGAGTTAGCGTATCATGCTAAATATTTATGACAGCTGTGGGAAAAAGGATTTCATTTAATTAAAACGTCATGGGGTCTAGAGGGTTAACATTCAATATTAATTATGATGCAACAATTAGTGTACGATATAATTTCCAACCTAAATCTCTGATGATACCTTCTGTGCATCCATAATCATGATCAATTCTGGTTTGTTGTGCTTCAGAGCTCAGGTTTTTTTAAATTAATACAATTATTACTATTAATAAACACTGTATCACTTTAAAAAACAATGTGCTAATCTTTAGATAGTACACGTTTCTAATCATAGTCATTAATACAAGGTACAATATTACAGTATCACATATATTATAACACGTTACACATTGCATCAGATAAACCTAACACATCAAGGAGCTATTTAGAAATCTTTCCTTGGCAAGCCAGCCCAAGGTATATCGTAATCGTTCTATTAAGCGTGAAATACGTTTAACAAATATTTGTGAGGCAAAATTTTGCATTTTCCGAGGTTTCTTGGTATAACCTACTCAGCAGGTGAGACTGGCAGGCGACCACACAACATGAGCAGCAGGATACCTGAACACTGTCGTCTGATCATTTAGGTGGACCTTTTCATACTTTTTCATCACTGATCCTTGACACAAGTGTGACATTGGTAGAAATTAAATTACAATGATGGCTTCAACAGGCAATGTTGATATTGGAGATGACAGTCACGGAGTCAGACACTGCTAAATGAGGGTGTATGCTAATTAGGACATGTACGCTTAATAGAACGAATACGGTATCTGTCAATAGTGACGGGTAAAGGGATCTCACCTGAGACAAGAGTTGATAGATCCAGGGTGACATCAACCCCTTCTGGTGTCGTTCACTCGCCACCCTCATGATCTCATGGGGTACTTTGAGGGTCTTCTCACCATTAGCCTTGGGTGTCTTTGAACCAGCCTGTTAGACACAGTGCATCAAAGCTGTAAACATTTCACTGGTCACTAGTAGAAGCTTTGCTTCACAATGATGACCATATCACGTTTACAACCTCATTTTCAATGAGCTATCATAACCAGATACATTCTATACCCGTAGTTACTTAGCTGAAGATAAAATAATAAACATGCAAAACAATGCACTAAAAATACCCAATCATTTTGATTGTTTTGCTACTTGAGTTTCAGACTAATTTCATGAAAAGCAAAGCTATGAATAAGTCACTTGTATATCCTATTTTGTTAGCGTATGTGTTACCGCATTTTGTTAAAATTAATAGACAAACTGCGGACTATTTTGTTCCAGGTTTCGACTCGAGTCGAAACTTTCCAAACTTATTTAAATTTGGACATGTATCTTTCAGTGGAATCGGCTTGGATAGTCACGTGATTGCGAGGTTATACGATATGCGGCCATGTTTGTTTACAGATGGAACGGTCACTATATCTCGTACAAATCTGATATTAGGCAGGCATAAATTAGAAAGGCAAATAGTTATAAGACAGTGTCTGCATATGAAGGTATATTTCTACTTTGGAGAATCTATATGGGGGACCAACTATGGAACGAGACATAATTCAAACTGCCAAAAGAAAGAGCAGGAGACAGAGAGGGCTGAAGTGGAGTCGACACAATTTGACAGGACACATGCACCGCAATGATTATTCCAGCCAGGTTAGTAATTTCAAGTTATTCAGCCTCAATCACGTATATTTTGTCGTACTGTGAAGCCCAAAGAGCAACCCGGTTTGCATCAACATACGCTGCTATAATAAATGGATAATGTTGAATGATGGAACTAAACCACTCGGGTATCAAATTGAAGCAAACATGTAGTTATAACGAGGAAATCGAGGTGGGCCCGGATATTAGGCAAGAATTACCCATGGCAAGTGCCAAATATACATTATTATGTTGCTTGTGCTAAATTGATTTGATTATTAACGAACGCCAAAGATGTCCTATTTGCTATCAGCTAACAGTATGACACTGTGATTGTCATATATATATATGATAGCAAGCCTGGGCCGAGGAAATAGTAATATGTAATAGTAATGACTACACATATTGACGTAATAGTTTGAACAAAAACACAATTTCACAGTAAGCAATGTAATAGTAATTACGAAGCCTTCGCCCTCAATTCTGTGAAAATGGCCATGACATGTATAGGTAGCATGCGACCGATTTATGTGTGCATTGGCCATGTTTTGCAGTATATGTCAAAGGTCTTCACATTCAGGCGAATGAATATTGCGGTACACATTATCATTACAGTTTCACAAAACCTTTTATCAAAATCATAAATAAAAGCAGTGGACAACCACGTGATAGTTGTTTGTCTGCGTGAGGATTTTGTAGTAATGGGTGTTATGTGATAGTTTTGTTTGTCTGCGTGAGGATTTTGTAGTAATGGGTGTTATGTGATAGTTTTGTTTGTCTGCGTGAGGATATTGTAGTAATGGGTGTTATGTGATAGTTTGGTTTGTCTGCATGAGGATTTTGTAGCAATGGGTGTTATGTGATAGTTTGGTTTGTCTGCATGAGGATTTTGTAGTAACGGGTGTTATGTGATAGTTTTGTTTGTCTGCGTGAGGAATTTGTAGTAATGGGTGTTATGTGATAGTTTTGTTTGTCTGCGTGAGGATTTTGTAGTAATGGGTGTTATGTGATAGTTTTGTTTGTCTGCGTGAGGATTTTGTAGTAATGGGTGTTATGTGATAGTTTTGTTTGTCTGCGTGAGGATATTGTAGTAATGGGTGTTATGTGATAGTTTGGTTTGTCTGCATGAGGATTTTGTAGTAACGGGTGTTATGTGATAGTTTTGTTTGTCTGCGTGAGGATTTTGTAGTAATGGGTGTTATGTGATAGTTTTGTTTGCCTGCATGAGGATTTTGTAGTAATGGGTGTTATGTGATAGTTTTGTTTGTCTGCGTGAGGATATTGTAGTAATGGGTGTTATGTGATAGTTTGGTTTGTCTGCATGAGGATTTTGTAGTAACGGGTGTTATGTGATAGTTTTGTTTGTCTGCGTGAGGAATTTGTAGTAATGGGTGTTATGTGATAGTTTTGTTTGTCTGCGTGAGGATTTTGTAGTAATGGGTGTTATGTGATAGTTTTGTTTGTCTGCGTGAGGATTTTGTAGCAATGGGTGTTATGTGATAGTTTGGTTTGTCTGCGTGAGGATATTGTAGTAATGGGTGTTATGTGATAGTTTTGTTTGTCTGCATGAGGATATTGTAGTAATGGGTGTTATGTGATAGTTTTGTTTGTCTGCATGAGGATTTTGTAGTAATGGACTAAGGGGAGCAGAACAAAATGACGCAAATTATTCATCGATGAAGCTGGAAACACTCGCTTTAAAATGGGCCATTACCGAGAAGTTCCGTGATTACCTTCTGGGTGGCAGATTCACGGTTTACACGGACAATAACCCGTTGACATATTTTCACAAGAAAGCCAAGTTATCGGCTGTAGAACAGAGGTGGGCAGCCGCACTTGCATCGTTTGACTTCGACATTAAGTACCGACCTGGACATTGCAATGCGAATGCAGATGGGTTATCAAGATTACCCGATGTGGTTAATTCAATGGCATCGAACGCTGAAGCTATATTAGCCAATGCGACTGCAACTTCAGTGGTACCTGTAGAGGTACGAGTCACAGCGATGGAACACATCGCTAACACAGAAGAACTGGCAGACGTTGCTGTTACAACACTGCCAGGCATTTCGAACGATGACATGGCTAACATGCAAGCAAACGACCCTGCTATCGGGCGGTTGAGATATTTCCGCCAATTGGGAAGAAAACCCACGAGACAAGAGAGAGAGACTGAATCAATGAGTGCTATTCAGTTGATGCGGCAATGGGGACGCATTGTCGAGAAGAATGGCGTTTTGTATCGGCGCACTGTTGATACAAGGCTCGGAGAATTGCAACAGTTACTTCTGCCCATTTGTCTCCGCGAACAAGTATTGCGGGAATTGCATGATCGCGCTGGCCATCAAGGAACAGAACGGACGGAACATCTGATTCGTGGCCGGTGTTTCTGGGCAACTATGCACAACGATGTCCTGACTTGGACACAGAAGTGTGACCGTTGTGCACTTGCAAAGATACAGCCGCATAAGTTGCGCACTCCTCTCGGACGTCTCATGGCAACGCAGCCATTAGAGGTGGTGGCAATGGACTTCACCGTGTTGGAACCATCTTCTGACGGCCGGGAAAATGTATTGGTCATCACAGATGTTTTCAGCAAATTTACCATTGCAGTCCCTACTCGCAACCAGAAGGCAGACACAGTGGCGAAAGTGCTCGTCAGTGAATGGTTCCAACGGTGCGGTGTGCCGCAGCGACTGCACAGTGACAATGGGCGTAACTTTGAGTCAGCCATCATACGGGAGTTGGCGAAAACTTATGACATCAAACGCTCCCATACTACGCCATATCACCCGGCTGGGAATGGACAATGCGAGCGTTTTAACCGGACGTTACACGATCTGTTGAGAACGTTGAGTTCAGAAAAGAAGCGTCGGTGAGTAGATCACATCTGTGAAGTTGTACAGGTATACAACTTGACACCTCACTCGAGCACCGGTTATGCACCCTATTACGCCTGATGTTTGGCCGGCAAGGGCGTCAGCCAGTGGACCTCCTACTTGGCACTGGTGATCAGGATGATATTAAAACTGATTGGGTCATTGAACATCAGCGACGCCTGCGTGAAGCTTACTCTCGTGCTCGCACACAACTGGAGAGAGAAGCCGATCAACGTAAGAGTTGTTTCGACCGAACAGCTAACGATATGCCATTGGCTGATGGTGAATGCGTGTATCGTCGAAAGCGTGGCATCCTGAGACGCAACAAGATTCAGGACGCTTGGGACGACACGGTCTACAGAGTGATCTCTCGACAAGGAACAAACGATGTGTACGTGATTACACCAGTAGACGGGTCAGACGTGCAACACACACTGCATCGTTCGTCTCTGAAACCGTGTGTACCTGGCAACGATGCACCTGTACTGACAAAGCGACGCCTACCGTGTGTGCCCACAGCATGCCGAGATGTTGATGACGACTCGTCAGGTGATGAACGATTGCTGTGTCGCTATGAGATGGCGACACCTGCGCCGTTGGATCCACGGCTTGGCAGTTCGGATGTTGGTGCTAAACAGCCCATGACACACAACGAATACGAATACAAGAAACTCGGTCATGTCGACCTACACGTAGCACGGCCGGTCAGCACAAAAACCTGTACCATGAGCCGCGATCGGCGTGTCGTAATTGAACTGTTATATTATATTATATTTGCGTGTTTTCGTTTTGTTACACACTGTTAACCAGATGGCAACAAAACGAGGGGTGAGTGTAGGCGCTACAACTGACACTTATTTAAAACGTTATAGCGCGGAAGCGTACTGTGACGATAAAGCGCTCGTGTTCGCGTGAGCGTGCGTAAATCGAATTTAAACGCAATGAGAAAGTTCAGTTGACGTCGAGCTGTGGACTGGATACATTGGTTAGCGGTTCTGGTGGGATTTAAAATAAATAAACGTTTAGAAAACAAACGATTTATATTATTATGCAACTTATTTATTATAAAGAACCCGTTTAGCGAGCTTACATATAGTTGTCCAGAATATAAATTTTCTATGTTTGTCACCTACAGGTTTCTACAGACAATACATCTTTAACCAATAGACACCACAGTCACACCATTTTATAATAATTAAATGAACATCAAAATAAACACAACTTGCAATTATAGAAAATCAATAGTTTTGAAGATACAGTTTAAAAGTGTTAGGCAACTGTTCAGTCTAACAGGGGTCAAGTGTGTCTACTCTGCCTGGGTGCTGTGACCAATTAAAGATTAGTCAAGGTCTCAATGGACTGGGCTGTAGAGATTAGTCACAGCTGTTGATTTTGTGGCACAATACACATCTAATGTTGGGGGTTGTCTCAAGGGCCCTTCTCAAAACCACATCACTAGATAATGTAAACCTTTTGCACTTTGGGGGCCCCTTAGGTGCCCTTAGAATGATTCAATCAAATACAGATTTATTGTATATAGTGGCAGCACCCTAAGATACATCTATGCAAAATTAGAAAAAAAAGTTGATGAACAGTTTTTGAAAAAATAGGCCAAATGTTAAATTTTTACCAGTTTTGGGGTCCTTGGAGGCCCTAGGGAGCCCTTAAAATGATTCAATCAAATACAGATTTCTCGTGCATAGTGGCAGTACCCTAAGATGTCTATACAAAATTAGAAAAAAAGTTGCTGAACGGTTTCCGAGATACGGCAGCTAACGGCGGACGGCGGACGCAGAGTGATGGCAATAGTCCCTTGGATCTTCAGCCAAAGGACTAAAAACCAATGTAAATTTATAATAATTTTATTGAAACTTTATTATGACTCGACTGAATACAAAATAATGAAAAGCACAATACAAATATAGGGACAATCCTTTGTGTTTATAACACAACAATTTATAATATCATATACACTTCACATGTACATGAAATATAGACTAATGAGAGAAAAATATTATTTAGGAAGAGTTTAAAAAAAGTCACGTATAAGAAAGAGTTACTTCTATTATGATTCGTTGTTACAAATTACAACACTGTGATAACAAATGTGAATTGTAGTTTGTCCCATGCATATCTTGCATGTTTACCACTTAAAAAAATTAGTGACTATAGACAATTATCACACACATAGCAATTTTGTTATATCGCATGCCCATAAAAAGTAAACCAATGAGAAAAATACAGCTTGGGAAGAAAATGTCATATGTATGTATAAAAAACAAATATTTATATAATTTATTATGATTCTTTGTTAAAAACACTACAGTACCAGTAAGATATTAAGGTGGCTGGATCAGCTATTATATGATTCTTTTGAATTAATCATTTATAATATAAGTTTTGAAGATAAGCTAACCATTTTTGTCTCAGAGTTTGCCTCAGATACTAAACAATACTCCAGACCAAAAATAATTGATTTTTTATGTTGTTTAGATATATTTAAATGTGTTTAAAGACAATTAAAAAATATGTAAAAAATCACCTTAAAATGGCATTTTATTTCATTTTGAGAAACTCCCCAAAAGAAAAATTTGTATGGTTGTAAGTACAAACATGTTATTGACATTTATACGGTTTTTTATTGTAAACAAATGCATAATAAGTTTGATACAGCTTCACAAACATTTTGCTACAATGTTGAAAGACAGCAAAAATCCGTACTGCATTTCTGGCAAGGGACCCCTACACCAAACATAAAACCATCCGGTGCAATTTTGGGTAAACACAAGTTGAGTTCATATGCCAAGTTATGGCTTTGTAAGTATTGCAGTTTTTTTTTAAATAAAAAGTTACATTAAGTAATACTTCCTGGTTGTTACCAATAATACAAGTGTCACCAGATGTTTGTTTTTTGCTTAGAAATTAAAAAAATGTCATATGTACATTACCAAAAACAAATAATTGTATTACGAATCTTTGTTACAAATAAAACAATACAAAGATGATAACGAATTGTAATTTGTACAATGCCTCGTATGTTTACAACTAACAAAAATAAGTGACTAAACAATTACATATGACAGGAAAACGAGAATTACAGGTACATACAATCACGATACTTGCTCCAGTTCACTCAGCTATATGAATAGGTACCTGGCTGTCGACAGTGGTGGTTATTTGTGTACGAATAATTTTCGTGTTGTAATTGCACCATGACTTGAGGGAATTGGGGTGTATTTAGCTATAGTCTTGAGACTGTTCTCTTCCGATTATAATCAGTTCTGGTGTAATTATCCGCATGAAACATGTTACAGTGTAGTAATCTAGTGGAGGCAGTCTTATGAAGGCAACTTTCAAAAATTCACAAAAGAAAAACTGACTGATAATTTTTTTTTAGAGAAACCATCATATCATGCAACTGATATCTTAGAGATTCATCCCCTTACATTATGGTTTGAGACTGCTTTTCTTTTGGCACTGCTTTTCCTAGGTCCATAATGCTACAGTTTACGGTCACCTCGGTAATACAGTCACCTCACAATTAAGGTCACTCTACGACAGTCAAAAGTTTGTTCCATATACAATAAAGTACAGAAAATTAGTCCCGCTTATATGGTCACCTTACTAATGAGGTCACTTTTGTCCAGTTCCAAGGGTGACCTTAATAGGGAGGTTCCACTGTGTATTATATAATTCAATCACAATAGTAGAACTTCCTCCAATTGTCGCCCCACTCACCTCCTTGTTGGTGGCCGCCTTGTGTGTGTTGAGTGTCCACTGTATCTGTGGAGTGGACGTGATGGGTGGACACGGCTTGGAGGGCACCGTCGTGATGGTGTCTGTATGCACACAATCATAGTCACGCACTCGCATGTCAACAGCACACAAAAAGTTCTTATGTAGCACAGTATCCAGGTCATACGACTGCTCAAGGCTTTTTACATTTTATTTCCTGACAGACCTGTTCAATTAAACACCATCTCGACTTCTCTTGGAAGCATTCAGCCATGCTGTAGTTAATGCGCAGACTTTGTACACAAATATCCACCACTGTCTATAGCCAGGTACTCATTCATACAGCTGAGTGATATGCAGCAAGGTAGAGTGAACAAACTTGCCCAAGGTTCGACATAGCAGCACAGGATTCAAACCAGGGTTCTCTGAATTGAGAGCCTCTCCACACTATTACATATCACACCTTATCTATACAACGACCATCATATTTGGTTAGATTCATGCATTTCTCTAATATTCTCAAATGACTCATATCACCTCTATCACACCATTACGTACCTAAAACCAGGGCTGCCTATCTGACAAAAACAATTTCTGTAATGACCCCATTGCACACACACACTCCCCCTGTTGCATCCTGCCCCACTCCCCAAGGTTGTCAATCAAACAAGTTACTAATTTAATCATAAAAAGTAGATATACTTTGTTTCAACACATAATTATTGTGTTGCTACACTGTAACTCCTGTCCACAGTTAAGGTCATGGTTAGTACTTCAAAGGGACGCTTGTTTCACAACATCCAATAAGTTACATTGTGTTAACTACAGCTGTCAAAGTGCATCCGTGGCCAGACATGCCCAAGTGTTTATGTCTGTAGAGCATCACCGTGAAAAAGACAGCGCCAGTGAATAGTCAATAATCATCCAACATCCTTCTAAATTTACAACACACAGCAGAAAACATTATAATTATTACTAACAGTCACTGACAAAGTTAAATTGTTATATTCAAATAAAAACCTTTGAATAAAAATATGAGTTTTATATCGCAATTACAACAATTATAATACTCATTTTACATTCTTCTAAGACATTTTATAATTATATTCATAACTTTCAGAAAACCATAACTATTTAATGTAAAATGGTTCTACCTAACGTCATCTTAATTTATTTATTTCATTATATAATTCTACACCTGTAAATTTTATTAATGTCTAGATGCGCATTATTGACACTGACATTTTTTGGCCGTTGTAATTGCTGTTGACTGACAGATGCAGACATAATATGCTCACTTGCCAAGGCAGTCATCAGCAGGCTGCTGGCAATCAAAGTTGTAACATTGTACACAGGCACACTGACTTTGTAGAAATTGTAGTGGACAAAATATTTGTTGATAAATTGTAACAAGTGAATTATGACAGTTTCTTCAGGGCATCTCAAGCAGCATTATTGATAGATTTAGCAATTCTTTAATGTGTATCATTTTCTGAAGGGATATTTGTATTTCCGTAATGCCTAATCTGAGGTGAATTTCCGTAATCGTTACGGAAAATCCGTAATGGTAGGCAGCCTTGTAAAACTAAGCTTATCCTGGACATGGCTGGTTTCTTTGTAGCTGCAACTAAAATTTAAAACTATAGCTGCATTTCTTTAAAAAAATGGGCCTAGAGGCCCTGAAGTGCTTTGGACTATATTGTGATTTTGTAATTATTAATTAATGAAATGTTTTTTGGTGAATCATAGTTACAGATCATTAAGGGTTATGAACTTAAGATGGAAGTAAAATGTTGACATGTTTAGTGGAGACTATATGCATGCCAGTGAAGATACACCAGGAAATAAAATATTCGAGTAGACCATTTCGTGAAGATTGTATATATATATATATACAATCTTCACACATTAACTAATATTAGTTAATGTGTTATTAAAAATACTGTTGAATTTGATCCTGATAGTCTGCTATTTATGCCGATTTCCAGTGGTTGTAGAAATCTTGCAGGAGAGACTGCATAATAATAAAGGGTCTTTTTGCCCACAAAATGACAGCAACATCATATTTCTGCGATTAGTATTAGCAAAGTTGTGATTTTTTAAAAGCACCCCTACAAATAGCTCCAGTGTACACCATGGAAGTTTACTATTGGCCACCTGTAGGGTTAATGAATGTATAAATATTACACTAATAAACAGCAACTAGACTGAATTTTACAAAATTGCAATAATGATGGTGTGCACATCTGGCACAGCCGATTTGCATACTGGACTTTGTGCAAGACAATTAGAGGAGGCTAATTTATGCAAGGACATGTTAATTACTCCCGTGGGGAGAATCAAATCAACCAATCAGCGTGCACTGGAGCACGTCCCTCAGGAGAATCCTAAGCTGATCCCGCACTCCGTTTGCGAAAGCATAAAGGGGCAGACGTTTGTCTAATTTGATACGAGTTTGTATTGGTTCTTATTTTTGCACGATCATCTGTTTCTTCTCGTCCGTTGGTTCAGCTACGATTTGTCGCTGCATCAAGGTGATTTTGACGTCTCTGAGCTGGATTGAGCTGAGTATTTTCGTTTTATATTTGATTTGTGTTTAATTATCACGATTCGGGTTCCGCCATTTTGTCATCTCGCGGTTTGAATTCGTCGTCGGCCCTATCATGTCGTCGGCGTGTTCCCCGATTTCTGTTCTGTGTATCGGTCATAGTCATGTTTCATGGCTGCGTACGTTCGTAGAATTGGCAGATCTATTTGCCGGATTCGAAGTTCAGGGCCGCCCGTGCGATGTCCAGTTTCTAGGTCATCGTGGGGCGACCCTGGAGACATTCCTGGCGCCGGCCTTGATGGCGCGGATAGTTTCGTGTCGGGCGGATGTCATCGTGATCCGCTTGGGTGGTAATGATCTCGATGGGAGATCTTACCCGAACCCAATCATGGTTGCGATTGACATCCAATGTCTCGCTGTGAGATTGCTCGGTACGGGCGTATGCAGCGTTGTTGTGTGTCAGGTTTGTCGTCGGCAAAGATGGCGGAACTCGAGTTACGCGGTAGGAGCGGAGCGGGTTGTCCAGATCAATCGGTACCTTGATGCGTTTTGTTCCGACACTGACGGAATTTCTTTCTGGCGGCATAAACGCCTGTGGAACAGTATTCGGCCTGTTTTCCGCAGGGACGGAGTCCATTTCTCTTGCATGACTTGGAAGGAATTGGTTATTGATGCCGGTAAACTTTATGCTATACAGTTGTCGTGTTTATATACGTTTGTGTGAGGGCCACAGGCAACTATTCTAAAGTGTGTGTTGACTCTTACAGGCATTACATGGCAGGATTTTTGTTAGCTGGTCAACTTTATGCTATACAGTTGTCGTGTTTATATACGTTTGTGTGAGGGCCACAGGCAACTATTCTAACGTGTGTGTTGACTCTTACAGGCATTACATGGCAGGATTTTTGTTAGTTGGTCAACTTTATGCTATACAGTTGTCGTGTTTATACACGTTTTTGTAGGAGGGCCACAGGCAACTATTCTAAATTGTGTGTAGACTTACATACAAAGAGTGGACGGATTTTTGTTAGTTATGACGGCCACAAGCAACTATTCTACATTGTGTTTAGACTTTTACGGATGAGACATGACAGTTTTGTTGGTTATACCAGTAGACTTTATGCTATACAGTTGTCGTGTTTATGCACGTTTTTGTGGGAGGGCCACAGGCAACTATTCTAACTTCTATGTAGACTCTTACAGACAAGACATGGACGAGGTTTTGTCAGTTATGCCGGTAAACTTTATGCTAGACAGTTGTCATGTTTATACATGTGGGAGGGCCACAGGCGATTATTATATTGTGTATGAACCATTGTGGCATAATGTTTTCAACAAGTATACCCATCTACTTATGCAGTGTATGTATACTGGCAGTTTGTCTGACAATTTACATTGGTTGGTGGCACAAGTAACTTTGTGGTATATTGAAAATGCTCCGGTTTGGGGTGGATAGCGTTGTTGCGGACAGTGTTTGTCTACATTAATCAGATTCACTTAAGGCCAGACACGGCAGGTAGATAGGATTATTTTTTAAATTGTGCAAACAGTTCAATTTGTTCTGCCCAATGCATGAAATGGGTCTTACTGAGTAAAATATATATTGAACTTTTTTCAGCCAGACCCCCCGTTTCCATGGTAACAAACAAAATGGCCGCCATTTTGAGCAAATATTGGCAAATTTGGAAATACTGCCATTTTTTATTGAATCCATATATAGTTCTAATTCTTGCAAATCCATGTTCTCTATAGATTCTATTGTGCATTGATCAGAGCATTTTTTGAAATGTTGTTTTTATTTTTTGAATCAATTTTTGGTAAAATACGAAAAAAAATCTATTTTTTTTGCAACAAATATGGCTATATCTTTCAAACTATTCATGATTTTAAAAAAGTGTCTGATCATTGCACACAGTAGAATATGCTGAATGCAACACTGAAAACATTATTTATATAGCATAATTATTCCAAGAGATATCCCGTTTCCAAATGCAGAAATTTGAAGAAAAATGTTTTTGAGAAAATGGCTCTCAAAGATTGCATAATGGATTTCATTACATGATATCGACGTGCTTAATCCATGACTAAAACTCACTTAGAGGTACATAATTGTCATAGAAGTGAACTTTATTGATAGTATGCTTACAAAGGTATAATAATCTGGCAGAAAACCATTTTCAGTATTTTTTGTCAAAAACACCATTTCACCTGGGGTGTCTGGCCTTAATATAACGTTTCTTGTTCTATCTACTGTGAGATTGTGTCTGCTGTGTTATTTGATTTGTAGAATGCCTCGAGCTCCACGTGGACGTGGTCGACCGGCGCATCGGGCATCGCTGAATCGGCAGACACGTTCACGGATGGCTGCCGCAGCTGTCTCGTTGGCCGCCCCGCCATCGCCTGTTTCAGGGGGCACGCCGCCACCGCCCGTCTTGCTTGCCTACCCGCCACCACCCGTCGCGTTGGGCACGCCTCCGTTGCAGTGTTCGGTCCATGAGAACTTCGAGGACGCTGCCGACCTGCAGGCAGTGGTAAATGGCACACTCGGGCCAGTCGGACCACAATCTGCGTGGGAGCGGGACATGGAGCGGCGGATGGCGGCATCGGAAAAGATGCTTCATGAGATACACTCGATGGTGCAGGCTTTGCGTCCGGCCCCAACAGTGCTGCGCCCAGATCCGGCATTGGCGTCTGTGTCAGCTGCCTTTGGCAGCGCTGCCCAACTGGCAGCGCTGCCCAACTGGCAGCCGCTTCCGGCCACGGTCCTATCCCAGAAGTGACACGTCCCTTGGCCGCGAACGAAACTGTGCCACCCTTGTCGGCTTGCCAGAGCAACGCAAGGGCGACCCCATGGCCAAACACTGACACTGTACCAGGTACAGAGTTATTCGAGTTGTTGCCTGGCCCCGCTCGGGCAATGATAGAGTCATGTGCATCCACCTCCCTTCCTCTGGTTGCCCAGATCCCCGATGGGCTCCGGGCAAAGATTTGGGCAGACGAATACATTGACCTGTCAATAATGTTGAAGCCAACACTCCTCCAGCACCAGGAGTATAGCCAGGCTATGTATGGGGGTACTGCACACCCAACTTCTGGTGTGTCTACAAGCGCATCCCCCAACAGGGCTAGCCATGCAATCATTACCTACGAGCGGTGGCTGCAGGCATTTACTTTGTATATGTCTGTATACCTCTTGCTCCCAACCAACATGTCGCTCGCAGTTAAAATGCTTAAGTACGCAGAGATAATCCGGGGACTGGTTGAGGAGGGGGGTGACTGGCAGACCTATAATGAAGCATTTAGGTCCCTGCGTTATCTTAGAGAGTGGTCGTGGGACTCCGTCAACTGGGAGTTATGGTTGAAAGCGTCCCAGACAGTTAGACGCCCGGCAAGTTCTCCCTTTCCAAGCAAGGGTAGGGCCCGGTCCACATATGTCGGTCCCTGCTTTGTCTACAATCGGGGGGAGTGGTGTGACAAAGCCTCTTGCTACTTTGCACACAAGTGCCAGTCGTGTGGCGGCAGTGGCCATCCCGCTGTGCGTTGCTTTCAAACCATGGGGAAACGCCCACAGTCCAGTAGCCCACCGGTTACAAGCCCACCAGCTTGACCAAACCCCTCAGTTAGACCAAACCCCGCAGTTAGACCAGGCCCCCCACGTAGACCAGGCCCCCCAAGTAGACCAGGGCCTTCAAGTAACACACTTTTCCCAGGTAGACAGCCAGCGGTTCACCCCCCTGGGTCAGGAAGTAAGTTGCCCTCCCCGGTTTCTCCTGCAGTTTTGCATGAAAGGTTTGACTGGTTATGACAGCGACCTACGTAAGTATCTTGTACATGGGTTTTCACATGGTTTTAAAATAGGTTGTTTTGACTTGCCGACCCAGTTTGATGTCAATGTATGCAATTTAAAATCTGCTGATGAATATTCACAAGTTATAGATAAGAAGATAGCAAAAGTGCTGTCATTAGGCAGGGTGCTTGGGCCTTATGACGTTCCTCCATCCTGTCATAACTACAGAATCTCCCCACTAGGTGTTGTCCCTAAGAAGAACCCAGGTGAATTTAGAATGATTCACCATTTGTCACACCCAGAAGGTTCATCTGTTAATGATTACATTCCGAAGGATATATCATCTGTCACTTATGCCACAATTCAGGATGCCATTGATGTTATTAAGAATTTGTCAAAACCTGTGTATATGGCTAAAGTAGATGTCGAATCGGCTTTCCGTATCATACCAGTCTCGCCAGCAGATAGGCCACTGTTGGGATTTAGGTGGAGGGGGCAGTATTTTATGGATGCTGCTTTGCCTATGGGCTGCTCCAGTTCATGTGCCATTTTTGAGTGTTTCAGTACGGCTTTAGAGTGGGTGGCAAAGGTCAAACTGGGTGTGACAGCAATGATTCACGTGATCGATGATTTCCTAATTGTGTCTGATTCAGCAGATAAGTGTAATCAGGATCTGATGGCATTTGTTAACCTTTGCAAGGAAATTGGGGTACCGCTAGCACCTGATAAAACAGTTGGCCCGTCCACCTCAATCCCTTTTCTAGGAATTATTCTAGATACTGTCAACCAAGAGGCTAGGCTTCCAGAGGATAAGTTGGATAAGGCCAGGGCATTACTAGTGACTTTTCTTGACAGACAAAAGGTGACACTGAAGGAGTTACAACAGCTACTCAGGTTTTTGGGATTCACATGTTCTGTAATCAAACCCGGCAGACCATTTTTACGCCGTTTAATCGATTTGACAATCGGCGTACGTAAGCCACATTATCATATCCGCTTGACGAGGCAGGCAAACCTTGATCTAGAAGTGTGGCTAGAATTTTTGCAACATTTCAATGGCAAATCTTTCTTCTTGGATGATGACTTCATAACAGGTGACTATCTTCAGCTGTACACTGATGCTGCAGGGGGAGTAGGTTATGGGGCTTTGTGTGGAGTAGAATGGTTTTGGGGCCTGTGGCCAGAGGCGTGACGTTCACTCAATGTCGCTGTTTTAGAATTATACCCAATCATGGCAGCCGTACACGTTTGAGGTAATGCTTGGGCAAACAAGAGTGTCTGCTTTTTTACGGATAATGAAGCACTTGTTCCGGTAATTAATAACCAGACGTCACGCAAACCACACATCATGGCTTTACTTCGCCCACTGGTATTGGCTTGCCTGCATTATAATATCAATTTTGCAGCGCGCCACATTCCAGGACGATTTAACACTCTCACTGATAAGTTATCCCGTTCACAGGTGGACAGGTTCTGGGAATTGGCGCCATGGGCAGATGTCAACCCAGTGAGGGTGCCTTACCGGGTGTCCCCGGCCGGCTTAGGGACTCTTTGAACCAGCTACTGCAGGTTTCTATAGCGCCGTCATCACGTGCTCATTATGAACGGTCTTGGAACAAGTTTGTTTTGTTTAATGCTTCGCTTGGTTTATCTTCGCAGCTGCCGGCTTCAGTGTCGACAATGTTACTCTTTATAGCACATCTGCATTCTAGTGGAGCTGCCCCAGCATCCATTGTGTCAATTGTGTCAGCCGTTGCTTATTTTCACAAGATTCATGGTTTTGAGGACCCATCTAAGTGTTTTATTGTAGCCAAGGCCTTGGCAGGTGCTCGTAATCTTGGATCTGTCCCTGATGTCTGCCTGCCTGTTACTCTGCCTGTTCTCACTCGTCTTGTGCTTGCATTGCCCACCATGTTTACACCACGTTATAAATGTCTAATGCTCCGTGCCATGATGGTGCTAGCTTTCAAGGCTTATTTGCGGGTGGGAGAAATGGTACCGTGATCAAGGAGCCATGTAGGGGGATGTTTGCAGTTGGGTGACGTGTTAATGTCAGGAGATCTAATATCAATTTCCTTCCGTCGTTTCAAACATAGCACGCGACAGGGTCCGCAGTCCCTTCAGGTGAGAGGTGAGTGCATCCCTGGTTCACCCATATCTTGCTTCCTTTATGAGAGTTTCAGTCAGGTAGAGGTCATACAATCATCTTTATTTGCCTATGCGGATGGCTCCCCAATGCTACGCAGTGAATTTGATGTGTCTTTAAAGCGATTGCTGGGTTTCTGTGGATATCAAACTAGTGGCTTTAAGGGCCACAGCTTCCGCATTGGGGCAGCTACCGCGGCAGCATTGCGGGGTGAATCTGATGCGCAGATAAGAGCGGCAGGCAGATGGACATCAGATGCTTTTAAGAAGTACATCAGAATAGCTTAAAAGGATAATATGGTTTCAGTTAGGCCTGGTTTGTTTATGTGGGGGGGTCACATGTTCGGTGACCTGTGGCGAAATACCCCCACATTTGGTATTAGTATAATTTTAGATTTAGTGTTTTTGGCAGCAGATAGCGTGGTATTCAGAAAGGCACTTTTTAGTTAATCATGATGGTTTAGTTAATCATGTTGGCTTTAAAATTAACTCTACACATAACAAGCTCTGCTGTGATTACATGTCATTCCTTTCAATTGTTCTAGGAATACCGCTGCTGCTTTATATGTTGAAATGTGGGCTCTAACAGCCTGATGTTCAGGAGACTAGTATGGGCTCAGTCACAGGCCTGGCATTGGGTTGTAGAGTCCACATTTCTTTTATTTAAATATTACAGTGTGCCAAAAAGGCTTATACACTGGTTACCCATAATAAACAAACGTCATCCATTTGGCCTTTTTCATATCTATATTTGTCTCCGTGTTGTTGCTTGCATAAATGATGGTGTGCACATCTGGCACAGTCGATTTGTATACTGGACTTTGTGCAAGACAACAGCACATGGAGGCCTCCCATTAGAGGAGGCTAATTTATGCAAGGACATGTTAATTACTCCCATGGGGAGAATCAAATCAACCAATCAGTGCGCATTGGAGCGCGTCCCTCAGGAGAATCCTAAGCTGATCCCGCACTCCCTTTGCGAAAGCATAAAGGGGCAGACGTTGTCTAATTTGACCCACCCGCCTCCCTACTTTTCGTCCAGGAATGTTTGATGTATAGTCATGATTTGTGTATCATTATTGGAAGGGGTTGCTGGTCTCGATGCTTTCCCCACATTTATAGTTGATTGTGAGCATAGGGTTTGCACCGGATGTGTTCACGGGGTTTTATTGCAAGAGATGTTGCATGCCTTTTTCCACTTTCGATTTAGGAATAGTATGGAATTGTATATATCGGGGCGAAATACCCCCACATTTGGTATTAGTATAATTTTAGATTTAGTGTTTTTGGCAGCAGATAGCGTGGTATTCAGAAAGGCACTTTTTAGTTAATCATGTTGGCTTAGTTAATCATGTTGGCTTTAAAATTAACTCTACACTTAACAAGCTCTGCTGTGATTACATGTCATTCCTTTCAATTGTTCTAGGAATACCGCTGCTGCTTTATATGTTGAAATGTGGGCTCTAACAGCCTGATGTTCAGGAGACTAGTATGGGCTCAGTCACAGGCCTGGCATTGGGTTGTAGAGTCCACATTTCTTTTATTTAAATATTACAGTGTGCCAAAAAGGTTTATACACTGGTTACCCATAATAAACAAACGTCATCCATTTGGCCTTTTTCATATCTATTTTTGTCTCCGTGTTGTTGCTTGCATAAATGATTGTTTCCCAATACAACATTTTGCACTGTCTCAGCATCATTAAACTACGACCCAATTAAACCAATCAAAATATGACAAAGTTTCAACTGCCACGAATATAAAAGAAACAAAACTTACCAAATTCTTCCTTCAAGACGGTCTCAGGTTCCTTGATCATATTGTAATCATCGCTGAAATTCTCTTGTTTCACTGCAGCGGGTTCTTCAAACTTGGAGTCAATGTCTATTGCACCAGGGGGCTGAATGATAATTTCAGGGGCGACAGTCATGCCATCCAGACCATTAGAGTAGCCGGAGGACCCCTCCATGTAGACACTGTCGGCAGTGAACTCTGTCTCCTGTAAAACAACAGAGAAAATATGTATAATTTATGTAAAATGGAGAAGAAGCCCGACCATAGTTAAACCGAGGTCTATCTGTCAAACACGACCGAGTGCACTGTTCACCACCCCAGAAGAAAACAAAGGAAGTCATCTTCTGACTTTATGCTCCACTATTGTCAAAACATGATATCGCCATGAAAAAGACATTATGTTTATGGATAAGGTCAGTGTTACTACAACATTAATGTATTATCATGCTTCACAGCAGTGGAAGGAACACACACAAAAAACATTGTAAAAGTACAGTGCCCTTATTAAGTTTTCAGCAACTAATAAAATACATACATGTTAAGTTTCAGAAATGCCAATGCAGATTTATATGTAAATCGGAGGGTCTCGGAAAATCGGGCTTTTATACGTAAATCGGAGGGTCTCGGAAAATCGGGCTTTTATATCATAAATTGGAGTAATATATTACAAAAAAGGTACATTCCATAGAAATATTAACAACCATGTTTTATTATCACCAACAGTTCACCAGTCACCAGATGTAACAGAGGGAAACCAAGTAAGCTATACGTGGAGTCGCACAATACTGGGCCAAATTGGTGTCCTGTAACTTATGCCATATTTACTCCATAACCAGCTTCTTTGTGGACAGTTCCTGTTGGTAACATTTGTGCTGTATATTAGGCCCATGAAGAAAGAGGAGCCACAAAAAACACATCCTGCCTGGTTATTGTTGTTTGAAAAAAACTGGTTGTGGACAATGTGGTGGATAACGTAAGTTACAGTGTCCACCATTTCAGGTCCAGAGTGCTCTGATCATTCTTAACATTTTAAAAGTTTTTTGGTTGGATTCTGATGAGGTACTAGCATACATCAGTCAAGCAAATTTTGATTTCTGAAGGGTTTCACGTTCTCATATTTTAGTTAAACGAAACCATGTAACTTACATTATGAACTTCATTTGGCATTGCGCCACATAAAAGTGAGTCAAGAGATCTTATCTCCTTCTTTAATTTTAGGTGTAGATTTATCTTGGCTACCATCCAAGACAGTTTTGCATTTATTTTAAGCACTTTTTTTTTTTGCACTTTTGTTTTTGTTGTCCATGTCCTTTTTTGGCCCAGTATTGTGCTTCACCTGGTATATCACTTCTTGCAAGATCGCTGGATATTACACATCTGAAACCAGTTTACAGCAATTGTACAAGTCGAGAACCCTGCAAATGGCAAAGAACATTTTATCTGGCGCCACCCACTTCTTACACGACCAGTATAACCATCTCCCCTCTGGAAGAAGGCACAGAATGCCAACTGTACGACCTCAGCGTGCCTTGAAATCGTTCATTCCATCTTCTATCAAGTTCCTGAACCAGTCATAGATACATCACATCATTGACCAATGTTGTCTTTTAATATTGCCACATTGTTTTAGTATATTTATTCATACTGTTTTAATGTGTTTAATTTATTTACTATTGCTGGTACGTCGTGACCGAATGATTCATGGTACATGATTGTACTATTATCTATGTACAACACTCAGTATTACTAATTAGTAACTGTCTACAATAATACGTACTTGATTCTATCTTGTACATACTGCGATGTGATTTAAATACTACGTTTAATTATGCTCCCTCCTCGGTGCAAAATGTATTTCCTCTTTGTGGACAAATAAAGTTATTATTATTATTACAATACAAAACTTCCATGTTCATCTCGTATAGAACATAATATATAATCACAAATAACTCTGTTAAAAAGAATAACATCCATGCTGATCTCACATAGAGCTTGCAAAGTGTTTTTACCTTGCACGAGAGGCACGAGCCTATACACTTTCAAAAGAATAAAGTCTGTGTCGATCTAATATAGAGCATGCAGAGTGTCTTTACTTTGCACAACATACTACATAAAACATAGATGCAGATCTGGCACAAAATCATAGCGTCCATGTTGATCTCATAGAACATCCAAACATAGGCCTACACATACGTCGCGGTCTTGGCCGACTTCAGCAGATCTCTGTCTGGCTGAAACTTGTAACATGGGTCATCCATGTTTATCTTGTAAGAGAGGAGCGCACGCAGGGTGTCGTTGCGGAGCTGTGACCGAGAGTCAGTGTCAATCTTGCGGCACATTGAGAAAATCCTGTCACTGTCAGCATTGCCATGGTGATCACCGAGACGGTTGTCATCGGATGTTCAAGTGTGGAAAGCGCATTGCACCCACAAAGGTCTTCTTCTCTCCCATCTCCGCCCCGAATGTGTCGACACGACTGTCGCTGGTGTATGGTAGCAGTTCATGGTCAGGACTCAGCTGGTAATCCTGGAATTTGGATAGGAGTCAGTCAAGCTGATCAGGTGCCACGAGGCCAAACCTAGTGGCCCAATCACGGAACGATGTCGAACTCCAGCTCTCGCAGGGTCGGGATTAAGCACAGCGAGGTCCCTCAGCACGGCATCGTGGAAGGGGAAAATTATCACCACCTTGTCGACAACCGCAATGTAGAATTTTCGCACACTGCTAAAGATGCGTGTCACTGTGCTGTCTCCAAAATCATCCTCACAATTTGCCAGCATGGTACATAACTCCATGCCAACTGCAAGGATGTCGTCGTCAAGCTGCCGAGATCTGTCTACAAACGGCACTGTCGTCAGGTCTTCAGCAGATTTGATCGCTCTCATGCGTAGCAAGCGATTCACGATGACAAGGATGGTAATCTGTGTCGCATCCATCTGAAAGATGGTGTTGAAGTCGTTCAGCGGCTCAAGGATGAAGGTGAGGAAGATAAAGTATGCCTTCATCTCAACACTGGCGAGGTAGTCCGCACACAGCTTCAGACGCCCCGGTCGTTCGCTATCCTCGTCGCTCTGAAAGTAGCTCAGCAGCACTGGCCACTGCTGCAGAAAGTGACTCATGCATTGCTGTAAGCTCAGCCACCGAGTACTGGTGTGCTTCAGTAACTTCAGTGGTGCCATGTTGCTGAACTCAAGGAACTCGTGACACTCCTTGTGCTTGGCACTGTTGGTGAAGTGGAAGAACATGTTGATGAGGAGTTCTTCCACGGACAAGGGCAGTTGTTTCACGGCATGAACACAGCATAGATTTGCCAGCTGACAGATGCAGCCGATGTTAAGCACGTTCGGCTGCATGACCCTGATCCAAGACAACACCGAGTTGTGGCAACCCTTCATCACGCTGCTGTTGTCCGATGTGAACGTGATGACATTTCCCCAAGGAATTCCTCGAGAGCTTAAAGATAATCAGAAATAGTGAGATAATGTTACAATGAATATGAAATTTAAAATTAGAGATATTTATTATTACTAATAATATTATTAATGTACTTCTTGATATATCAATTTTAAACAAACGTTATCATTCTATTTACTAATAAATTTTACAATTTACTAAGCAATTCACGTTGAGCAAATAATAAAAGAAGGAAATTAGGATGTCTTAAATAGATTAAATTCATCCCAAAGATCTACTATGGTACGTCACAAAACAATAAATACCTAAAACAGTCATCGATCGTGTTGAAGATGTTCTCTCCCATTCTGATGTTGCAAATGGGGATGTCCAGTCCACAAATCGTGTCGCTGCTCGACCAATCTGTGAGTCGAACACCTTCACTAGTATGGTCAGCGTCTTCTCATCGCCCTGGTTGTTGCTATTGTCCGTCAGCAAGGAAAACCGGCTGCTCTGACAGAGCATCACGACGCTGGCGTCGAGACGGGGTGCAAGTGTCTTCTTTACGATCATCGTCGTCTTCATGCGCCCCAACGCGAACCTCCCCGCAACGACGCTATCGGGAAACAATTGCTTCATAAGTTTCGTAAAGCGGTCGGCGACGGAGAATGGCAGGTTGTGTTCTGCGACAAATTGCGAAAACTTGACCTCTGCAGACAAGTTTGTCAACAGCTCCGTCACCTTCTTGCTCATGTAGTACGACCGCATCTGTGGCCGAGTTTTCGAAGCATTGGCAGGCCGAACTTGCTTGACGCACATCGTTCTTTCTGCCAGACGACATATTAAGGTGCATATTGCACACTGTACAATAAGCTAATGTTGGTCCTTTGTCGCTGGGGCACACAAAGTGCAAATCGGTCTCCCATTCTGTCTTGTATTTGTATGTCTAGTGCACGATTACGTCGTGATTACATTGCATGCATGAACACGTGACAGAAAACAGCCAACCAGAAACAGTATAGAGCGGCAATCGTCAGCAAGTCATCGAGCAAGTTTGGACATGCTTCTCTTGATCCAGAAAAACATGCGAGACAATACCCAGCCAGAAATAAACCAATTATGCCACATCGAGTTCGGTAAATAAGATAGGCAGGACCTCACCCAGAGACCCGTCCACCCGTCATTTGGACGGGTAAAATTCAAAAATCGCGATTTTGGACGGGGTGAAATTGATGGGCTCAGCACACTGTCAGTTTTCCCATTGGCGACCATGTTAATGTTTTGTGTGATTATAAGAAAACGTGACCTATAAAGTTTCTTAAACTTCCCACCTGCTGTTATTATCATCTCATTGACATGCTGGTCGATTTTAGTCAAAATCTAATATCTCTAGCTCTTGCAAATTGCCTGTATGTATGACACCCGTCAATATTTACAAATGCATGCAGGCAGTAATCCGGCTAAAGTGTCAACTAGCCAAATTGCTGCCAGATACCCTTCCGCTTAGTAAAATCAGCTAAAAAGACACCATTTTACTGTCAACAGCTGCTACAATCACATCTAGAAATCTGACTACTCAAATGCACTTATGTCAGAGCAAGTGAACATTGTAAAAAATTATTTCTCAAAAATATAATGCACTTTTTTTCGTCTGTAATCAAGCAGGAAGTTCAACAGTGTGCTAACCCCTGATTGTGGACGGGTCCGCCAGGCCGGCGCTTCCATATCCGTCCATGCCGTATTTTTGCGCTGGACAGCCCGCCCATGCCATTTTTACGAAGTCATTGAAACTGCCACGAAGCCAGTTACAAAATCTACTGAGAATGGTTTTAAAAATCGACCACTCGGATCGCCTGGCCATCTATTCGACACACACCAGAAACCAATTAAGGCCTCGACTTGCTAGGGTAACTGTCACATAACCGCTAGCGGTGGTTGTTTGAAAAGCAGGCAACACTTGCGAAGACCAAATAATCAGGGCGGGGAGTTCCAATAAGCACTCGTCGATTGGACAGTTTAGTGAACTGATTGGGTGGTGTTACGCAGGCACCAATTGAGTGTATTGCTGTAATTATTAGTGCCTGGGAAGAATCCGCTCTTTCCGTTCCCAAACGATTTCCTAGACGTAATTATAACCGCATCAAAGGCACCGGCGACCACTAACAGATAACAGTGACTATCACAGTAACTAACTAGCATTACCACATCGGCTGCTGCGGCTGTTGGATCTGGCCAGATCTGGTGCAAAACTATGACAAACCACTGGTCACGCAATCCTTACATCGTTCAGTCCGCATTAAATGATACATATTTAATATCGTCTGAACAACAACATAACATTCTTTACAATGGTATAAAGGTTTTAGAATAATTCCTTTATTTTACGAACTTGTCGTCAGTGATTTAGCGAAAATGCGCGCTAAGAATTTCATGCCGACGGCGCGTCGCGAAGGTACGGTTTTCGCAAAAACACAGGTCGCGGCAAATAGAAAACCCACACTTGTAATCATATTTGGATCGTATGGTTTTTAATCAACCAACGAGGAGATGTGTTGGTGTTCACTGTTGCAGGGCTGCCTACCATTACGGATTCTTCGTATTCATTACGGAAATTCACCTCAGATTACGGCATTACGGAAACTGCCGCCGTATTACGGGAATACAAATATCCGACTACAGAAAATGATATACATTAAAGAATTGCTAAATCTATAAATACTGCTGCTCGAGATGCCCTAAAGAAACAGTCTCATTCATTTGTTACAATTTATCAACACATATTTAATCCACTACAAGTTCTACAAAGTCAGTACGGTGACGTCATCCGTTGCTGTGCCTGTGTACAATGTTACAACTTTGACTGCCACCAGCCTGCTGATAACTGCGTGGCACGTGGCACGTGAGCACATTATTATCATCAGTGTCATTAATGCGCATCTAGACATTAATAAAATGTACAGGTGTAGAATTATATAGTGAAAAAAATAAATGAAGAAGACGTTAACTGCCGACAGGAATTACAGTGTAGCACACAATAGTTATGTTGAAACAAAGTATATCTACTTTTGATGATTAAATGAGCAACTTCCTGGATTCCCAGGCACCGTCAACAGGCTGGACTTGTCACTGTATCTACTTCAAAGAAAGGTTTGATTGGCAACCTTGTGGACCAGGGAGCGGAGTGGGGTGCGACGGGGGTCATTATGGAAATTGTTTTTGTCAGGTAGGCAGCCATGATGTTACACGAAATTGATGCCGTCAGAGAAACAAAAGTTACGATCAGTTAAAGTGTAAACATGTCAGTTTACACCTATGTTATCGCCCGATATACAACTTTGTGCATCACCGATGCCATTTGTCAGTTTTCCACTATTCAAATTATGTATGTTGTGTGATAATTAAACAAGATTTACAAGTGCGGAAACTAGATTTTTTTGACGATGTCGCATCATTTTTGAACAGGATTGCGATAATCAGCCTGCAGTGGAGCATTCAGGCTGAACGTATGGCGACTTTGCTAGATTTAGTTACGTCTGCGCTATTTTTAGGGCATTGCCGTGGTGAGTCTCGTTCGACGCGCGTTGTTTGGTCGCGTGTTGGGTGGTCAAAGGCATGGAGCTACGCGTCTCTTGCTAATTAAATTAATTAATGTCTTGACTGATTTATAGTTTAACAATTGAAACATTCACAGCAACATGAATACACAATGTTTTAATTAATCACGGTAACTGATTACGGCCATTGCATGGCGACTTATTAAAAACAATATATGTCAATCTAATATTTTGTTTTAGAAATTAAACAAAATCGAACTGTAGTATTTCTAATATTATTATGATACTTGTACAACAAAAAATCGAATGCTTTAAAATTCCAAATTCCAAGCTTCCATAGTCTATCACATTTTAATTGTATATAAAATTGGCATTCCACATTAAATATGTTTGCTAATTTCTTATAGTATTGTTAATAATTTTGAAAATTGTGGCAATTAAATGTGTTCTAATGAAACAACTTATATGTGCTATATTGTAAGTGGCATTAAAATTGTGGATCACATGCTTTGAAAAAAAAAAATTTCAAAGCATGTGATCGCATGCCCGACTGCGCTTTGTAGCATGTCGGAAAAAATTTGGACTGGCAAAAATTTGATCCTGGGTGAGGCCCTGAAGATAGGTTTATTTTTGTTTCATTGAAAATCTGGGAGATCTGCTTATCCCGCCGGGAGATCGGATCAGATGTAGTAGATTTCTAGGAGTCTCCAGGCGAATCCGGGAAACTTAACATGTATGAAAATATGTAGAGACATGTCACTCACCTCTTTTGGCGTGATAGCATCTGAGTCCTCCACAGCTTCTACTTCCTCATCAACTGGCACTTTGTCAGTCTTGACGACCTGTGGCTTGTTGTCATCCTTGTTGGGGTAACTGCCTGGCTGTTTCACGACCACTGCAAGCAACCATTGCATCCAATGTCAGGGCTAACAATGCTTTGTAAGCAGTAAATGTCACCGTATACCAGAAACGGTCAATGATTTCATAATTTTGTGTGTATTTTAGACAAAGGATTTTTGTCTTACTATGTGCAATGTCCATGTATCTGAGGGGGGGGGGGGCGGAGGTTATTTGTGCTGTGTGTAGGGGTGGAAGTTATTCGTACTGTGTGTCTGTGGGGTGGAGGTTATTTGTGCTGTGTGTAGGGGTGGAGGTAATTCGTACTGTGTGTCTGGGGGGTGGAGGTTATTTGTACTGTGTCTGGGGTGTGGAGGTTATTCCTAGTATGTGCCTGGGGGTGGAGGTTATTCATACTGTGTCTGGGGAGTTCAGGTTATTCGTACCGTGTGTCTGGGGGCACAGGTTATTTGTACCGTGTCTGGGGAGGTTATTTCTACTGTGTGTCTGGGGGTGAAAGTTATCCATTCAGTGTGTCTGTGGGCAGAGTTTTTTAGTACTATGTGTCTTGGGTGGAGGTTATTTGTACTGCGTGTATAGGTATGGAGGTTGTTTGTACTGTGTCCGGGGTGTGGAGGTTATTCGTACCGTGAGTCTGGGGGTTGGATGTTATTCAAGATATCTTCCACTGGATGACTGACAGCAAGTTGAAATTAAATGCAAATAAAACTGAATTGATCATTATTGGTACTCCAATGCAGCGTAGTAAACTGGATGTTTTTTTCCCTATGCGTATTTTGAATCAGTATATCACGCCAGCAACCTCGGTGCGGAATCTAGGAGTGATATTTGATAGTAACTTCAATTTCCAACAATACATATCTCAAACATGTTTTTATCATATTCGTGATCTTTGCCGTATTCGCCGGTATGTCATTTTCTGTTGCCAAGACTATTGCAACAGCGCTTGTTAGCAGCAGACTTGACTATTACAATTACCTCCTTTATAATATCGCTAGCAAGGATATCACAAAACTTCAGCGTGTCCAAAATTGTCTAGCAAGAGTAGTTACAAGATCTCATTTTTGAAGTCTTTGCATTGGCTTCCTGTACGACATCGTATAATATTTAAGATATGTACCATTACATACCAGGCACTGTCCAATATGCAACCATCTTATTTGCATTCATTGCTTACTCCTGTAAGAAAACCTATCCAGCTTCGATCATCTAGTTCTGACCTACTTTTTGTTCCTAGAGTCAACACTAACATTGGAACTAGGGCTTTTTCTGTTGCTGCACCAACTCTTTAGAATATGCTCCCTCTTAGTGTTAGATCAGTTGAAAATATTAAAAAATTCCGTCGTCATTTAAATCTTTACGACCTTGCTTATCCACCATTTTGAGATTGACCAATCCTTTTGTTTTGATGCGCCTCTGAGCTTGGTTTCCAAGGATTTAGGCGCAATAGAAGTTATCTTATTATTATGTGTGTCTGGGAGTGGAGGTTATTTGTTCTGTGTATCGGGGTGGAGGTTATTCGTACTGTGTCTGAGGGTAGAGGTTATTCATACTGTGCGTCTTATGGGTGGATGTTATTCATTCCATGTGTCTGGGAGTGGAGGTTATTTGTTCTGTGTCTGGGGGTGGAGGTTATTCGTTCTGTATATGTGGGTGCGGCGGTTATTCGTACAGCGTGTCCTGCGGTGGAGGTTATTTGTACTGTGTCTGGAGGCAAAGTTTATTCTTATCGTGTCTCTGGTGGTGCAGCTTGTTCTTACCATGGGGGGGAGGGCAGGGCCTGCACTTACCATGTTTGAGGGCAGTTTATACTTAACATCTATCTGTCTGGACTCTGGGGTGTGCCTTGTACTCACCACATACCTGAAGGCAAGGCTTGCACTCGGCACATTTTCTGTTGCATTCATCATGTGCATTCCAATGGGGTCGTGTTTAGTGTAAATATGACTTTACGATCCCTTGTAATTCAGAGGTGAAGTCAGACCGAGTTCATTACATGGTATTCACGGTAAATGCAATGAGATTGGCTTATACTCACCATGTGATTGGGGTGGAGCTGGTACTCACCATGTGATTGGGGTGGAGCTTGTACTCACCATGTGATTGGGGCGGAGCTTGTACTCACCATGTGATTGGGGGCAGGACTTGTACTCGCCACGTGTCTGGGGGCAAGACTTGTACTTGCCATGTGTCTGGGGACGGGACTTGTACTCGCCATGTGTCTGGGGATGGGACTTATACGTACCATGCGATTGTGGGCGGGGCTTGTACTTGAGGAAGCCTTCCTGTGTCCCATTCACATAATACTGTACACTCTGTCTGAAGCGAGCCACCTTCCCCTCCAGCCCGGCTCCGGTGCCCCTGTAAACATAACCCAACTCTCAAATATCATCAACAAAACGAGACCAATTGTTTGAACATATCAAAATGTTTTTGTGGTCTTACAGGGGCATATCTAGGCATAAGTACACGTGGAAGCACAATTCTACATAAAGTATAGGCGTCGGGACAGGGGGGAGGGGGCAGCCCCACGGTCCTGACGCACCGTAGGCCCCAAGCTTGGGCTGAGTCCCCATAATTTTGCTGGGGGCTGGAGATAGTTTTACCCCCCAATATTTTGGCAAAAAAGGTGCGGTGAACTCAAGAATGAGGGGTGCAGTTGAAGGGTTTTGGTAAGCTTCAGCCCCACCCCAGTATTCACCACATCCTGATGCCTATGCAGAGTGGATCTGGTAGTCCACGACTATATCTAATTGCAGTTGGGTGCATTTTGAAGCTGAAATAAAACAAAAAGGGAACTCGGAGGACAGAAACATACGACTCCTACATTGGCCATTGAACTTGGTTTCTAAAGACTTAGGTGCAGAAGAAGTTACCTTATTACTATCACTGATATTATTATTATTAGATGACGTCCATCTCTGATAAATAGTGGATATGAACCATTCGTGTAGCATAGCAAGTTACTGGTGCCTGGATAACATGTTTATTTCTTGCTCAAATTGTCCTAGCTCTGCTATTCCACATCTTGCTGTAGCTACAAGATTACAGAGGCTGCATCATTGGCTGCCTGTATAGCATTGTTTGACGTGTCGTAGACTGAGGAAGCAGACTATGGTGGACATGCTCACTACTTGGTCACTAGTGTTACGATGAAGTCAAATTTCTTGATAACAGTGCATCTTCCAAATTTTCTAGGAGAGTGAGTACAACAGAGAATGCAGACTTCAATGCGTACAGTGCATTTGTATCACTGGCCCATCTGGCCTCACAAAGCGATGGCAGCGTGCACTCCACGCTGGATGCTATTTTGGCAGCTCCTACATATCACTGAGCTCATATCTTTGCCACCAAAACTCCATATTCTTCCTGTGAAATATACACTTTGTGGCCAATGCTTCACTAGTTGTGCTGGCGGCTTCAACAAATCCAAGATGTTCACTGGGTATGTGAGAAGATGCCTCATCCGTTGCAGATACTTTCTGGGAAATACAAAGCGAATTATCTCACATCTATTAAACAGTGAGAAGTTGAGAACGCCTATTCTTCTTCATCGATTGTTTTCCCATGTTCTTCACCATTAACCACCAATTCTCCTACTTACCCACAAGCTGCCTAATCATTAACAATAACAATATCAGCTGCATCAACAGTTATTTCATAATTTAAATTATTAAAAAACCTAACTTTCCAATGAGAGGCTATGTCAAAGCCATCATTAAGGGCTTGAATGCTATCGCCTTACTGACTTCATAGTGGCTGCATGCTTCTGTTTAACCCCATAGAAGTGGTCAAACATTAATAAATTGTTATAAGTGAATGATGACATAAATAATGTTTTGCCTAGTCACCGGCATGCCTGCCAGCTGTTTACCAGCGGTAGCAGCTTCGTGGGTTGTCTGCTGCTTGAAGTAACTTCATCCTGTGTCGTCAAAATATTGATAAATTGTTACAAGTTAGTGATGACATTTTCTTTGCCAAGGGGTACAAAATTATCAGGGTTTCCAGCAGTTTTTATTTGATCACCAACTTCTTTCTCCTCGAGTCACAAAAATCAACTCACTCCACCCTTCCCTTGAGAACTAACTCCAACTACTCCCTTGAAAACTCCCAGGATGCCCCCTTTGATACCTCCAACTACACCCGTTTTTGGCCTAATCAAGCAAAATGCTCTCAAATGTTTCAAACAGAAGTATGTTGCCATAGTGGGGGTACAAATACCTGCTTTGCACCACCCCAGCCTGCAGGCCTGCCCTGGTACGTACGAGAAGACATTCTTGGCTATAGCATCTAGGTCATCAATTGCTGGTAGACTCCGGACGTAGGTTACAACTGCGGAGATCTTCTCCTTTGGTGTCAACTGAAACACAAACAAGTCTGACAATGCACAATAAATTGGCTACTTTTGAAATGCAGACACGTTCTAATGACTGCCAGACTGCAGCCAGAGTCAGCCCACTCTGCTAACACACTTAGAAAATGTTTTTTAAAAATGTCTGAAATCCATAATTAAGATATAACAATTGCCATATTTAACATGTCTGTGCAACATGAATGATAATAAGGTCAGAGGTGGAAAACTACATACATAAGTCCTAAAAGTGTCATACCTTTTCCACTTGTCGTACATCTCCCAAATCACAAATTCGACAAAGGAATCCCACCAGTTCCGACTCTGGCAGTATGTGGGTGCCTGGAAACAGCATGGAACTTAATTGGAAGTAGTGCATATTGTGATGCAAGCTGGTAACTATGTCTGCACATGGTCAATGTTGTTATCACGCCAACATAATCATCACAATCACAATAAAAAGATGACCATGTAGGCTTATTAGAATAATGATATTATAGGGAATTAATAATGTTCATACTAAAATTGTCAGTACTTAACATAACAATTCTGCCAAAACAAATATTGATGGCAGTTGTATCCTATATGGCTATTACACAAGTTTCTGCCAAAACAAAATATACACCAAGATTTCATTGTAATCAAATATCAACATATATAAGAAATATATCTGTTCACATTATGATGCTGTTTGTCTATTATTATGTGTTTTACAGGCATGATTTTGGTAAATGCAGGTTTATGTCAGTTGCTACACTGTTGTATGGCTGCCTTTGTGGGTGAAAGCATACTTGGGTGTGCTTGGTGCACATACCAAGCAGGGCCGCAAGGACACAGAATCGCTTGGGGTGGAGGTCCAATGATTTGGCCACCTCGTCTATAATGTACTCGACTGTGTCCAGTGCGCCTCGGTAGGTCAACTTGAGGTGATCTGATGAGAAGTAGCGAGGCGGGTCAAACACAGCATAGTCTGCATCCTGCGCTACAAGCCCGTGGAAGTTATTCTCCCGACAGTATGCGATGACCTCTTGTTGATGATCATCCATGGAACATGCGACGGGAATGCCCATCTGACGCAGCGCCATACGCAGGGCTACGCGCAGAGCACACGGGGCAATCCACCAAATCTTCGGTGGGGGTGTTGCTTTGTTATAGACGTGTCGCAGGACGTTGCCTACGTTCTTTTTCGTCTCCGTCTGCATTTCGGCCCACTCGTTCATTCGGTGGACTTCCAGTGCACCGTTGAAAAACACTACCAACTCCATGTTGGCTGTCTGACAGGCCCTCATTAGATTTGTGAGGAACTGTCGCATTCGATTCCACTCTCCCCCACATGCCCAATCCGAGTAAAAACCACCGTACAGTCTATGAAGGCAACTCTCCGCATCCACGACTAGACAAAGCCTATTTGGACCTCTTCTTTTGCTCGGTCTGCCCACAAATTCGCGAGAGATTTTCAGCAAGTCGACCGGTTTGCAGGCATCCGGACATTCGGATTCTAGAAACGCTTGCAAGTCTTGTATGCCCATTTTTGACAAGTTAACAACACCTAAAAGCTATTCAATCATATCTATAATAACTCATCATCGCAATGAAATGGTTTAAATCAACATGATAGATAAATGCTGCCTTTTTATCTACACCCATCACACCATGTGCTTAATCCTATCATGAAATACGCATGCGCATTTGACACATGCAGGTCCAGGATTCCTTGCGCGCGATGGAAGAGGAGCCAATTGCGAAGAGGAGTGGCGTATAGAGCGGCCTAATTAACTGGCGTGTCATGCACATTAATAATAACAACAAAAAGAGCAATTCGTATCGATTGCTTTTCCTTCGTTTACGACCTTCTTTCCATGTCGTTTTATTTACGACTGTCACTGTTCTCACAACAGAACCGGAACTGACCCTCTCCGCGCAGTTTTAGGGATCGTATAATATGATGGTAATTCATAACTTAAGTTATTTCTTCACGACCTGACTTCGACGGTCTTTCCTAGTTCCTAGTTGTTTCCAGCACTCGGCAACGTTCTGTTAACTAACTAGTCTGTATATATTGTGGTTACAATGTTATGATCTTATGAGGTCTCATTCAACTAGCCAGCCTTTAATATGCACGTCTTCGGCTTCGTGGGCATTATATGGCAGATGAGACCCCAGTGATTACATGGTTGACCTATATGTTATTGTACAAATATATTAGGCCACAATATATGGGAAACCATTCCAAACAAGTTCGTAAAAGTCTGTAAACAATAACATGTGGATTAGCAGCTAGCCCTACCCGGTATGCGCACGGGGCCTGCGCATGTACGAACATGTGTAGCCCTAGCCACTTGACGCATATTGATACAGTCACGCACAATTTGACAATGAGTCATGCAGTATCTCACATAATATTTATATAGTATGTGCTGTCGGTAATTTCCATCGTGGAAAATTCTACTGTATCTTGCTGCAGGTGTGGGAAGTGAGTAATTTACATAGTCATAGCCCGACATAGGTGCAGCAAAACTTCCATCGCCGCATCACGTCTAACTCTGCGGAAGTCCGATCTCGGATCTATTGTCAATAGATGGGCAAATACGCTAGGGAGCTAAGAATGGTAAGTACGGCTAAAATATAACTCTCCGCGAAATGTGATTACATATTTCCTATTGAACCATCACTAACAGGAAATGAATACGTGTGTGTAAAATAACAATTTTAATTACGGTACAAACATACTTTTGATAGACCCCTTATGACGGTAAACGACGCGTTCTAAAAATAGTAAACAGACGGCACAGAAAAGAAGCCAACATTATCCGGGTCACGCTGTTTATAATACGACGTTTTCTGTCGGGCTTGTCATAACAGCTTGGCGGCGAACTCGGACCTGGTAAAAATGACGAAGCAAGTCAATGCACACGGTCATGGGACGTCCTATATGGTTCAAGAGCTGGGTCTAACTTCATTTCAGGGCCCGAACGGAGCCGTCGGCCCGCGGACTGGAACTCCGGTGTCTTTGGTCGAGGTGACAGTGTCGTGCAGGTAAGACAACACTCATTCACGTTGCCATGGACCATGCATGGACGGAAGGCTAAATCATCGTTGATCGTCGGGGCAATCGTTTGCCGATTGTCATCGACTGTCGATTATTCCAGCGTGGCAAACTAACAAATAGCCAGGCGCAAATAGCGGCCTAGCCGTGAGCCGCAAGGGAAATCCCCGTTAGCCACCAAGCCTAACATGTTATCCGCGGATTGCACCCAGTCACCATTCCTTCTACGGCCAGGGCTGGCTGGTCTTTGGTTTGCTATTTTGTACTGCTTGCATTTGTAATTTTTAATGTGCAACACACACATGCATGCACACACACACAGAAACACACATCTCTTCCAATCCCCTGTCCCCGCCCATATTGCTGCTCCTGCTTGCACCCTCCTATCACTACCCTGCTACTTCCTGCACTGCAGCTGCACATGTATTCTCTACTCCCGAGTACACAAACCTGTGCCCCGGGTGGTAGTAGGTATCCATATTTCCATTTTTTCTTTATATTTATAAATAATACTATGCATACCAGTATATGTTCACTCATAGCTTGGAACTAAAACTGATGAAGTCATAAGTTGTTGATTAGTTTAACCTTGACTAATTCCATTTTAATGTCTTCCCTGTAGGAATCTGGCAGACATGGACGTCTTTTCCAAGTCTGACCCAAGTGAGTAAATAAAATAAAATTATTTTGCCGTGCATTATAATTTATCCACAATTCCAAGGGTTGTCTAAAACTAAAATATTTAATGTTTATTGTAAATGCATTTTTTAACATGTTTTTTATTTGTTTAGGTATACTATATACTGTATTACCCTTTTTTAGCACAAATGAAACTACCAGGTATACATGTAGTTGTGTACATCTTTATTATGTTTATGTGTCCATTTACTCATGAATTCATAGTTGTATAATATATATTTTTATTGTTAATTTTTAGACAATTGTAAAGCAACATAGAGCACCACATTGTGCTATAGAACCATCACATTTTATTAATATTATTTATATAGTTGTATCCCAGGATTTTCACATGCGTTGATCACAGATTATTTTTTACATTTGCAGAGTGTGTTCTTTATACAATTCCATATGCAAGAGATGAATGGACACAGGTAAGGTTGCATGAGTGTGTTAGACTCAAGACAGGCAATGACACAGGTTTGATTAGTTTATAGATACTTCTGGAAAACTACAGCAATGGAATTATATAAGATTGCTTGATGTGTTATTTTCACCTGCACTCGTATGCACACTCACATGCTGCCTCATATGTACATGCAAACACACACATGAACCCATGCATGCATGCACACACGCACACATACATGCGTACACACACACATGTATGCACGCACATGCACTCACGTGCACACACGCACTCACACACTCACTCACTCACTCACACACTAACTCACTCACTCACTCACTCACTCACACACTAACTCACACACTAACTCACTCACTCACTCACACAATCACTCACACAATCATTTCAAATGTTATGATGCTGCTTCTCTTTTAATATTTCCTGGATCATAAAAGGTAAATATCATTCGCGATACATTTTTTAAAATCTGTTTCCCATCCGTGATCCTCCTGCCCTGGTTGCACCTGCATAACCTGATTGCTTATCAGATGAATTGACTAACTATGACAGTTCACATATGACTGTTAGTTTTGTAATATGTTACACTATTATATTCCCTTGTCCGATATCTAGTCCATACCTTATGTTAGGATAATCTTCAATGTGATTAGTGTTGTGGTTGTAATGATATCTAGTCCATACCTTATGTTAGGATAATCTTCAATGTGATTAGTGTTGTGGTTGTAATGATATCTAGTCCATACCTTATGTTAGGATAATCTTCAATGTGATTAGTGTTGTGGTTGTAATGATATCTAGTCCATACCTTATGTTAGGATAATCTTCAATGTGATTAGTGTTGTGGTTGTAATGATATCTAGTCCATACCTTATGTTAGGATAATCTTCAATGTGATTACTGATTAGTGTTGTTGTTGTAATGACATTCGTGTGCATCAATTCTTACAGGGGGTTTTAGGCCAGGGATATGTGCACATGTACCTAACACTTTCCCCTTGTTGTACTGTTAGGTGCACATAACTTTGTTGATGTCAGACAGTGGGATCTCCCATCTGCTTGTCATTGTTTCCCCACCATTCCTGTCAGTTTGTCTATTATTTGTTATTACATAGAATAGATGATGACATTGTACATATTTTATTTACATAACTTAGTCATGTGTACACAGTTGGCTTACCATCATAAGCTCTTATACAAACGTATATCTTTGTTATCAGCAAATTAGCCATGATTCCAAGTCAACGACTCTAGCTGGTCATGTCGTCCCACATATAGGAATGCTATGGTGTTTTTATGGCATAAATAGTCATTATTATATCTGTCTACCACTGAACACAATTAATAATGTCTGTTATCTACTATCTACTTTCAGTTTGGAAGCACAGAGATTATATGGAATAACCTCAACCCAAACTTTGTCACAAAGTTTGTGATGGAATATTACTTTGAAGAGCAACAGAAGCTCAAGTTTGCAGTGTAAGTACATAATATTACTTACAATGTTAGGTAGATTAAATTAACTAAATTACCAGTTGTGTTGTGGTATGGGCTGTATTCATGGTCTTTCCTTTGTGTTCACGGTTACATAGTTTTCATCTGATAAAGAAATATCGATACTTATCTAGTATCCGGGCCCACCTCGACTTTGTCGTTATAACTACAGTTTTGCCTAAATTTGATACATTGTTGTGTTAGTGCCATCATTCAGCATCATCCCAGGCATATTTATGTTACAAAAATATTGCATCTTAGCATACTTTTGAAGCCCAAAGAGTGACCCGGTTTGCATCAACACGCGCTGCAATGTTGCTCACTGCAGTCACGCACGGCCGGAGCGACACAGACTGCCGCAAACTGGGTCGCACTTTAGGTCTCAAAAGTACGCTTACTGGAATGCAAATTTGACATATTTTTATATCTCAAATATTAATAAAACAAATATGGTATATATACTGCTTGCCCCCATCCAAGTCATACTATATATTGTCACATGAAGTGACTTTTGGCTACAGTTGCTGTATTGCGATAATGATTGTAGTCAATGCGAGTTGTTATAAAGTCAGAATTACACTTTTTTTTATTTGTATTAATAAACTCAGTTTTTTGCGGAATGTGGAAGAACAGTAACGGAACCATGGGGTATTTGATCCACTTTAATAGTAACAGAACCATGGGGAATTTTATCCACTTTAACAGTAACAGAACCATGGGGTATTTGATCCACTTTAACAGTAACAGAACCATGAGGTATTTGATCCACTTTAACAGTAACAGAACCATGGGGTATTTGATCCACTTTAACAGTAACAGAACCATGGGGAATTTTATCCACTTTAACAGTAACAGAACCATGGGGTATTTGATCCACTTCAACAGTAACAGAACCATGAGGTATTTGATCCACTTTAACAGTAACAGAACCATGGGGTATTTGATCCACTTGAACAGTAACAGAACCATGGGGTATTTGATCCACTTTTACAGTAACAGAACCATGGGGTATTTGATCCACTTTAACAGTAACAGAACCATGGGGTATTTGATCCACTTTAACAGTAACAGAACCATGGGGTATTTGATCCACTTTAACAGTAACAGAACCATGGGGTATTTGATCCACTTTAACAGTAACAGAACCATGGGGTATTTTATCCACTTTAACAGTAACAGAACCATGAGGTATTTGATCCACTTTAACAGTAACAGCCAACAGAACCATGGGGTATTTTATCCACTTTAACAGTAACAGAACCATGAGGTATTTGATCCACTTTAACAGTAACAGAACCATGGGGTATTTGATCCACTTTAACAGTAACAGAACCATGGGGTATTTGATCCACTTTAACAGTAACAGAACCATGGGGTATTTGATCCACTTTAACAGTAACAGAACCATGGGGTATTTGATCCACTTTAACAGTAACGGACCCATGGGGTATTTTATCCATTTTAACAGTAACGGATAATGGGGTATTTTATCCACTTTAACAGTAACAGAACCATGGGGTATTTGATCCACTTTAATAGTAACAGAACCATGGGGTATTTGATCCACTTTAATAGTAACAGAACCATGGGGTATTTGATCCACTTTAACAGTAACAGAACCATGGGGTATTTGATCCACTTTAACAGTAACGGAACCATGGGGTATTTGATCCACTTTAACAGTAACAGAACCATGGGGAATTTTATCCACTTTAACAGTAACAGAACCATGGGGTATTTGATCCACTTCAACAGTAACAGAACCATGAGGTATTTGATCCACTTTAACAGTAACAGAACCATGGGGTATTTGATCCACTTGAACAGTAACAGAACCATGGGGTATTTGATCCACTTTTACAGTAACAGAACCATGGGGTATTTGATCCACTTTAACAGTAACAGAACCATGGGGTATTTGATCCACTTTAACAGTAACAGAACCATGGGGTATTTGATCCACTTTAACAGTAACAGAACCATGGGGTATTTTATCCACTTTAACAGTAACGGAACCATGAGGTATTTGATCCATTTTAACAGCAACAGAACCATGGGGTATTTTATCCACTTTAACAGTAACAGAACCATGAGGTATTTGATCCACTTTAACAGTAACAGAACCATGGGGTATTTGATCCACTTTAACAGTAACAGAACCATGGGGTATTTGATCCACTTTAACAGTAACAGAACCATGGGGTATTTGATCCACTTTAACAGTAACAGAACCATGGGGTATTTGATCCACTTTAACAGTAACAGAACCATGGGGTATTTGATCCACTTTAACAGTAACAGAACCATGGGGTATTTGATCCACTTTAACAGTAACGGACCCATGGGGTATTTTATCCATTTTAACAGTAACGGATAATGGGGTATTTTATCCACTTTAACAGTAACAGAACCATGGGGTATTTGATCCACTTTAATAGTAACAGAACCATGGGGTATTTGATCCACTTTAACAGTAACAGAACCATGGGGTATTTGATCCACTTTAACAGTAACGGAACCATGGGGTATTTGATCTACTTTAAAACAGTAACAGAACCATGGGGTATTTTATCCACTTTAACAGTAACAGAACCATGGGGTATTTGATCCACTTTAACAGTAACAGAACCATGGGATATTTTATCCACTTTAACAGAACCATGGGGTATTTTATCCACTTTAAAATGGTGCATTATTTTCTTAAAAAACATCCGAAACAGTTATATTTTCTAGGTCTTTTTGTAAAAGTCAGCAGTTTTTAATTAACAAAACTGCCTGTTGCATTAACGTGAGTGTTATTTTCAGTGGTTAAAGGTGACATGAACAGGTTGAAATAAATGCTATAGTAAATAGAATATATATAAAATAAGATAATCATGTAGTCAAAAAAAAAAAATTTGTTTTCATAAAATCAATCAAATAAGAATGCTTCCTCACACACTGCTTCTGAAATGTTGCCTTCGGGAGTTTCCGTGAGTGTGACGTCATATGTGTCATATAAGCTGGAATGTTATTCAGCGGTTGCCGCACTGTTGTCTTCGATTAATGACAACCAGTCATTGTATATTGGATGGTAACTATGGAAATGCTTCGGCGAAGAATTGTTTGTTTTCGATCGAAAGCCAAAGACAAGAAATGAGTGGATAAACATGATAAATCGACTGAATTTGATGACCATCTCATCGTCATCGATATTGCAACTTGAAAGTTGGACTCGCATCTGCTACAGCCTACGCCATTGTCAGTGTGATCATGTTGACAGTAGTTGTTTCGTGAAGGATACAGCAGTTTGTGAATTCGAATAATGCAAGTAGTGACATTATACATCATCCTCACTACTGTCAAGAGAACCACCAAAAAGAGACGAAGTTTGACGTGCCCAAAACAACAAAGCGAGCTGCAAAGACGAAGTAACTAGGTCTTGGTTTTTAGTTGAGGTAGGCCAAATCCAAGAAGACAAAATGTAGGCGTAGCTACGATTTATTTGCTGCACATTATTTGTATTTATCAGTTGTACTTGATAGAAATGTTATACGTTGTTAACCGTATACAAAATTACTTAGAATATTTCAATACCAGCAATGAACTCCTAGTTTTTGGAGCGCACATCTGTGAATGGAAAGGGACCATTCGTTAATTGAAGCTGAGCACTTCACTTCAAAGAATGTCGTTCAACTCCTCGGCTCGACTGTTGTTAATTACTGGCTTGGCAGTTCGCAAACATGTCTTTCTAGCGTGTATACAATATAACATTTGACCACGTTGTTGGATTTATTTATATTTTATATAACCTGGACTGTTACTTCTTGTTTTGTTTGATATTTGGAGTGTGGGTATATTATAAATGTGTAGAACTTTGCGGGTCATAACATGGCGTCCAATGGCAATGCTTAATTCCGTGGCACCTTTGTATTGTGTAGTTTTTTTTCCGTCTGACTCCTTCGGTAAATGTCTATGTTGAACTGGCAGCTACCATTCTTAATAAACCTGGTTGGCATGTCATCATTCGGTGTAAAATTGTTATGGGAATATATGTTTTGACTATATAGTGCTGAATAGGAATTTGGAGACACTTGTTGTGAGAGTGCAGTCAAGCATAGATGATTATGTATCAACAAGAAAATGAAATGGAAAATGACAACATGCATAATAATATTGTATGCTTCATTGGACTTGCAAAATACCTTGTGTATAATATTGAATAGTAAAAAAGCTGTTGTGTTTATACAATTCTATGAATAATATTGTAGTCAAGTAAGTCAACAAACGTTTGAAATTACCTCTAATTCTGTTCCATTATACATTATCATGATGTATAGCTGGTATGCAAAATCGTGGTGTGTGGCTTTTGAGAAATGTTCTTGAACAATTGTAATTGCACTGACATGTATATTTTGGATTTTTTTCGTAAATCATCACATTAAAATGTGACATGTAAACAACCTAGCACATTTTCGAACCTATTTTGATAGATATAGCCATTGATGAGCAAATTGGTGTGACTAATTACACAGAGATTGGATATTTCGTAAGTGTAGTATGGATTATGAACATACGCAAATAATAATCGGACAAAAGCAATGACTGCTCCCGTAGCTGACAGAGACAAAATGTCGACTTGAGCGTGTCGGTCCTGCTTGTCAAAATACACGTTGCATTGCGGCTATTGTGATGAATATAGGTTCCTGTTACCGAACATGGGGTCGCTTTATCATCTCTGTTGCTAAAGTTGGATGACATTTATAAAATCCAACAATGACAATTTTACTATAAATTTATTAACAATCTTTTACCCTGCTACGTCAATGTTTTTTCAAGCACACATTTCTATGATATTCGTCAACACTGCACACGTGAAAGAAATAATCTGTATATGTCCAGATTCAAACATGAATTTGCGAAAAAATGCATTAGACACAACATAATAGAGACAGTTAATAATACACCAAGTATTATAATTAATAAAATTTACACTCGCCGTCTATATGGTTTTTTAACATACACAAACAAGTTTTTATTTTAAATTATGAATCCACTTGTCGTATCCATAACTGCTTTATTTGTAATTCATAATACGTATTGGAATGTATACTAAAGTATCCATATGTACGTCAATGTGTACACGAGTACATATAATCAGTCCTTGTATTATGTATGCATGTTGATACATTGAGTAATTATCATCTGTAAAAACAAGTCATATGCTATTCTGATTGGTGTCATGTAAATTTTATTGTTGTTTATATTTATGGGGTGGCTCCTGTGCTAGCGATATTATATATCTTAACGGGAGTCTCCCGACCTTATCTATTACTTGCGTTATTCGTTGTATATGTATCGTATTTATAGGTCAAATATATTGATTCTGAGTTGTCTGGATAACATCATCGCAGCAGCCCAACCAAATTATTTAGTGTTTTAAAAAATAGAGCCACCTTGTCTCTGAATCACTCAATGACATTGACAGCGACAGTGTCAGTGAAATCAATGAATCAGTGAATGGCTGGCTTGCACACTTCTGTCAGTTGCACTCATCATATTAATACTATTACAGTATTATACAGTTATGCGTATAGACGTTGTATTTGACATTGAAAATAATCCGTGTCATACTGTATAATGTCATGAATGTATTGTCCGTTTCCAATAACAATCGATGTTCGGTCCACGAATCTGAAATTGTCGTTTGTCACCGGCGACAACGACAGTCTCAAAATGTTCCTTTTTACATCGTCGTCATCATCATACATGTCATAAACTTTCCTGAGTGACGTCTATTGCCAATGGTTCATTGCTGTATGTGGCAACAGTCCTACAAGTCCTCACATTTGCCACACAACTCTCCAAATCCGAATGGCACATTACGTCACAGTACTTTTCCAAGCGACAATCAGGCACACTATTTCATTCGGGATTTCATTTGGAAATCGGTCAGATAGGCCGATTTTTACACATTAAACTGTGTGTATATGTTAACAAAGGAAACTGTCAGGTATTACAGCTGTCTAAATAGCATCATGTTAGTATGTTATTTACGTGGTTAAAATAGAAAATTTATGTTCATGTCACCTTTAATAATTATTTAATGATTAATATGGATTTTCAGATTTGATGTAGACTCCAAATCAGCCGACTTGAGCAAACATGTAAGTTAAACCTTTCTTACTTTGATCCATGTTTCTTTTTATTGTAACTGTGATTTCAGTAATCATATTTATTATTATTATGTTGTATATATATATATATATATATCAATACCAATGAAGAAGATATTGTCAATTCTCATGATATTAGAGATATTTGGTGTCTAAATAAGTTTAATGTGATTTATATAAAGATAGAACCATTTCTATACATTGTTTCCTTTGTTGCAATAAGACTGCAATGTGAATTTTGACAGGAATATTTATGACGTTGCTCTTTCGTTGTGATATTTATGTTGCTGTCTGCATCCTTTTTATAGGACTTTTTAGGTTCTGCAGAGTTTACATTGGCCGAGATTGTCAGCTCATATGGACAAGCCACAAAGCCTCTCGTGTAAGTTTTCACATAAATAACTACCATGGCAGTCAATAATAGTCATATCTGTGCCTTAGGGGAACGCTTAATCCTTTGGTTTTGTTGCACTACTGAGCTCGGATTTTCTGAGGATATTGGAAGTCAGTATGATAAAGAAGTCGTTTAATTATTATAATATGTTTCTGTTGCCATGTCAAAATTACTAAAAGTTTGCGCAAGTCCATATTTTAAATTTATGTTTTCGATTGACAATCAGTCTTATTTTCCACTGAATTAATACGTAATAATACTAATCATATATTTAGTATATATAATTTATATAAAGCTGCATTTATCCAGAAAATATTCTATTAAAGAATTGTTTTTGTATTTAATAATTGATGAGGTCAGGGAATATTGAACTACTAATTTTATTAGTTTCTTTTGTGTAGATAGAGCAGAATTTCACAGTTATTCAATTGTTCTAAAGGAATGTAAGCTTCTTTTTATTGATGTAGCAAATCTGACTGTAATGGTAATCTGATTGTTTACTTTTAGTGGCTGCAAGAAAAGTAACAATGCAACTATTTGTAAGTATTATTACTAGAATAAATATTGTTGTTACTAAGGATGAAGTATAAGTAAAATATACACTTTATTAAATAAATTACTCCTGTGTATGGTAAAAACAATGATCGTATTTATTGTTTTAACAGTACTAACATAAAATTGTTTAATTAAAGTAGTTTTGGTGCTTCTGTCATCATTTGAGCTAGGTCAAATTAGCTTCTGTATACTTTCCAAGGAATTACTTGATTTGTTGTTTATAAGACTTGTTTGTTTTCTGTCTCTAAAGTGGTGTCGGCAGAAGAGCTCTCTTCATGCAAGGTAAGAACTTAAAATTAAATGTCACAAATGAATGTCTAGTTGTGGATATATTGTTGTTATGTTTAGTTTATTTTGTTCATCCTAACCATTCCTCTAACACTAGCAGATTGAAACAATATTTTGGGTTGTTACATCAGTTTGTGAAGTTCGTAAAAATGTAATGTTTCATATTGTTTCAAATCACCAGCCACACCCAACAAGCAGTTTTGAGCCAAAAAAATGGCTTCTAGAACAACAGTCAAACCCATTGGATTCAACTGATGTAATGTAGTTACCAAGACATTACCCACCATGCAGTCTGGTTCTGATATCCACAGTAGTGTCACAGTTCGTTAATATCTGTTCCAGTCGATAGGTGGCACCACTATATCAATTTATTTCCCCCGCATACGTGTTGACAACCAACCACCCGTATATATTTCTATGTGCATCTGGGGATTCCGCGAACTCGCAAGACTAATTGCATCGCTTGAACATTTTGACATGGGTGAGATGTTGATTGCAGGAAGAAGTGACGCTAAAGTTCTGTGGTAAGAACCTCGACAAGAAAGACTTCTTCGGCAAGTCTGATCCATTCCTGCTCATCTACCGACTCAATGAGGACGGCACGTAAGTGACTCAGACTTACGACGTAAAGAGAGACACACACGCATGCACGCACAGTAATTTAAGGATAATGTTATGACATTGCCTCTCTTGTGAAAATATGAGTTGATTATGAACCACATGCATGCATGCACGCATGCACGCACACACACAAGTGCTGCAAGAGTATCTTTCTCTGTAGGTGCAAACAGGTTGTGGGCATGATACTGCAGCTGTTGGGGCAGTCAGTTGGCACAATTAGAATTTTACTGCCGATGCAGGTGAACACAGGGTTCAAATGTCTGTGGTGGTGAATATAAAATGTTCATGTCTGAGAGGGGTCTCTGTAACAAAAAATCCTCCAACCGCAACCCCTTTGAGACTCACCAAAAACCTTGTACAGCACTCCCATTGAGGCTAACCGAAAATGTCCAACAGCACTCCCCTTGAGGCTAACCAAAAACTTCCAACAGCACTCCCCTTGAGGCTAACCAGAAACTTCCAACAGCAGTCCCTTTGAGGCTAACCAGAAACTTCCAACAGCAGTCCCTTTGAGGCTAACCAGAAACTTCCAACAGCAGTCCCTTTGAGGCTAACCAGAAACTTCCAACTGCACTCCCCTTGAAGCTAACCAAAAACTTCCAACTGCACCTGCTTGAGGTTTGCAAAAAAAACCTCCAACTGTACCCTTTGAAGCTCATCAAAAGTCCTCCAACAGCACTCCCTGGGGACTAAAGTGTTGGGAGATTTTCTTCTTTTCCCAGAGGGTGGCTGATAATTACACAACAAATCTGGGAGACTCCCAGAAAATCCAGATGTTGCCCATCTATTAGGTCCTTTTGTCAAATGTTCTCTGGTTAGCCTCTTTTTGGCTTGCCTTATGGATTCCATGTCAGGTATAAGTTAGGGACACACTAAATAGCGATGGTGTGGCTACAGATTTATTAACTTGGTTCTGTGTTTTGTGTTTTCATTAGATGCTCTGTCAATGACAATTCAGTATAAATCAGACTTACATTGACTATACCTTTCTTTATTTACAGTTCTTTCTCAAGCAACCGTAACAATGCAGAATGCTTACTGAAACTTTTATTTTTTATTTGTAAAGTTTGGTACAATTTATTCAGCTAGAATGTGCTATAAAAATGTGATTCAGTGTTGATGTAATTGCAGAGCCACTGTGGTACATAAAACAGAAGTGATCAAGGTGACCTTGAATCCAACATGGAGGGCATTCACCATTCCAGTGCGTGCGTTATGCAATGGAGATTATGACAGGTGTGGTACTCTGACTACATCTGGACATTCTATAAGTTTACAATACAACATTGATCCATTCGTATAACACGTATTCCATAATTTAAAAGTTTACCTCAAGAATTAAATAACGATTTTTCTTAGTAACTACAATTATAAATTTGACATCGATGTTTCAACCACCATCGGCGGCCTTCATCAGGAACTGTGTTAAGAGAAAACACAGTTCCTGATGAAAGCCGCCAATAGTCGAAACATCTGTGCGAATTTTGAGTTTATTATTTTGTACTAAGGAAATGTTGTTATTTAATTATTCTTCCAACTTTATGAACATTTTCACGAATATAACTGAAGAAGAACCTTTGGATATCTAGGACTTGAAACAAGCTTGTTTTTTACGAATTGATAGAAAAGTTTTCGTAAAACTGATATTTGTTCTCCTGCTTTAGAGGTTTCAGCATTAGCATCATGAATAAAGATTTAAGACTTCACTTCTGCATTTTTAGGTCACTGAGAGTTGAATGTTATGACTGGGACAAAGATGGCGGGTAAGTGTCCCTGTTGCCAATTCTTTACTGAATACTTTTTTACATACACATTTTTGTAAATACCAAATATCTGAATGAATTGGCATTCCAGGTTCTTGGAATGTGATATTTGAATAGTCAAAAATGTTTTATATTCATCCTGAATATTTTGACTGACTTTTATCAGTTAATTGACCTCCAGAGTGTGTCACATATGGCATATGATCCACTAATATTGATATCAGTTTGCTGATGAAACAGAATGATTCTGTCAAAATATAATCTGAAACATTAATTATTATGTAAAATATTATAAGATAATAAAATAGTTCTTTTACACCAAGTAAACAAGAGTATATGTGTTCGAACCTGTTGGGAAAATAAAGATGGTGTAAATATATTGGTCTTGTATCAAGTGTGATGTTCGCTGTTTCAGCCATGACCTGATTGGTGTGTTTTCGACGACGCTCAAAGAACTGCGCAATGGTCCAGGCCCACATAATGTCTACCAGGTGAGCTTGAGTTGGCCATATAACTTCTGTCTATCCTCAATCAACTTGGAAATGAGTTGCATACCTATTCTTACGTTATCCTACTTTCCTATACCTGCTACTCTCATACTTCACAAAAACATACCAATTAATGTATGAATGCATACATTTACTACTACGCTAACTTTGGAGTATTATAGGCAGACCTGGGTTCAATTAATGTATGAATGTATACATGAACTACTACGCTAACTTTGGAGTATTGTAGGCAGACCTGGGTTCAATTAATGTATGAATGTATACATGTACTAATACACTAACTTTGGAGTATTGTAGGCAGACGTGGGTTCAATTAATGTATGAATGTATACATTTACTACTACGCTAACTTTGGAGTATTTTAGGCAGACCTGGGTTCAATTAATGTATGAATGTATACATTTACTACTACGCTAACTTTGGAGTATTTTAGGCAGACCTGGGTTCAATTAATATATGAATGTATACATTTACTACTACGCTAACTTTGGAGTATTTTAGGCAGACCTGGGTTCAATTAATGTATGAATGTATACATGAACTACTACGCTAACTTTGGAGTATTGTAGGCAGACCTGGGTTCAATTAATGTATGAATGTATACATGAACTACTACGCTAACTTTGGAGTATTTAGGCAGACCTGGTTCAATTAATGTATGAATGCATACATGAACTACTACGCTAACTTTGGAGTATTGTAGGCAGACCTGGGTTCAATTAATGTATGAATGTATACATTTACTACTACGCTAACTTTGGAGTATTTTAGGCAGACCTGGGTTCAATTAATGTGTGAATGTATACATGAACTACTACGCTAACTTTGGAGTATTGTAGGCAGACCTGGGTTCAATTAATGTATGAATGTATACATGAACTAATACACTAACTTTGGAGTATTGTAGGCAGACCTGGGTTCAATTAATGTATGAATGTATACATGAACTACTACGCTAACTTTGAAGTATTATAGGCAGACCTGGGTTCAATTAATGTATGAATGTATACATGAACTACTACGCTAACTTTGGAGTATTTTAGGCAGACCTGGGTTCAATTAATGTATGAATGTATACATGAACTACTACGCTAACTTTGGAGTATTTTAGGCAGACCTGGGTTCAATTAATGTATGAATGTATACATGAACTACTACGCTAACTTTGGAGTATTGTAGGCAGACCTGGGTTCAATTAATGTATGAATGTATACATGAACTACTGCGCTAACTTTGGAGTATTTTAGGCAGACCTGGGTTCAATTAATGTATGAATGTATACATGAACTACTACGCTAACTTTGGAGTATTTTAGGCAGACCTGGGTTCAATTAATGTATGAATGTATACATGAACTACTACGCTAACTTTGGAGTATTGTAGGCAGACCTGGGTTCAATTAATGTATGAATGTATACATGAACTACTACGCTAACTTTGGAGTATTGTAGGCAGACCTGGGTTCAATTAATGTATGAATGTATACATGAACTACTACGCTAACTTTGGAGTATTGTAGGCAGACCTGGGTTCAATTAATGTATGAATGTATACATGAACTACTACGCTAACTTTGGAGTATTGTAGGCAGACCTGTGTTCAATTAATGTATGAATGTATACATGAACTAATACACTAACTTTGGAGTATTATAGGCAGACCTGTGTTCAATTAATGTATGAATGTATACATGAACTACTACGCTAACTTTGGAGTATTGTAGGCAGACCTGGGTTCAATTAATGTATGAATGTATACATGTACTAATACACTAACTTTGGAGTATTGTAGGCAGACGTGGGTTCAATTAATGTATGAATGTATACACGACTAATACACTAACTTTGGAGTATTATAGGCAGACCTGGGTTCAATTAATGTATGAATGTATACATGAACTACTACGCTAACTTTGGAGTATTTTAGGCAGACCTGGGTTCAATTAATGTATGAATATATACATGAACTACTACGCTAACTTTGGAGTATTGTAGGCAGACCTGGGTTCAATTAATGTATGAATGTATACATGTACTAATACACTAACTTTGGAGTATTGTAGGCAGACGTGGGTTCAATTAATGTATGAATGTATACATGAACTACTACGCTAACTTTGGAGTATTGTAGGCAGACCTGTGTTCAATTAATGTATGAATGTATACATGTACTAATACACTAACTTTGGAGTATTATAGGCAGACCTGTGTTCAATTAATGTATGAATGTATACATGAACTACTACGCTAACTTTGGAGTATTGTAGGCAGACTTGGGTTCAATTAATGTATGAATGTATACATGAACTACTACGCTAACTTTGGAGTATTGTAGGCAGACTTGGGTTCAATTAATGTATGAATGTATACATGAACTACTACGCTAACTTTGGAGTATTGTAGGCAGACCTGGGTTCAATTAATGTATGAATGTATACATGAACTACTACGCTAACTTTGGAGTATTGTAGGCAGACCTGGGTTCAATAAATGTATGAATGTATACATGAACTACTACGCTAACTTTGGAGTATTATAGGCAGACCTGGGTTCAATTAATGTATGAATGTATACATGAACTACTACGCTAACTTTGGAGTATTGTAGGCAGACCTGGGTTGAATTAATGTATGAATGTATACATGAACTACTACGCTAACTTTGGAGTATTGTAGGCAGACCTGGGTTGAATTAATGTATGAATGTATACATGAACTACTACGCTAACTTTGGATTATTATAGGCAGACCTGGGTTCAACTAATGTATGAATGTATACATGAACTACTACGCTAACTTTGGAGTATTGTAGGCAGACCTGTGTTCAATTAATGTATGAATGTATACATGAACTACTACGCTAACTTTGGAGTATTATAGGCAGACCTGTGTTCAATTAATGTATGAATGTATACATGAACTACTACGCTAACTTTGGAGTATTGTAGGCAGACCTGGGTTGAATTAATGTATGAATGTATACATGAACTACTACGCTAACTTTGGAGTATTGTAGGCAGACCTGTGTTCAATTAATGTATGAATGTATACATGAACTACTACGCTAACTTTGGAGTATTGTAGGCAGACCTGTGTTCAATTAATGTATGAATGTATACATGAACTACTACGCTAACTTTGGAGTATTGTAGGCAGACCTGTGTTCAATTAATGTATGAATGTATACATGAACTACTACGCTAACTTTGGAGTATTATAGGCAGACCTGTGTTCAATTAATGTATGAATGTATACATGAACTACTACGCTAACTTTGGAGTATTGTAGGCAGACTTGGGTTCAATTAATGTATGAATGTATACATGAACTACTACGCTAACTTTGGAGTATTGTAGGCAGACCTGGGTTCAATTAATGTATGAATGTATACATGAACTACTACGCTAACTTTGGAGTATTGTAGGCAGACCTGGGTTCAATAAATGTATGAATGTATACATGAACTACTACGCTAACTTTGGAGTATTATAGGCAGACCTGGGTTCAATTAATGTATGAATGTATACATGAACTACTACGCTAACTTTGGAGTATTGTAGGCAGACCTGGGTTGAATTAATGTATGAATGTATACATGAACTACTACGCTAACTTTGGAGTATTGTAGGCAGACCTGGGTTGAATTAATGTATGAATGTATACATGAACTACTACGCTAACTTTGGAGTATTGTAGGCAGACCTGGGTTCAATAAATGTATGAATGTATACATGAACTACTACACTAACTTTGGAGTATTGTAGGCAGACCTGGGTTGAATTAATGTATGAATGTATACATGAACTACTACGCTAACTTTGGAGTATTATAGGCAGACCTGGGTTCAATAAATGTATGAATGTATACATGAACTACTACGCTAACTTTGGAGTATTGTAGGCATACCTGGGTTCAATTAATGTATGAATGTATACATGAACTACTACGCTAACTTTGGAGTATTGTAGGCAGACCTGGGTTCAATAAATGTATGAATGTATACATGAACTACTACGCTAACTTTGGAGTATTATAGGCAGACCTGTGTTCAATTAATGCATGAATGTATACATGAACTACTACGCTAACTTTGGAGTATTTTAGGCAGACGTGGGTTCAATTAATGTATGAATGTATACATGAACTACTACGCTAACTTTGGAGTATTTTAGGCAGACCTGGGTTCAATTAATGTATGAATGTATACATGAACTACTACGCTAACTTTGGAGTATTGTAGGCAGACGTGGGTTCAATTAATGTATGAATGTATACATGAACTACTACGCTAACTTTGGAGTATTGAAGGCAGACCTGGGTTCAATTAATGTATGAATGTATACATGAACTACTACACTAACTTTGGAGTATTGTAGGCAGACCTGGGATCAATTAATGTATGAATGTATACATGAACTACTACGCTAACTTTGGAGTATTGTAGGCAGACCTGGGTTCAATGAATGTATGAATGTATACATGAACTACTACGCTAACTTTGTAGTATTGTAGGCAGAAGTGGGTTCAATTAATGTATGAATGTATACATGAACTACTACGCTAACTTTGGAGTATTGTAGGCAGACGTGGGTTCAATTAATGTATGAATGTATACATGAACTACTACGCTAACTTTGGAGTATTGTAGGCAGACCTGTGTTCAATTAATGTATGAATGCATACATTTACTACTACGCTAACTTTGGAGTATTGTAGGCAGACCTGGGTTCAATTAATGTATGAATGTATACATGAACTACTACGCTAACTTTGGAGTATTGTAGGCAGACCTGGGTTCAATTAATGTATGAATGTATACATGAACTACTACGCTAACTTTGGAGTATTGTAGGCAGACCTGGGTTCAATTAATGTATGAATGTATACATGAACTACTACGCTAACTTTGGAGTATTATAGGCAGACCTGTGTTCAATTAATGTATGAATGTATACATGAACTACTACGCTAACTTTGGAGTATTGTAGGCAGACCTGGGTTCAATTAATGTATGAATGTATACATGAACTACTACGCTAACTTTGGAGTATTATAGGCAGACCTGGGTTCAATTAATGTATGAATGTATACATGAACTACTACGCTAACTTTGGAGTATTGTAGGCAGACCTGGGTTCAATTAATGTATGAATGTATACATGAACTACTACACTAACTTTGGAGTATTATAGGCAGACTTGGGTTCAATTAATGTATGAATGTATACTCGACTAATACACTAACTTTGGAGTATTGTAGGCAGACCTGTGTTCAATTAATGTATGAATGTATACATGTACTAATACACTAACTTTGGAGTATTATAGGCAGACCTGTGTTCAATTAATGCATGAATGTATACATGAACTACTACGCTAACTTTGGAGTATTGTAGGCAGACCTGGGTTCAATTAATGTATGAATGTATACATGAACTACTACGCTAACTTTGGAGTATTGTAGGCAGACCTGTGTTCAATTAATGTATGAATGTATACATGAACTAATACACTAACTTTGGAGTATTATAGGCAGACCTGTGTTCAATTAATGCATGAATGTATACATGTACTAATACACTAACTTTGGAGTATTGTAGGCAGACCTGGGTTTAATTAATGTATGAATGTATACATGAACTACTAGGCTAACTTTGGAGTATTGTAGGCAGACCTGGGTTCAATTCACTTTTATCAATTCAATTCCAGTTCATGTGTATTTACTAAGGATCAATTGCAATTCCAATTCAGTTCAATGTACTCACAAAGAAGGATCAATTCCAATTCAATTCAATTCATTTTTATTCAATTCTAATTCAATTCTAATTCACTGGGGTACATAGGGACTGAGAGAGCAGAGAACAGCTAGGCAAAGAATTGCAACCCATGTTTTGTTTGGTGACAAATGCTTTCGTGTATATAAGTACTGGTAGTTCTGCTGTTGGTTGTTTTAATTTGGTCTTTGACCAAAAAGACACATCCAAAAACATTACAATTTAAGGGTAGCCACTACTCGAAAACGGCCATAGGCCCTATCTCTGTTAGTACTGTACATATCTTAGCCAAATTTGGAGTACTAATTAGTTAAATGAATAGTACATGATATGTGGAATGTGGGCTCATTTGCTTGTGCAGTGCCATGACAATCAACATTTCTAGTGTGATAGAGGGGCATGCATCCTTGAAAATTATTCTGAGCTAACAACTGTATGTGTGATCATGCAGTTGTCAAGAATCAATAGTTAGAATACTCCTTTGTGCAATAAGGTGGTTTTGGGCAAGGAAGTTTGACTGGAATGACTGTTGTGAGATGGGACTTTAGATTTGAGCTTTTTTCATGACGTCTTGAAAAATGCTAAAACCTGAACAACAGTCACTGAAGTCAGATATCCTTGCCCAAAACCACCTTATTGCAGAAATGAATATTCTAGCTAATGATTCTTGACAGTTGCATGATCATACACACGGTTGTTAGCTCAGAATAATTTTCAAGGATGTGAAAATCCATCCCACTTGAAACGTTCATTGCCATGGTAATACACAACCAAATGTGCCCATATTTCACACATCATATACGATTCATTTTTCTAATCAATGCTCCAAATCTGGTTATGATGTGTTCAATATTAACAGAGATATTGCATATTGGTTATATGGGCGTTTTTGAGTAGTGGTTACCCTTAACATATATTTTGTAGTTTATACGTGTCAATTTATATAGAAAAACGTCGTACATTTTTTTGTATCGATCATTTCATTCAATTCATCTTATTTTGTGGGATTCAAATGGTTTTATTCAATTCAAATTCAATTCCAATTGATGCATATTGTTGATCAATTAAATTCCAATTCAGTTAAGAATTGAACCCAAGTCTGATTGTAAGATCATCTCCTCTGAGCAACCGAAGTTCACTTGCTTGTTCCTGTGTTCATTCACTTCCTTGGGTCGTTGGCATCTCAACTATCAAATGGCGGTAGTAGATAGATAGATAGATTTATTTCAGATCAATTTTGTACATAATAATACAGTTTATACATAATTATAACTGTAATTATAATTATTTAATACATGTTTTTGACATGCTCTGCTTTTTTAAAAGGGCCTTTCTTCTACCTGAAAGAAATTAGTGGTGATCTCCAGATGGCGCCACAATAATGTTGATATTTGATGCACTTGGTTTGTTTCTGAGTGGTGTAAGCTGGTAGTGAAAGATACTCCTTAGTAGAAGATGATGACGTGCTCTGTTAATGTTTTGCAGTGTATCAACGAGAAGAAGCAACGAAAGAAAGGCAAGAAGTACATAAATTCTGGCACGGTACGAATACATAACATCTACAACTTATACCATACTCTATTACAGTGTAAGATGCTTCAGTTCTCACACCACTTTCAGGTTTCTTTCAGTAATGTTAGTTTCTCGTCCAGTTTAACGTTTGTTTCGTCATAAGCTTGACAAAATAGTACACATTTAGGCCAGAGTTTTATATTACATGTTTTACGGGCCCGCCGACATTAATTTCCTAGATCTAGAATAAAAATAAAATTCACAATGTTCATTTTTTTATTGCTGCCAATGTCATTATTTATTAACTGAACGTGTTAAATCATAAATAAAATATCTTACTATTTACGAGAGAAAATGTCCTGCTACTGTATGGGGTTTGAATTGAACAGTTTTGGCCATGTGGCATTTTAACAATGGTAGCTACCGTGCGCATGCTTTTCTTTGAATATGACGTTAACAACTATTTAATTAAATACTGTCACCACTGCATGAAATAATAACCTATCAGCCGTACGCTGTGACCACCTGCGATTCGGTCCATGGGAGTGCCCGTGATGCATCCGATAGCCCAACTGAACGCCGCCACCAAAACATGGCGGCGGCGTTCAACAATATTGGGCAATCAAAGTATTTGTGCATTGCACTCACTCAGACGCTTCCGTATACAATTCTCTATTTCTTCGGCAGCATCTCGAGTAAACTCTCTTTTTATATCATTCGTTTATCGGCTGTCAAACTATTCTCCATAGCAACAACTTCAGATAATGTAAACAGGAAATGAAACAATGCATAGCGTCGTGGGATTGTTCCATGCCTCGTTTGGAGAACTGCGGCCAGTTCCGTGTCTCATTTGCATAAGTCTAAATCTAAATAAGGAGATCGTCGGGATTTGGGACCTGGTTTCAACGCGGGAAAATTCAACTTTGGCAAAAAGGGGCATAACTACTGACATAACTGACAGATAGACAAGAAGACGGCGGTTCTTTTAATACCAAACAAAATGGTGTACCGTGAATGAACATGGTCGTTGTCAAGGCATAAACATGGACTACTTTTGGCATGTTTCATCGATTCAGATTTTTATTGTCATTTCACATTTGAGGGGCCTTCTAAGTTAGTGCTAAAATAGTGGCTTAGAGGTAAATAACTGCTAAAAAAAGATCTTTATTGTGAAGTAGATATGTCAATCTATCAGTGTCAGAAACTGAACGAAACAAAAAGTCATACAAATGATTTTTGATGCATTTCACACTGCTGTGTCTGTCATTAATAAGATAACAAGTAACACCAATTCCCGTCACTGCTTTCTGGACAATTCTGCCCATAAAACATATAATAAAAAAGTCTGGCCTTAAGATAATATTTGAATATGTGAAGACATTTAGGGTTTGATTGTTATAATTATAGGCCCTATGCCATCAATTTATATAAATAAAGTTGAGTAAAAAAAGCTAAGTTCTTATATAGCGCAGTATCCAGTCCTCAGGAGTGCTCAAAGCGCTTTACACTTTACTCCCAGGCAGACCTGTTCAATCGAACACCATCTCGACTTCTCTGGGAAGCATTAATGTTTGTATCATTAAGCTATGGTGAAGATTTTGTTTTACATTACCTCTTACTATTGTGTTTTTAATATTTCAACCGTGTCACCAGTTTTCATCAGCGAAGTGTTTTTGCCAGAAATTTGTTTAAAGTTTCTTGTGGTAATGTAAACAAAATATTGAAATAAGCCAAGAAACCAGAACATTGCTTCATTCAAGGAAGACACGAGTGGCTTAATGATACAAACATTCAGGTTGCTGCTTGATTGGAAACTCATAACATTGAGTTATGTTCCTTCAGATTGAGTTGCTGTACTATAAGGTGGATACGGCTTTCTCATTCCTGGACTACATCAGAGGGGGGTAAGTAACTGACACAAACAACACCGTAGCCATATTTGTTTTCTCTTCCGTAGTGGCATCTTTCTGTCTTGCATGACAAAGGTTTGTGCCATGTTTGTACACTTCAAAATCTTTTTTTAGTATAAAAACATCTGCAGATTCTTAAAAGATTTCATATTCATGCACTACACATTTTAGCATAAAAGAACCTATTTCATGTAGGGCTAAATTAATTTATGCAGCAGTTTTAAATGAATGACCATTGAAATATCTCTTATGCGGCTACAACTATAATGTAGTTTTAATTAAGACCCAATATTTTTTCCTTCTTCAGTAAAACATTTGTTCATTTGCCTCTGAAACTTGTGAAATAACATTTTGTTTACAAGAGATCAAACGCATTTAGTTATCAGAATGTGTGTTTGTATAATATTATATTGGGTACTTCATGTAGTACTTACTTTAAAACATTTAATTGTTGCTTATAATAATTATTGGGTCTAAAAACACCCATTGTTTTCTTCCCCAGAACCCAAGTTCACTGCACGATTGCTGTAGACTTCACTGCATCCAACGGCGACCCAAGCACGTCAACATCTCTCCACTTCATAACAAACACACAACCAAACATGTACGAACAGGCACTTCGGGCAGTCGGGGAAATCATACAGGACTATGACAGGTCAGCATGGTTTTACTTACTTTAAATGTATTTATGTATTATAATTGCAGAATGTTTATATATAGTTAAAAACCTGTGTTAAGGAACGCTGCAGTTGAATGTGGCATATCTTTAGGCTGCATGTGAATGTGGCATATCTTTTGGCACTTTGTTATATTTTAATAACAGGATGAATTTTGTAATCCCCAAAATATCTCTTATTGGTCAGATTTTACTTAATAGTACCCAGGCAATCAGCCTGTTAAAGTATCTAACACAAACACGGGTTGAGTAGTAATTTGTATTTGAAAAACTTGAAGATGGTCATCATTTATACTTTGACAATGTCTGTCCACTGTTATGGTGTTTGGTGCCTGCCATATGATTCACTGTTCTTTCATTGAGTAATTATGTTGGCTCATAGTTTGTTTTAGGTGACTTATTTGCTCTAGTACCCAGTGTAGCTGCCAGTGTTGGACCAATTATAACACATGGAGGTAGCATAATAAAACATTTAAAAATAGACTATCTAATCAACAATTCTTTCTCTTGCAGTGATAAACTATTCCCCGCTCTTGGCTTTGGTGCTAAATTGCCACCAGATGGAAGAGTGTCACATGAATTCTTCCTGGTAAGTTTGATTTAAATGATTTAAATTGGACATACTCATTTCATGAAAAAAGTAGACCATCTGGTATCGACTACAACATGTTTGCTTATTTTGGTAAATGTATTATTTGGTTTTAATGAGCTCATTGGATAAATCACTACATTATATTCAACTATGCCCAGTCAATACAAAAATGGCAAAAGTGGCTATGTCTGTTTATACTATAACATCATGTTATTAATGCTTTCTAAAAGTACCCAATCTAACCATCATTGTCAATTCTGTCATTCATTTTGACAAAAGTGCATGCTGTTGTTAACCTGACTGCAATAATGACTTGCACTATTTATACACTACAACATTTAACACCAATGGACTGGATTTACAATGGGCTGAGTATTTTGATGTAGCAGTTTATTATTGTGGGACACTCCAGTGCAGTACCTGGTAGTTGGTGTCTTGTTGAACAGAATGGTCACCAGACGAACCCGTACTGCAGTGGAATTGACGGGGTGATAGAGTCCTACCATAACACCCTCCACACAGTGCAGCTGTACGGACCCACAAACTTTGCCCCCGTCATCAACCATGTTGCAGGGTGAGTTCTAGTTCTTTCCAGCGTTCGGCAAAGTTTTATTAAATGACTAATCTGTATATACGGTGGTTAGAATGTTATAGTCTTATGAGGTCTCATTCAACTAGTCAGCCTTTTTCAGAACATTGTCGCCCCTTTCTATGAGGGTGGTCACTGCCACGGTGCCGAGTGGCTATTTTACGTCCCAAATTGAGACACGACCAACATTAACGTGATCTCCAAGTGACGAGGGATACCAAGTCCCCAATGTTGAGAGCCAGGTTTTTACACTGATATATCATGCCTACGTGGTCCAGGTATTGAATTCAGAGGGCTGGCATGCCAGGTGGATGTGCTAAACACTGCACTACCGCGCTCTCTACTTATGGTGAAGGGTGAAACATAGAGGTATACAAGGTATCAATGGAGCCTGTTTTTAAATTGATCTTATGATAGTGAAAGTAACTTAGGTAACTATTTCTTTTATGTACCATATCTGCCTGCAATATCTCCCCTATCTGCATTATTGCCCATCTCCCATTTTCAAAAAATTCGGGTTACCCGCCCACCTGCTTGCATTACCGCCCTCCCCATGTCGGCCTTATAAAAATATCTATGTTCAAAATGTAGGTAATATACCTGCAGAAATTCTAAAGAAATGTGCAGAAAATAGGTGAACATTCTTCAGAGGCTCCGACTTCACATTGTTGGCTCTGATGTTTCCGTCATTGGTTCGTGCCTCAGCCGGCACGCATTGAATAGCTTTCAAACTCATAATTTTTGTTCAGTTTGTCCGATCTTATAGCTATGTCCATATAATGAACTTTAATAATAACCCATTCATCCCCATTCAAAACACAAGACACTCTGAGATTTGATCGATTGTCTCAAAGACTATATGTAAGGTGCAAGAAATGAACACAGCAACACCAAGGGTGCTATTGACGTCAGTATCATCGACAAACTACAACTTAATGTTAACTCTATATAGTTATGGTCGCATGCACATACAAGTGGACTGGTCCCAGGTATATGGTGCTTTATCAATTTTAGTAATAATATTAGTAATAATAATAAATTCTAATAGCAAAAAAAATGCTCATAAATCTGAGCTCAGTGGTGCAATAAAAAAATGATCATAACTATACCTGGAGGTTTGTTTTACCTGTCATGTGATGTTTCAGGATAGCGCAGAATGTGCAGGACGGAAAGAACTACTTCATCCTTCTGATCCTCACAGATGGCATCATAACCGACATGCCACAGACCACAGAGGCTATCGTCAACGTAAGCGACAGACACGACTTCATACTCGTAGTTGTCAGGATGTTTTACAATTAGTTATGGCCAGACCCTTAGCCAGGATTACATAATTTTCCAATTTACCCGTTCTATGCCCTTAGCCAGGATTATAAAATTTTCCAATTTACCTGTTATGCTGTTGAAAAAAAACGTTACACATGCATTGGTCATTGGCGTCGAAAATTGGTGAATATTTAGGGGGCTGATGCTCTCTGTTAACCTCCAACTGCACCCTGCCTTGTGCCTCGCAAAATCCTCAAACTTCAAACTACCCTCTTGCACTCGCTTTCACCCTTTTTAAAAAGCCTGTTTTATAACAATGCAAACATTGTTTTGACCTTGTTAATTGGGAATATGAAACCATGTTATGTCAAACACAGATTATGATATCTGAAAAATAAAAATCCCGTTATCTAAAGACAAAAAGACCCGTTATTTGAAAAAGAAAAACCTAAAAAACCTGTTGCGATTTTCCAAAAACCTGTTCCAACAACAGGACAACGGGGCTCTGGTTAAGGGCCTGGTTACGCCCATCCTGCTGTTGGTGCTAAATAAGTATTGCAAACAGTTGCAGAAAACACATGTAACATTAGGAACAATCAATTTACAGCTGTCTAATGTCTGTTGTGAACCTGAAAACACATGTAACATTAGGAACAATCAATTTACAGCTGTCTAATGTCTGTTGTGAACCTGAAAACACATGTAACATTAGGAACAATCAATTTACAGCTGTCTAATGTCTGTTGTGAACCTGAAAACACATGTAACATTAGGAACAATCAATTTACAGCTGTCTAATGTCTGTTGTGAACCTGAAAACCGGTATGACCTAATGACCTTTACCATGGAAAAGTAGTGAGTAGAACTTCGGACTCTCAGCCAAGAGATCCCAGGTGCGAATCCACCTGTTGCCGTTTCGAATCTTGGGCAAGTTCGACCACTCCACATTGCTCCAGTTTGCTCTGCTGTATGAACAAGTACCTGGTTATAGACAGCGGTGGATATTTTGATGACTAGTGCGCTCCTTTATTATATAGCTTTAATCTGTGTTTACATGTTCCATGCCACACAACTTTTGTATTTTATCATTAAAACAAGAAGTACATATAAATGCAGCAAACACATGAGGCACTAATTAGTACTGGGGGTAGATTAGTTTGATCTGTTATGTATGTTCAACTACAGTTGATTGCATCGTGTCATTCTCTTGCCAGGCCTCCATTCTCCCTCTCTCCATCATCATCGTTGGCATCGGGCAGGCAGACTTTGAAGGTGAGTACGTTTCTCCTCCCTATCAATATGCCACCTTTGAATATAGACGCCCATAGGTTGATAGATTTGCTTTGGGCAGACATCATTTGTGGGCTTCCAATTGCACATTTTCAAAAAACATCCAACATATTTGAGCTGATGTCAGACATCACTTAGGAAATGGGGGGGGGGGGCATAGCAAATGTTTGCCAGTCTGTTATAGGTTTGGCAATTTGAATGATTTGTGTCAGTGGAGCACAGTGGCACAGTGGCTAGAGCTTTGGATTCTCAATCGAGAGAACCTGGGTTTTAATCCTGTGCTGTCATGTCAAACCTTGTGCTCATTCGTTCACTCTATGTTGCTTCAGTTCACTCGGCTGTATGAATGAGTACCTGGCTATAGAAGTGGTGGATATTTTGGATGAATATCTTTGCGCATTAATTGTAGCATGGCTGAATGTTTCACAGAGAAGTCAAGATGGTATTCGATAGAACAGTTCTGCCAGGGAGTAAAATGTAAAGCACTTTTAGCAGTACTAAAGACTGGATACTGTGCTATATAAGAACTTACTTTTATCTTTATTGTGGCACACCATTTTCTTACAAATGTATGTGTGTGATTTTGAGAGATATCGGAAAAATAATGGTTTGCATTTAGTTAAATTAGTATAACTATACATCTTCCTTTACGAAAACGTAATCTTCCTTTGTTTGTGTTGCAGCGATGAACATCCTGGACGGGGACGAGGTACGGCTGTCCTCACGAGGCAAAGTTGCTGACAGAGACATTGTCCAGGTGCGTGGATGTTCTCCTTCTACCCTACTCTTCGTTTCGAATGCTCTCTTTGTCAGTCTCTCCTCACTCATTCTCTGTAAGTGTCCTGCCAATCTTCTTTGTCAGTCTCTCCTCACTCACTCTGTAATGTCCTGCCAATCTTCTTTGTCTGTCTCTCCTCACTCATTCTTTATAAGTGTCCTGCCAATCTTCTTTGTCAGTCTCTCCTCACTCATTCTCTGTGTCTTGCCAATCTTCTTTGTCAGTCTCTCCTCACCCATTCTCTGTGTCTTGCCAATCTTCTTTGTCAGTCTATCCTCACTCATTTTCTGTAATGTCCTGCCAATCTTCTTTGTCTGTCTCTCCTCACTCATTCTCTGTGTCTTGCCAATCTTCTTTGTCAGTCTATCCTCACTCATTCTCTGTAATGTCCTGCCAATCTTCTTTGTCAGTCTCTCCTCACTCATTCACTGTGTCTTGCCAATCTTCTTTGTCAGTCTCTCCTCACTCATTCTCTGTCTTGCCAATCTTCTTTGTCAGTCTCTCCTCACCCATTCTCTGTCTTGCCAATCTTCTTTGTCAGTCTATCCTCACTCATTTTCTGTAATGTCCTGCCAATCTTCTTTGTCTGTCTCTCCTCACTCATTCTCTGTGTCTTGCCAATCTTCTTTGTCAGTCTATCCTCACTCATTCTCTGTAATGTCCTGCCAATCTTCTTTGTCAGTCTCTCCTCACTCATTCACTGTGTCTTGCCAATCTTCTTTGTCAGTCTCTCCTCACTCATTCTCTGTCTTGCCAATCTTCTTTGTCAGTCTCTCCTCACCCATTCTCTGTCTTGCCAATCTTCTTTGTCAGTCTATCCTCACTCATTTTCTGTAATGTCCTGCCAATCTTCTTTGTCTGTCTCTCCTCACTCATTCTCTGTGTCTTGCCAATCTTCTTTGTCAGTCTATCCTCACTCATTCTCTGTAATGTCCTGCCAATCTTCTTTGTCTGTCTCTCCTCACTCATTCTCTGTAAGTGTCCTGCCAATCTTCTTTGTCAGTCTCTCCTCACTCATTCTCTGTGTCTTGCCAATCTTCTTTGTCAGTCTATCCTCACTCATTCTCTGTAATGTCCTGCCAATCTTCTTTGTCTGTCTTTCCTCACTCATTCTCTGTAAGTGTCCTGCCAATCTTCTTTGTCTGTCTTTCCTCACTCATTCTCTGTAAGTGTCCTGCCAATCTTCTATGTCTGTCTCTCCTCACTCACTCTCTGTAAGTGTCCTGCCAATCTTCTGTGTCAGTCTCTCCTCACTCATTCTCTGTAAGTGTCCTGCCAATCTTCTTTGTCTGTCTCACCTCACTCATTCTCTGTAAGTATCCTGCCAATCTTCTTTGTCTGTCTCTCCTCACTCATTATCTGTAAGTGTCCTGCCAATCTTCTTTGTCTGTCTCACCTCACTCATTCTCTGTAAGTATCCTGCCAATCTTCTTTGTCAGTCTCTCCTCACTCATACTCTGTATGTGTCCTGCCAATCTTCTCTCATTTTCAGGTGTGCTTCATACTTATCTCTACCTCGGTTATACCATTTTTCATTCTAACTTCTGTTACTATAAATAATATTAATTAAAACTTTATGTAACTATTTAAAATGTATGTCCAAATGTGCATCAAAACAGGTTTAAATATGTAGCTTTTACTGCCTTCTAACTGGGCTCTCCATTTTCAGTTTGTGCCATTCCGTGAGTTCATGAAGGGGGGTAACTTCTGTCAAAGCCAGGCCTCACTAGCGAAAGAAGTTCTTGCCGAGATCCCAGACCAGTTCCTCTCATACATGAAAAAGCATGACTTCAAACCGGCGCCACCACCGTCAGCACCACCTGGTTATTAAGACAGGAATCAGCATATGACCTTCACACCACCTTGACCTAGATCTGTGCTACAACACAACATTGAGTCTACTGCTGCTAGCCAATAGTTGCGACTATTTAGAACTAGTTCTGGTACGTCTGCTAGATGATATCAAGAAACTTGTGTAATGTTTTATTTATTTTTTATCTTGAGAATATTAATACATACATATATAACATGAAAATGCATAGCTGGTGTGCTACAGTTGAATACACCTGAAAAACGAAATGGTGGATTCACCTCTGCAATTTTCCAGTAGCACCACATAGTGACTGGATATAACAATAACTAATCAACAAAATAGGATAAAGTTTGTAGAAACACTTGATGTAGTTGCAAAGGTGCCAATTTTGTGGGGTGCACACATGTATGGGTGGGGGTCGCATCAGTTCACAAACTCACAAAAGTCCCAAAGTAGGTAAGCATTACATGGCGGAAATAACTTAATACAGTGAGTGAATCAAATGTTAATGCAAATTGATGCCAATAGTGATTTTGTATAATAGAAATTGCAAGTTCCACACTACGTATTGGTGGGGAAAGGTTGGTTGAACCAATGTTAATATGAGGCAGTCTGTTCCTAGTTTTTCATTTATTACCAGTACCAGTAGATTGTAGGAGTTGGCTCCTGTGTATGTCATAGTAGCCACAGTACCAAGTTTCAAGGTCAACGTCATCATGTTTTAAAACGTGTACAATGTGTGCTCAAAAATGAGAGTGATGTTTGAAAACCAACCCAGTAATATGTTCAGTAACTATTATATGTTGTTTTATTTGTTTAAAAAGGAGGTTTTCTGTTCATTTTTATCATAAAATCGTTATATCGTACAAACTGTACCTTTTTAACATACCACCCATCAGACAACATGGGAGGTTGTCTGTTTGTTTTTATCACAAAATCATGTTATATTGTACAAGTTATAACATATTGACGACTCAAATTATGTTATATTGTACAAGTTATATAACATTGACGACTCAAATTATGTTATATTGTACAAGTTATATTATAACATATTAAAGACTCAAATTATGTTACATTGTACAAGTTATATTATAACATATTGACGACTCAAATGATGTTACATTGTACACGTTATATACGACTCAAATTATGTTATATTGTACGTTATATTATAACATATTGACGCCTCAAATTATGATATATTGTACAAGTTATATTATAACATATTGACGACTCAAATTATGTTACATTGTACACGTTATATACGACTCAAATGATGTTATATTGTACAAGTTATATTATAACATATTGACGCCTCAAATTATGATATATTGTACAAGTTATATTATAACATATTGATGACTCAAATGATGTTATATTGTACAAGTTATATTATAACATATTGACGACTCAAATGATGTTATACTGTACAAGTTAAAATATAACATTGACGACTCAAATGATGTTATATTGTACAAGTTATATAACATATTGATGACTCAAATGATGTTATATTGTACAAGTTATATTATAACATATTGACGACTCAAATGATGTTATATTGTACAAGTTATATAACATATTGACGACTCAAATTATGTTATATTGTACAAGTTATATTATAACATATTGACGACTCAAATTATGTTATATTGTACAAGTTATATTATAACAGATTGACGACTCAAATTATGTTATATTGTACAAGTTATATTATAACATATTGACCACTCAACTGAGTTTTAGTTAACCATTTTGTTGTTGAATTTTCTGGAGGACAGTTTGAAACTTTGAAAGGCGTGGCGTTAGGTAATGATGACATGAATACGTGCAGCAGGTGGTATGTCATCATAGCGATGTTGTAAACACTAAACTGTTGCATTCAAAAGTTGTTTCTGCCTTATTAAAGCATATTTGGACGATATGTGAGAATACATATAGTTTATGCTGGATAACATGAGTTTACAATAAAAACGAACAGACACCTCCTTGTAACTCAAGAATGTTTGTTATGCGCAACAACAGAGATGTTTGACTGATGTTTGCACAATATTGATCTCCAGATGGCTGGTGTTTCGGCATTATAACCATATTTCTTTCTTCATTTTGAACATATTTCAACATATTTTTAATTAGTACTTAGAACATTAATAATAGTGTATATTTACTGTACATTAAATGTCAACTTGCTGTTTGCAACATTCAAGTTGACTAACGACAGTTCACTTCCAGAAGAAACATTTTTTTTACTGAAGTGTGTGGGTAATGAATTGCTTGTGTGGTGAACATCTTTGTATAATGCACCGTATTTGATAAATGTGTAATTTTATCATAATTATTGTTTATGCATGTGCCAAAGACGGTATTATGTTTTTCACAAGTACTTGTATATATTGAATTTATGCATATTCAGTAATATTTAGCTTTAGTGATGTGTACCATCTGTGATTTTTCTTGTAATTCCCATAGTAATATAGTTCGATCGTTGTTGTCATTATTATATATAATAATGTTTCATGTACATAATGCATTTCTATGCTGTTCTGGATGTAGCCAGTGTGTAAAGTAGAACATTCTGTATGTTGTGAAAATAACATGTATGCTATGATCGACTGAACTTAGAATGCAATAACATCTGGTTTATATATACAAGAAAAATAGATGTCTTTGATGTCTAAGTTGACATGGTGTCAGACTCAGTTAATTCTGAAGAAAGTGAAGTCACCTTTCAGAATCCATGTATGCTCAATAGAGTTGTCACGACCATTTTGGTCAAATTTTTAGTGTCACGTTTAACCAATCTCTTCTGTCATGTGACCAAGTCTCTTTTCATCATTGGATGCCTCTCCCTTCATTTAAAAATGCATTTTTACTATTTTTTGTGTAAATGATTATTAAGAAAATGTTTTACTTTAGATGGCTGCTTTTTCATTAATATGTTTAGAAAGCTGATGATGTAATAGTTGGTGTTTGCTCAAATAATAATAATTATTAAACGTGGTATACATATATTCCTCTCTGGCCACTAGGGCCTAGACATAATATATATTATGTATATATATACACTGTACATGATATTATATCTAAATAACAATGGCATTCTTTATGTATCTTGGCCCCAGGAGAAGACAATGGGCAGCTTTGGGCAACAGTGGTCATACTTATGAGGGTATGTGCATAATAGCAAACTGACTCAAGTGGCACGTTTGTGTTCAGTAGTTGAAATGGCAGCCAGGACATATCAGGAACTTCCAAAAAGATTGCATACAATGCAGACTTAACTTTGGTGCCATAGCATGTACTCAGAATGACATAGTTTTATATCATGTACAGTGCTGTGATTGAATGTGTTGTATTTTACCAGTTTATATCTGAATGTGTACTAACAAACAAATAAAATACTTTATTGAATAAATTCTGTTTTGTTTTGTCACGATTTAAAATCAGGCAGAATTAATTCCTCCCAAATGGAACTGTCATATCCATGGGGGGGTGCATTCACACCCATCGCATTCCCCAGCCTACGCGGCCTGCCGATAGTAACTATAGATAAAGCTATTCTTGTTATGGTTGTTATGTACAATATTATTGATGCGTGGTTTTAATGTCATTTATCGTATTTGTATTGTTTACATTGGTGCATGTGGTGCTCTGATTAAGCACAGCTAGTGGCAATGCAATGCGCGGTCCAGGCCCGTCAGTTTGCCGTCTATTTTTAAAGATTTTTATCAGCAAATCAGCGGCTTGATGTTTTACTAAATAATTTCTCTGGTGATCACTCATAATTCTGTAGTTTCTTCATTAAGTACCTCGATGTACATCATGTTTTTTAGCCTCTTCAAAAATGACAACTTCATTTCTGATAGTTTTCACCAGCTAGTAAAAAATATATAATCTCATCTAAGAAGGTACGAGTAGATGCAGACTTAGCTCTGGTGCATATCGTGTACTCGCAACGAAATAGTTTTATATCATGTATTGTATTTATTACCAATTATTTACCAATTAAACCTGAATGAAAATGTGTTGTTCTTTAGCCACATATTGACATTCAGATTTTTTTGCATGTGAATTTGACATCATTGTTCATCTCACGAAACTGAGTCTCTGAATATTGTCCAAGAGCTCCTCAGTCCTTCTCCAGCTCATGTCGCATGACCTGGATCATGTCTCACCCGTAATGACATCAGTCTCTTAAAGAAGGCTGAGAGGTCTGACCCATACTTTTTAAGTGAGTACTAGTTTCTTGGGAATTTTTGCACTTCTAAATGATTTCATACAGCTTTTATGTATCCATTAAAAGTAATTTTGTTGTGGAAGCGAAATAATAACAGCAGCCCACCAGTAAACACCAAACAACCTTCACCATATAGTAACCACCTTCACCATATAGTAACAACCTTCATCATATAGTAACAACCTTCACCATATTGTAACAACCTTCACCATATAGTAACAACCTTCACCATATAGTAACAATGGTTGGGAATAATTATATAAATGCCACACAAGTTACAGGTGTTTGATTCAGTCAATAAAATATGACGCATGGCACTGGTGAATCTTGAGACTATTCTAAGGTTTCAGAATTAAACATAAGTACAACCCAAAAACTATATAAAACCCAAACCACAAAACCTGGCTTGGTAGGTTGCTGTGACTTGCTTGTACCCTCAAACATGACTGTTAAATTAAAAAGTCATATTGTAAGATAACTTCTTTTGTGCCTAAATCCTCGGAAACCAAGCTCAGATGCATTTAAGTCTCACCAGTTTGGTTGGACAACTTAAAAGTGGCTATTATGTACCAGGATTTGGGTCAAGTACTTGTGTAAGTACATTTTTACACACTACTATTGTGGTGGGCTGCCCTATCCTGCATTACAGACAAACTTACTGTACGTATAATTTCATCACTTAAAATGTGTTTACAGAGATGGTAAAAGAGATAAACTGCATGTGTACGACAACGCATGATTTTGCAAACAATTGTAGGTCATAAACAAGATAAGTAGGTTAAACATTTCTGTGTGAACATAGCATAAGTTGCATTGAATATTTAAGTCCCATAATCTACTACTTTCATTATTATCCTAACACATATTTTTCAAATGTTTCATTGCACAGAAATTCCATTTTGTATCTGTGAACACATCTATCTAGTATCACAGAAAACAGCATTTAACAATAATATCAATGCTCCCATCACCATATACTTCATACTGCAAGTCCATGTTACAATGTTATAGTTTACCACATAAACCTCTGCGGTACGTCCTCATTCTGCCAATGAAATGTTTTCACGAGGAACATGTAAATTGTGGCAGCATTCACTGCCACATACAACAACACCTCGACGGCTATCTTTCTGTACGAACCCACTGGCATGTTGAGGCGGAATATCACGTAAGGGATAACAAAGTAGCGGAACTCTAACAGAGTTGCTGGCACGAGATTGACGCTGACGCAAAGAATATAAACCAACTTCCACAGTACATTCTTCAGTCTGAGTGCTGCCCAGATACACCACATAGCGTAGAAATACGCTGGTATCAAGCAATATTTCACAAGTTCATGACGACGGTAAATCTTCGACCACACATAGAACGTGTAATGACGATTATCCGCCAACAGATAGCGGTGTGCGAATGTAAATTTCCAGATCAACATTGCACTCACAATGCAAAACGTTACAGCGAACAGAGGTTTCCGAAACAGAAAGTGAACGAAATCTAGAATTTTCCGAGGGGAGACGAGATAAGCAAATGCGAAGATCGCTGTAAAACTGCAGAAATAAAACAACTGTGGGAAGTGTAATGCTGCCGGATGGTCTCCCCGAGCCCCCAGAACAATCCCGTCATTCAGGTACACAAACGCAGCAAAGCCAACCCCAACCAATACATATGCCCATGTCTTTTTTGATATCTCCACAACTAGTTTACGCAGACTCGTCCGGTTACTCCGGGCACATTTCAGCACGTGCCTCCATAGCAACGCAAGCTGTGTGACATCACCAAGTCTCTCCACAGATGTCTCTTTTTTGTGCAGTTGCATCCAGTCCACCACAATGTCAGAAACAACTAATCCTGCGATGAAAATAACCCAGACGACATTCGTCTGGCGGAAGAAGATCGCTGCCGCACCCACGCCCGCGGCCAACGTGTGGATACCATGGAGACCAAGCAGGTACATGAGTAGCACGAGGCAGGTGGAGCCACTGTCTGTGTAGTAAAGGAATGTGAAGAAATAGAGAACGGGAAATGTGGCAAGTGTTGTTGCTGTCAGCACTCCTCGGGTGTCGTTATACGTCTGAAAATAAACATTTGTCTTCATTTACTCTTATTAATGTCACTCACAGACCATTCAAAACTGACAAAACATTAGAGAAATTATACATTCATATTCTATACATAATGTGTCTTCTATAATGTAAACACTGTGGATATGCCCGAGCATATCACTCAGTTTCGCATGTGAGGGACTGAAATTTGTTAACGGTATCATTAGCTTCATAGATTTAGAGGTTCATCTATTTAGAGGCTACCCAGACAACAGATGCCAGCATGGCATTATAATTACAACATGGTAGCCATCCATCCGTGGATAGCACATAGTCTCTTTGATCTAAAGGTGACTTTAACTAGAAAACATGAATAGCCATTAGGAATATATTTTTTCTCAGTGTGGTAACTCAGTTTGTTGGCTATATTATAATGACTAGACAAGCCAAAATTCAACATACCTAACAGCCAGTATGCATAAACAAAAATAGTAAAAAAGGTAAACACTCCAAGATTACTTAATTTTTTTAAAGGAACTATAGTCCTCAGCAGTTTTATCCTAACAACACTGAGATGATGCAAATAAAAATTAATTGCAACTGATCAATAATACTAATGTTTGTCTCGATACAGCGCTTTTTAAACAATTAATTACAAACTAAAATGCTTCACACTGAGTTAAGCCAATAACAAAGTTAAGTAATAATGTTTAGGTATTCAATACATCCAATAGATAAAGTTATATAATTATTTATAACTAAAATGTACAATAAGTACAATAACAATGGGACTCAACTCTGACAATTGAACTCGAGGACACTACCGCTAAAGACGTCTTTTTGTAAATAGTCAAACCTGTGAATGTCCGTGAATCTTTCTGGTAAGAGCAACCAGCAGGTAGACATTTGTGACTGCAAAGATGATGTTGACACAACGCAGCCATGCCACGTCACAGACGACGCTTGGAGGGATGCCAAAGAGCCAGTAGGCTGGCTTCAGTACTCCAATACTGAAGAGGTAGAGCCCAGGAGGAGTTGTCAACATGGGATCCCACTGCACACACAAACATTCCGGTTAATAACTGCATCACACTTCTCAAAATATAAAAGGACATTCGTCAGTAAAAATAAACTTAAATAAAGACTTCTAATTGCACCTTTCCAAAATTATTTTAAGAATGCTTATTACATAGAGCAAATTTCCATTCCATGTAAAATCATACAAACAGGTTGCAAGTATCTACCAGGTTTAGCACCGGATAAGACTGACATAAGTGATTAGTTATGATCCATGATTATCAGACATCGGCTGTCATAGACCTTCATTAACAAATGCCTGCTCACAATATTACACCTACATTGGTCAGACAAGGTATCAGACACCACACTGTGGGAATGGACCAAACAACAGCCAATAGAAAACAAAATAAGAGACTATGGAGGTGGTTAGGACACACAGATCATGTCCAAACATCATATGACAAGCAATTACATGGAACCCCCATCCCTCCAGAAGTCCCCCTCATAGATTCCCCAGCTGCCTTCGGAACCATCCTTGAAGGGTGGCTCCAGGGAGTGGGCACCCCTCTCCCTCTAAATACCCCCCGCTTTTAACTTGTTTTTATCCCATAAGAAAAGAGCAAACAAAGAAGACGGATTACACTGGGAGAAATTTAGAAACTGGCATTAAAACAACAAGAGTGGAGGATCTTGGCATGGTCCTCTACTCTCATATTATGGTGGTCGATGGTTTATGGCTATGCTCCCAGCAAGCATACAGGCAAATGGCAAAGACCCAGTCTTGTCAGAGACTGAGTACAGGCCTACTGTGGCTGTGGTTCTGTGATGCTGGCTATTGTGTCTGGTAATTCCAATATTTTATTGTTCAGGGAAAATAAAAAAATGTGTAACAGTTCTTTGGGCTTTGTTATTTAGATGTGATTGGCATTGGGCGGATTGGAAAAGGTATCTGACAGGAAAGGATAGGTGGATGGCTTTGCGTAGGCACTTCCAAAAATTTAATATCATGCTAGAACATTGGGGACAGGCTTAAATTAAAGGCAATAGCTTTAGGATCACATAACCTTAATAGATCAAACGATATTGCAATTTTAAGATGGCAAAACAACATCATTTTTGTGTATCTCTTTTTATTTATAGAGATGTATAAAAACTGTTTTCAGGGTTTTGAAACACATTGACTAGAGTATTAAATTTACAATAACATTTGTAATATTTGCGGTGATTGCGAGTTGACGCACGTGAAACGACCCAGTTTGCGGAATTCATTGAAGTGCCTACTTTGTGGATTATGATGAGGCAGTAAAAGTAAGTCAGTCAGTAATGACTAATGTACTTATGTAGTGGCTAGACTTTAGTGTTCATTTATTGCAGTCATTTGTATAATTCATAAAGTGATCTGTCACTTTAAAACATCACGTCTAAGCCTAGGCGAAGCCTTGGCCTAGCAATAATATGAGATGCGAATGATAACGTTCCACATTAGACAGACAGACAGACATATTTCTTTTTTACCATAAATGTACAAATTGAAATAATTAACAGTCATAAATGTAACAGGGCTCGACATTAATGCTTGTCCGCTTGTCCGAGACAAGTAATTACCAATGTCGGACAAGTACAATGTCCAGGACACTTGTCCGATGGGACAAGTTGATCGAGTCACAATATTAACAGGGCTTGAAGTTGTTACTAACTTACTACCGTGTTGCATTTGCGAGTAAAATTTTATACTTGCGACTAGATAAATTGATTTAGTTGCAGTGTGCAATTTAGAACTTTGTCCATTAATTATTGTGCGACTGACATTTGGGTTCTTGTGTTGATATATTAATGGGCATTAGCTATCAAACAAATTGTGCATGATGCCACTTTAACCCCTTGCTCTGCTCCTGCTTACGGTCTACTGCAGCAAAATATTGATAAATTGTAGCAAGTAAATGATGACTGTCTAAAGCTGTAGTACAAAGTCCAATAAAGGCACCCCTGTACTGTCCACCCTTATATCACTTGGTGACTTGGTTACATAAAGGGGCAACTCTTAACCAACTAGGTAGTTTTTTATTTGTTTAAAGTTTAAACTCTGAAATAATGTGTGCCTATGCAAAATTCAACATAAAGCCTGTCAGAATATATAAAGAGGAGAGTGTTCCCTATGAGAATACTGTACTATTATATTCAAAATAAATGTAAATAATTTCATAAAATAAATGTATATAACTTCATAAAATAAATGTATATAATGTCATAAAATTAAAAGCATTCAACTGCTTAAATAATTGTTATGGTTGTAAATATCAACACAATTACCAGGTAGCACGCATGGTTAGGTCCAATTACATAACTGTATGTGGAATTTATTACAATCTACATTTTGTATTAGTAGCAAAGATAACAATTCAGAACATTGTGCGTAGTGTTGATATAAAAGTGTTTAGTAAAATGCCACATGTTTAACTTTGCATTTTAATTAGTTACAAGGAGGCGGTCTGTTCCTAGTGTTTAAGCTATTAATTAATATAATGTTCTTAAGACTATGCTAGCTATGTTGAAGATATACTGGCCAAGTTGTGTTTAGTAAGTCTGTAACAACGTTCGTAATGTGGAAAGTACAGCCACAGAACCAGTTATGCCTTAGCCTTATGGCAGTAACACTGGCATTTTATGTTTAATGCATTTTTTTGGTGGGACAAGTAAATTTCTGTTAGGACAAGTAAACATGAATTAGTACTTGTCCTACCTGACAAGTGCTTTATGCCTCTGAATTATGGAAGGTAACTTAATGTCAAGCCCTGTGTCATGTGACTGTGTTAGTCAACTTAGTGTGTAAGTCAGTGTCACCGAGTGTGAAACACTAGTAACACTAACAACAGTTATTGTTATCTCAATTTGGGACGTAAAAAACCACTGAGGACGACAAGCACCCTTGCAGTTGCAGTGACCACACTCAGTGCCAGCATAGAAAGGTCGACTTGACGATAATGTTCTGAAAAAGGCTGGCTAGTTGAATGAGACCTCATAAGATCATAACATTGTAACCACAATATATACAGACTAGTAAGTTAATAGAACGTTGCCGAGTGTTGGAAACAACTAGGATTAGGAAACAGTGCACTGTAACTTGTGTAAGTGTAACTTGTCAGGTTAGAAATGTCATACCTCATTAAATATACCCTTACAATACTTTTGAGCTTGTGGAATGTGAAATAATTCGTCCATATATGGATATGGTAGTTTGTTATTAAACTTAACCATGATGCAACCAGATATTCCAAGAAAAGCACAAATTATTTCTATCAAAATCACGGTCGCTTCCCTGGGAGCCGCCATGTTTCTAGTGTTGTCAGAACTATCCAATAGATGGCGAAACAGTGCTGTTTCCAAACTTAGCCGGTAGGAGCTACTGAAAAACCTTTCTCTGCTAAAAAAGGTTTGCCTTTGCTTTGCATTACAATTTATTGTCAATAATTTTATTATTGCTTTCTTAACTGCTACATTTCATCGTATCACGTAAAAAAAACCACATATGTGTTAAAAGTGTAGTGTTTTTTTAGCACATTTTGCTGTCTAATTAGCGCGCCAGATTGCACTAATTTGCCCATCTCGACTGTGTCTGACACTGTGTCATGTGTGTCTGAGACTGTGAGTGAGACTGAGTCTGACTGTGTGTCAGTGACTGTGGAGCGGCGCACGACAACAACATTGTAGTATACTCACGACCGGAAAATTCGGAGCAGGGCAAAATTCGTGGCATTGAAATCTCGTGTTCTAACGCTCATGGTCTATTTTACTACACTGTCACTGGCACCGATTCACGTACCACGTGAACAATTTACACACGGTCACAGCGTAGATTAGATAGGACCCACGATTTTTAATGCAGGTGTCTATTTCGCCGGTATATTTTCGTAAAGTACTTCACCCAGAACAACTGTTGTAACAGTTTGTTTGCAGAAATTGGAAGGACTAAGATTTAGCACATAAATATCTTACGGAAGAATTTCATCAGATTTTAGTGAAAATGGCAAAACATGATTGCACACACAGTATAAAAGATGCTACAGTCATCTACCGGTATAATAACCTGTGTGGTTTCTGCAGCAACTAGGTTTCTGCTGCCTTTTGATATTTCACTGGATGACTGGATCCCACATTTATATGATTAGACACGTCTTGACTTTAGTAAGATAGGCACTTGTAAGTTGTGTCAATATACTGTTCACTGCATGAGCAAAAGGACGTCTACAAACTTGCAACAAAGTTATTTGTCTCAAATTAAAATGAGGCAATAGGTTTTTAAGACATTTTGATAGTGAATGAAGTCCACGTGATTACCGTGTCCATATAGGTGATGGTGATATAAACATCCGTAATATTTCAATTTATTGGACAAAATTGTAAGCAAATCTTCACACATATCATCACAGGAAAGTTATCGAACAGTCTGTGATGTTTATGCAGTGCTTTGTGTCTTCTCATACAGTGATAATTTGACCCAACTAGGGCAGAAACCAAGGGCATCCGTTTGGCGCGTGAAATTATGTCGTCTTATTAATATTGTAAGAATTTCAGTAAAAACAACTTCTTTGACGCACAGTTTACATGCTATTGATGAAATAAGTTGTTCTGATTAATACTATTGGTACATCGCAAAAAGATTTTAAAATTTGGGGCAAAAACTGTATATTAATGATGAACCAATATATTGACTATTCCTATAGGTGGATCCAGTGGGGCCTGGGTGGCACGTGCCCCTTTGGAATTTGGCTGCACCATGCCTGTGCTAGGATGGCATGCCCCAGGGCTAGACCTTTTGAATGTGCCCCCATTACGTTGCCTCCCATAGACATTCTGAAATTATGAACGTCGTTGCAGAAATTTTCCAGCAGCACCATCCCCGTCTTCCAACAATGTGATGGCAGGATGGCGACAGTGCAATAATGGACTGGAGTGGTGCTGAGCTCTGGAAAAAAAATCTTTAACAGAACCCCTCCCTCCGTTCTGACTGCGGAGTCGGCCAACCCAATATAGTATGAATTTGGTTCAGCCACCTGTGGTGTTTTTGTGAGCCACAATTAGAGGTTTAAATTGGACACCCCAGACTACCCTCTCTGAATCCGCCCCTGATCCCCACAGCTAAAACACAATGTTGTTTATCAAATATAAGTATATCTCCTTCACGTTCTTGAATATAGACAGTCTCAAACAATATAAATGTTAATGTGATTAACGAAAATAGCTAGCAAAGCTGTTTTTGGCAAAGGTTTTGTTGTGCTAACAGTAACAATGTGACATAGCGTAGGCATTGTCCATGTCCATGCCATAGCATGGCATACATGAAACTAGCCTATGGTTGTGTTTCCGTGATGGTTTTTTGTTATTAATCTTGAAAGAAATTTGCTTGGAGCTATGATGGTTTCTTTGAATAAAGGTTAAAAGTTGCATTCTGAGATCGTGCATTTTTGGTAAATACAACTTGCTCCTCCTGATTCTGGATGTGTCTAGCTTCTTAGATGGCACCTCAAAAGTGAAAATCAAAGTCTTAAAGGAGTCTCATGACCCGTATTTTTTGCATTTACATACCACGTTTATCATAAGTATTCAACTTGTACTATTTAAAATTATACTTTCACGTGGATGTATTATGTATGTATTGTTTGAAATGTCTGACGGTTCTTGTCCTGATCATAGTTTATTTCAGACACTGCAACAACTTGCCAATTATGTACGCGCTAGCACTGAACAAGTTCATTGTGGTTTGTTTATGGTAGGAAAAATGAATATTGTTAGAATAAATCAATGAAGGCTAATTTGACTTCACAGCAGATACACTTTGTTCACATTTCAGACAGACATGGCTTCTGTTGATCCACTGTGGCCCACTCTTCCCCACCACCCCTGCATAGTCAATTACACATTTTATTTTTATAACAAAATATTGTCAAAAATAAATCCACTGTTGTTTCATTATAAATACCTAGATCACAAATAAATTATGCAACTTATTACACAAACATAGTTGTTATTGCTTGGAGAGAGTAATGCAGAATGCAAAAGTATAGACCAGGTTGCCTTAACAAAACAGATCCCACTTCGAACAGTATATATAATTAGCTTTAAAAAAGCAGGATTGTTAGATATCCTACAGGGATATTCAGAGATACAAAATTGTGGACATTTTATGTAGTAAGCTAGTATGCGGCCCCCTTTTCCTTTTTTCATATAGATTTGGAACTTGGTGATAATCTGTGCCTGGATGGAAATGCTACATATATAAAATACCTGATAAATGAATCCACTAAGGACATGTTTTAAAATATATATTTAGGTGTACTTGTACATTAAAAGTGAGTTTTGTTGACATTAGGAAGGAATATGCCTAAATGGAATGCATTATAATGTAAATTTACAAAATGATTACAGAGATGCAATTACACAGTGACACAGCTATGTTTTTATGAAACTGTTTGATGTTTGTCCACTTTCAGATTTTGGTACTGATTACAAGTAATATCAATATAGACTAATAATTACAGATTCACAATATAGTTGACACCTGAAACAACCAAATGTCAACCATTAGAAGACTTGACATAGTTCCGCTATACACAAGAAATCTGTATTTGATTGTGACATCAGCATATAGTAGAACATACATTTTCTACATCATCATCACTAAGGTTGTTGTAAATTTCACCAGCTGCCATGTCAAGTCCGTTGACTAACAGCGTTCAAAATTATTCAGGTAAATAGCAAATAACAAAGGACACAAGTTTTCTCCTTGCCATGCCTCTACATCACATGAGAAGAAGGCTGACACAGCCTGGCCCTGTTTTATACATGATTTAGCATTTTTGTACATGTTGTATACAACTTTCAACACATTACCATTAATACCGCATGAAATTATCTTGAACCACAGTGAGGACCGGTCTACAAAATAAAATGCTTTCTTATAATCGATGAAGGCACAATAAAGCCTTTTGCGTCGAGACAAATACAATTCAACCAATACCCCTATCTGAACACTGCCTGTTCTTCACCTATTACATTCGCTTTGTTTAGGTATGTGGTCAGTCTGGCGTTCTGAACAATTACTAAGGATTATTGAACACTTGTGCACAATGTCACCCGCTTGGCAGGTTTTATTGATCTATTCAGCAATGAGGACACTGCTTAGGCCTCACTCTGGACACTGTCATTCACAGTGTTGTGTATTGTGTTAGTTGGTGCATTGAGCTAATCAACTCGACCATGAATCAGTGGTGGCTCTGGTAACTTTAGAGGATGGAGGATGAATCCAGTTGTTGGCAGCGAACACTAGTGCTGTGAGGATAGATTACCATCTACCAGTCTCCAAAACTCTATATTTCAAAAAAACTGTTCTGTAAATTTTTTCTAATTTTGCATAGATGTATCTTAGGGTACTGTCACTATACACAAGGAATCTGTATTTGATTGATTCATTCTAAGGGCACCTCAGGGCCCCCAAAAATGCAAAATTGTCCTCCTGTTTCTCTGCTGCTCCCTCCTGCAGTCCCACTGATCACTATTTATAACAGACATTTTTTGACCATCATAAGCACATAAACTACAATATAATATTAATTGTAAGGTCAGGGAGGCTCTCGTTAAGACAATTATATGCAGCTATCATGGGAGTGACCCTACTGATGTAACTGGATAGTGGACTTTGCCCTGATCACTTACTAGGCTGTGAGTGGAGTGGCCAGCTGTAAATGTGTATATTGGTCTAGCCTAGTTAATTTTCTTTAGTGTACCTTTTGTTTTCAAATAATCTGTCCTCTTAGTTTTACACATGAAGACATAATCTGGCATAACTTGATAAGTTTTTGTAGCAGCACATTTGTACTTCCAATGTATCATTGCAACATAACATACACACTGTATGTAATATTTCCATGCAATCCATTTGCATATATAATGTAAAACTTCAACAGCAGTTTTCTTCATTTTCGCTTTTTGACCTCTACCATGTTCAATGCACCATAACTTTGCCAATTTTTGTAGCAGTCATAATTTTTGAAACTGTAAAAGCACCTTACCAAACCTTTACAAGAATGAAAGAAAACAATGTTACAATTTGTCTGACTTATCACTCATTTGGTCAGCCGGGGTCACATATAGACGTATTAGTCCAAAGGACTTCAGGGCCACTTGGCCCATTTTTAAGTCTTCCATTTGCTCAAACTAATTGGCTAAAACACATGCATCACCAGAACGGCTCTCAAGCATGAAAACATCTAATTAATAACTCGTATATATATGACACCCACCATTTGATTCCATTTTGAGTTTTGTACAATTTAAGCAATTGCCATCTGTGATAGATTTATATACAGAATAATTCATACAATCGTGCAGACATTGTTAAAAATTGAAGTTAGTCAGCATTCAGCTTATGCATACAATGTAATGTGTCATTATTAATTTACACAAACATATCGCCTCATTAGTTCAGCTAGATGGTAGTAATCCAACTGCGCCAGATATCAACATGCGCTCTTTGAATACATGCATATGCATTGTCAGTTCATGTTAAATTGTCCATGAAGCCACATAAACATGTCGATCAATTGGACAATTATAGTGTTCTCTGGCGAGACTGCTGTCACATTAGACAACTATGATCAAGCTATCGGGTGTGTGTGAAAACACCAGCTATTAAATATTCAAGAAACTTGTAAAATACACAAGAGAAAAGTATGTTTTTCAGTTGATTTCTTATTGCTGTCACAGGTGGTTAAACTGTATGCAAATTGCTGCCATGAAGCTACTCATGTTATCAGCTGTGTGACTTTGATTACAGTTGGTGAGAGACAGATAGAATCATCACAGTCACACGGGTGGACAAGAGTGGAACAGAATGAGACATGGGCAAGTGGAAAAAGACAACCGGGGAATTGAAGTACCCAAAAAGAAAGGGTAAGCATATTAATTAGTAATCTCAGAACTCTAGATGAGTCAGTGGCTTCACTGACTACTTGCCATCTGAATCCTTTTGATTTGGATGGTAATCTTGTCAAATCTTCTTAAAAAATTAAAGTTTTTTCACACCCAACTGAATTCTATAGGATATATTGTATATGTGTGTGCGTGTGGGCATATGTGGGCATGTTGGTATGGGTGGTGGAAATTTGAGTGTGAGTTTGTGGCCAGTGATGCTTCCAGTTGCATAAAATTATACAGGCCATATATTGTGGATGCAATCTTGTAGATGCAACCTGTGCTCTTGCCATTATTCTTACAACAAATGTGCCTGGTTTAATAATAACAGTGTAGCTTGAGAGGTAACTGAATACATCAACATTGAGCAGAAATAATGACGAAGAACTACAGTGCATTGATTTCTCATGCAGATACAAGGATCGATTCACTGGTTTGTTCAGCAAACTGTGTCTAATGATAGACTCAAGAAGATTGTTCTTGAAAGGAATGTCTTCAGTTACCTATTGAGCACCATGAAAATCTTCCAAAAAGAGCTACAGTATTAATTGTGTTAACTTGTCTAGGATACGTACAGTTGGATCTGGAATGTATGATGGTTTTACTGGTTTGTTTCTGTTAAATGCCCTTCTCAATTAAATTTTAGTGACAATCTAGTTACAGAATAATTTTGTGAAAAATCTACCCCATATAGAATCCATTGTGCTGGCTCGTTTATGTACTTTTTATATTAAATTTTTGTGAATCTGATCAGAATTAACTATGAACTAATTTCCATATGTGCTCAACCATGTCTCAGCAATGGGATTACTGATGTTAATAACTTAAGCTCCTTAATTCACTGGCATACTTCTGTTTGAGCAATTGGTAGTAATTTTATACAATCAAAGTCTCCATGGGTGCTAGTTATGAGATTTCATGTGGCTGCATGTGACTGTTGCATCACGTACAATGCATAATTAAGCATCTGGGGTACACAAATCATTCAGTGTTACATAAGCAGCAGGGGTTAATTATGTTGTAGCTAAACAACAGCACCAACAGTTGGAAGGAGGTCTGTGGTGCAATATGTTGCCCACTCAGCAGGTCTAGTTGGTTTATGATTCTCTCCAGTTGAGTTGGTCGATTAATGATAGCTAACATTGTCAGATATTGAAACCATGCCAGAAGGGATGTAAGTTTTCTTAGGTTTGAATTGATGTTGTGATGTGGCTTGGAGATTCAGGGCACATATGCATGCATGCATACACACACACACCTGCACGCACACACATATATACACTCACACACACACACACACACACACACACACACACACACACACACACACACACACACACACACACACACACACACACACACACACACACACACACAAACATATATTCCATGCACAACAAACAGCTCACAGCACAAACACACACCCACACAAACACACGCACGCACACACAAACAAACGCATGCACACACACACATCCATGCATGCATACTCACACACACGCACGCACGCAGTCAGTTGGATATACAGACAGAAGGAGAAACAGGATTTTAGATCATGCGTTATACTCGTGAAATGCTACAAAAGCCACTGTGATGTATGCTGTTATCATGTTGGTTCTTGATAATCTCACTCTGGCTTCAGATTTCGTCTGAGTCCTGAGGAGCAAGACCTTGCGTACCAATGGAAGGCAAACATGGTACGACGTCTCCAACACCAGACTGACACGATGGCCGCGGAACTGGGCATGCACGCCACGCTGCGGGAAGTCCGTCACAAACAGAAACAGGCGGAGCAAAGTCTCAAGAAGTACCACGAGGAGAAGATCTCGAGAGTTAACGCCATCAAACTGATGAGGATGCAGGAGAGAAGAGCAAAGGAAGGTGTGTGATGGATTTTATGACCACTTGTAAGAGCAATATTTGACGTGCCAAGGAACGTGCGTGTGGCTTAACGATACAATGACTTTTGACAGTGTTTGATACGCCAAGGAATAATGTGTTTATGGCAACTTATAAAACAAGTGTTTGATGTTTTCACAAAACTCATTTTACTGCTGTTGTTATACTGTTGGCATTCTGCTGATAACAGGTGAGGCTGTTTGTCTGGCAACTCAATCTAATTTCCTCATTACAAGAGAAGAGTCAGTTAAATTGAAGGAGAATCAGGTTTCGACGTACCTGCTTATAATGTACATGAATGTGTTGTTTTAATATGCTAATTGTTTGTGCTGGTTTCGTGGTGATAACGTTATGTTGAGCTTCCAGTTCCAACCATGTGTTTGTGCTGGTTATGTGGTGATAACGTTATGTTGAGCTTCCAGTTCCAACCATGTGTTTGTGCTGGTTATGTGGTGATAACGTTATGTTGAGCTTCCAGTTCCAACCATGTGTTTGTGCTGGTTATGTGGTGATAACGTTATGTTGAGCTTCCATTTCCAACCATGTGTTTGTGCTGGTTATGTGGTGATAACGTTATGTTGAACTTCCAGTTCCAACCATGTGTTTGTGCTGGTTTTGTGGTGATAACGTTATGTTGAGCTTCCAGTTCTAACCATGTGTTTGTGCTGGTTATGTGGTGATAACGTTATGTTGAGCTTCCAGTTCTAACCATGTGTTTGTGCTGGTTATGTGGTGATAACGTTATGTTGAGCTTCCAGTTCCAACCATGTGTTTGTGCTGGTTATGTGGTGATAACGTTATGTTGAGCTTCCAGTTCCAACCATGTGTTTGTGCTGGTTATGTGGTGATAACGTTATGTTGAGCTTCCAGTTCTAACCATGTGTTTGTGCTGGTTTTGTGGTGATAACGTTATGTTGAGCTTCCAGTTCCAACCATGTGTTTGTGCTGGTTTTGTGGTGATAACGTTATGTTGAGCTTCCAGTTCCAACCATGTGTTTGTGCTGGTTATGTGGTGATAACGTTATGTTGAGCTTCCAGTTCCAACCATGTGTTTGCTCCCCATTTGAGAGGAATTGTAAGTAATATGTCACACTTGAAGAATTTACAAAATGTTACAAACTGATAATAATTTACTGCTTTTATTATACTCATTAATTACCTATACTCAAACTGTCAGTAATGGCACCATGTGTTAAACATATGTATACCATGTGCACAAACTACATCCTCTGTAACAGTGAATTAAATCAGAATATGATATCTGTAAAAACAAATCTTTTACAAACGATGATGATAATGGGGAAGAGATACATTTGTACTTGCATAAAATTGTGAAAAAAATGAAATAAAAAGTGTCAATTTTGTTTGTGACATTTTGTTTCTTTTTTGGTTGTGACATTCTGATTGTGACATTTACTCTTATGGCTCGGTGATATCAGCGATTATATGACATCAACACAGCATGTATATTTTTCACACAGGATATAAATGAAGGCTTAATCCATGTCAGGTCTGATAGTTTTTACCCGTAAAACCATGCAATATATATTATGAACAGTACCTTGGTCTTAAAGTGCTAAATGTGTTTATTAATCGCAGCTGTTTAACTATAGCCGACACCAGGCTGCTGCTGCTGCAAACAGAGCTGGATGAAACGAAGAACATAGCGCAGCGATATCGTAGGTTGTATCTCGAGACAAAAGAAAAGACACAAATACTATCGATGAAAGTACAGCACTTGCAAAACGGAGATTCAGAGATGGAGACTTCCGTCGAAGACTCCAGCTTCGAGTTTGAGAAAGTTTATGCAGAAGGTAAAATTGACAGTGCAGGAGACTCGGCGTCAAACGTGCAGGATAAACAGGTCAAGGTCACAGAGGATGACCTTGATGACGACGAGGCTCGTGTTAAGAGACACCTAACGAGGATACGTGAAACGAAAGCAATGTTTACGACATCCAGTAATATCCGCGTGGTGGACATTATTAGAAAAAATGAAGTAAGTGTAACTAATATTTAAATACAAAATATGGTAATATTGTTGCATGTAATACAGACTATCTACATAAAAGTTAATCAACTAACTAAACTATTCTGTGATATTATTACAGTATTACTAAAAACATCATATGTCAGTAAAAATTGAGCTACTAATTTTAAAGAACATACTATTAATGAAGAATTGTTCGAGTGTTGTGTGATATGTGTCTGTAAATGTTATTGAGTACAGTCGCTTTACGGTCACCTCAGTTATACATACACTTCCCAATTAAGGTCACCCTGAGAAAGTCCCAAGTTATTTCTCTAACAGTAAGTGTAGGAAATTAATCCCTCGAACACAGCCTCCTTCTCATTCAGGTCTTGCACTGTAATCTCAGACTTGGATACACGGACGTACACTGTAGTCTCATTCAGGTCTTGCACTGTAATCTCAGACTTGGATACACGGACGTACACTGTAGTCTCATTCAGGTCATGCACTGTAATCTCAGACTTGGATACACGGATGTACACTGTAGTCTCATTCAGGTCTTGCACTGTAATCTCAGACTTGGATACACGGATGTACACTGTAGTCTCATTCAGGTCTTGCACTGTAATCTCAGACTTGGATACACGGACGTACACTGTAGTCTCATTCAGGTCTTGCACTGTAATCTCAGACTTGGATACACGGACGTACACTGTAGTCTCATTCAGGTCTTGCACTGTAATCTCAGACTTGGATACACGGACGTACACTGTAGTCTCATTCAGGTCTTGCACTGTAATCTCAGACTTGGATACACGGATGTACACTGTAGTCTCATTCAGGTCTTGCACTGTAATCTCAGACTTGGATACACGGACGTACACTGTAGTCTCATTCAGGTCTTGCACAGTAATCTCAGACTTGGATACACGGACGTACACTGTAGTCTCATTCAGGTCTTGCACTGTAATCTCAGACTTGGATACACGGACGTACACTGTAGTCTCATTCAGGTCTTGCACAGTAATCTCAGACTTGGATACACGGACGTACACTGTAGTCTCATTCAGGTCTTGCACTGTAATCTCAGACTTGGATACACGGATGTACACTGTAGTCTCATTCAGGTCTTGCACTGTAATCTCAGACTTGAATACACGGACGTACACTGTAGTCTCATTCAGGTCTTGCACAGTAATCTCAGACTTGGATACACGGACGTACACTGTAGTCTCATTCAGGTCTTGCACTGTAATCTCAGACTTGGATACACGGACGTACACTGTAGTCTCATTCGGGTCTTGCACTGTAATCTCAGACTTGGATACACGGACGTACACTGTAGTCTCATTCAGGTCTTACACTGTAATCTCTGACTTGGATACAGGGACGTACACTGTAGTCTTTTTCAGGTCTTGCACTGTAATCTCAGACTTGGATACACGGACGTACACTGTAGTCTCATTCAGGTCTTGCACTGTAATCTCAGACTTGGATACACGGACGTACACTGTAGTCTCATTCAGGTCTTGCACTGTAATCTCAGACTTGGATACACGGACGTACACTGTAGTCTCATTCAGGTCTTGCACTGTAATCTCAGACTTGGATACACGGACGTACACTGTAGTCTCATTCAGGTCTTGCACTGTAATCTCAGACTTGGATACACGGACGTACACTGTAGTCTCATTCAGGTCTTGCACTGTAATCTCAGACTTGGATACACGGACGTACACTGTAGTCTCATTCAGGTCTTGCACTGTAATCTCAGACTTGGATACACGGACGTACACTGTAGTCTCATTCAGGTCTTGCACTGTAATCTCAGACTTGGATACACGGACGTACACTGTAGTCTCATTCAGGTCTTGCACAGTAATCTCAGACTTGGATACACGGACGTACACTGTAGTCTCATTCAGGTCTTGCACTGTAATCTCAGACTTGGATACACGGACGTACACTGTAGTCTCATTCAGGTCTTGCACTGTAATCTCAGACTTGGATACACGGACGTACACTGTAGTCTCATTCAGGTCTTGCACTGTAATCTCAGACTTGGATACACGGACGTACACTGTAGTCTCATTCAGGTCTTGCACTGTAATCTCAGACTTGGATACACGGACGTACACTGTAGTCTCATTCAGGTCTTGCACTGTAATCTCAGACTTGGATACACGGACGTACACTGTAGTCTCATTCAGGTCTTGCACAGTAATCTCAGACTTGGATACACGGACGTACACTGTAGTCTCATTCAGGTCTTGCACTGTAATCTCAGACTTGGATACACGGACGTACACTGTAGTCTCATTCAGGTCTTGCACAGTAATCTCAGACTTGGATACACGGACGTACACTGTGGTCTCATTCAGGTCTTGCACTGTAATCTCAGACTTGGATACACGGACGTACACTGTAGTCTCATTCAGGTCTTGCACTGTAATCTCAGACTTGGATACCCGGACGTACACTGTAGTCTCATTCAGGTCTTGCACAGTAATCTCAGACTTGGATACACGGACGTACACTGTAGTCTCATTCAGGTCTTGCACTATAATCTCAGACTTGGATACACGGATGTACACTGTAGTCTCATTCAGGTCTTGCACTGTAATCTCAGACTTGAATACACGGACATACACTGTAGTCTCATTCAGGTCTTGCACAGTAATCTCAGACTTGGATACACGGACGTACACTGTAGTCTCATTCAGGTCTTGCACTGTAATCTCAGACTTGGATACACGGACGTACACTGTAGTCTCATTCAGGTCTTGCACTGTAATCTCAGACTTGGATACCCGGACGTACACTGTAGTCTCATTCAGGTCATGCACTGTATTCTCAGACTTGGATACACGGACATACACTGTAGTCTCATTCAGATCTTGCACTGTAATCTCGGACTTGGATACACGGACGTACACTGTAATCTCATTGCTCAGTCCCGTGGGTGACCTTAAACGCGTAATTGCACTGTAATCTCAGACTTGGGTACATGGAAGTACACTGTAGTCTCATTCAGGTCTTGCACTGTAATCTCAGACTTGGATACACGGACGTACACTGTAGTCTCAATGCTCAGTCCCGTGGGTGACCTTAAACGCGGGGTTCCACTGGATGTACTATCTTCATTTTTTAATAAGTGAGGTACTTGGACAGTACAGTACAATCTTAAACTGCATCAGGTAGGCCTACATGAGTATAATGAGTCTTTGACAGTGGTGACATCTTGTGTATAAGTAGTACATCACAATCCTGCCACCTAGTGAATGGCTTCACGTCAACCAAACACAATATTTCATACTCGCTGCAGTTACCCAGCTTTGCATGCGGAAAAGACATTTACCAGATAAACTACATCTGTGTCAAATTCAATCTTGGAGCGCTCCCAAAATCATTACACCCATCCTCCAATCATTTGAACTGAAATATGACCCCCATTTTGTATGCAAAAGTATTGTTGGCATACCTCTGAACACTAAAAATTTACCCAACCTGAATGTTTAAGACCTATATCCATCCTGCCCCCAAAGTGCACTGTATTTTAAACTGAACCCAACCCATGCTCCTGTGTTTGACCAGTCTGTGTTGAGCTGTGTTTGACCAGTCTGTGTTAAGCTGTGTTTGACCAGTCTGTGTTAAGCTGTGTTTCACCTGTCTGTGTTGAGTTGTGTTTGACCAGTCTGTGTTGAGCTGTGTTTGACCAGTCTGTGTTGAGCTGTGTTTGACCAGTCTGTGTTGAGCTGTGTTTGACCAGTCTGTGTTGAGCTGCGTTTCACCAGTCTGTGTTGAGCTGTGTATGACCAGTCTGTGTTGAGCTGTGTTTGATCAGACTGGGTTGAGCTGTGTATGACCAGTCTGTGTTGAGCTGTGTTTGACCAGTCTGTGTTGAGTTGTGTTTCACCAGTCTGTGTTGAGTTGTGTTTCACCAGTCTGTGTTGAGCTGTGTATGACCAGTCTGTGTTGAGTTGTGTTTCACCAGTCTGTGTTGAGCTGTGTTTCACCAGTCTGTGTTGAGCTGTGTTTCACCAGTCTGTGTTGAGTTGTGTTTCACCAGTCTGTGTTGAGTTGTGTTTGACCAGTTTGTGTTGAGCTGTGTATGACCAGTCTGTGTTGAGTTGTGTTTCACCAGTCTGTGTTGAGTTGTGTTTCACCAGTCTGTGTTGAGCTGTGTATGACCAGTCTGTGTTGAGTTGTGTTTCACCAGTCTGTGTTGAGTTGTGTTTCACCAGTCTGTGTTGAGCTGTGTATGACCAGTCTGTGTTGAGTTGTGTTTCACCAGTCTGTGTTGAGCTGTGTATGACCAGTCTGTGTTGAGTTGTGTTTCACCAGTCTGTTGAGCTGTGTTTCACCAGTCTGTGTTGAGCTGTGTTTCACCAGTCTGTGTTGAGCTGTGTTTCACCAGTCTGTGTTGAGTTGTGTTTCACCAGTCTGTGTTGAGCTGTGTATGACCAGTCTGTGTTGAGCTGTGTTTGACCAGTCTGTGTTGAGCTGTGTTTGACCAGTCTGTGTTGAGTTGTGTTTGACTAGTCTGTGTTGAGCTGTGTATGACCAGTCTGTGTTGAGCTGCGTTTCACCAGTCTGTGTTGAGCTGCGTTTCACCAGTCTGTGTTGAGTTGTGTTTGACCAGTCTGTGTTGAGCTGTGTTTGACCAGTCTGTGTTGAGTTGTGTTTGACCAGTCTGTTTGAGTTGTGTTTCACCAGTCTGTGTTGAGCTGCGTTTGACCAGTCTGTGTTGAGCTGCATTTCACCAGTCTGTGTTGAGTTGTGTTTGACCAGTCTGTGTGGAGCTGTGTTTGACCAGTCTGTGTTGAGTTGTGTTTGACCAGTCTGTTTGAGTTGTGTTTCACCAGTCTGTGTTGAGCTGTGTTTGACCAGTCTGTGTTGAGCTGTGTTTGACCAGTCTGTGTTGAGCTGTGTTTGACCAGTCAGTGTTGAGCTGTGATTGACTTGTTGGCTGAAACAAAAACGATATCATTGGCCGAGCTTTACTTCGGTGTTTTGTAAAGTGATCTGCCAGATGGGTACTGGCGCACAATGATGAACTGTGTTTAACCTGCCTGTGTGTGTCCTCACAGACCGTCCTCATGCAGAACGCCTCACTCAAACAAGAGATCCAGCGACTGAGGAAAGATAACGCAGAACTTGTACGCACAACCAAACACGCATTGGAACATCGACAACACCTCGTGGTAATGCCATCAACTCTGACTATTTAGTAGATGATGTGTAAATGTCTAGTTAATCTATCTGAAATGAACACAATGAAAAAAGTTACATGACAAAAAATTTTTGATAAGGATTGAACAATTCATTGTATATTTTATAAATTGAAAATAATCTATGATTGATTACTGATGGATGTGTAAAATTAATTAATTATCTAAAGTGGCTTCAACTATTATTTGTCAAAGTATTGTCAAAGGTTGATTCATGGTGTATATGGAATGTTTTGTTGAAAATCTATTCCCCGAGTCAATAACAACCATCAATCACAATGTCAGTGCGACAGTGGTACATTTATGACGTCACCTCACGTGACATCACCTGACGTCTCTTGACATCAACTAACTTGGCATCACTTGACATGATGTCACCTGACATGACATCATGTGGCATGACGTTACCTGGCATGACATCACCTGGACAGACGACCCTTACATAAACGTGGGCTGTTCCACACAGAGGAGACTGCTGAGTATATAAACTATTACATGTGTTGTCACATTTTGTGCAGTCGATAAGTTCCATGTAGAACACAAAGGCACGCTGTGTGTCGACATGAACACATGTTTGCAACCTGGTTCTATTGATTGCGCAGGTCGAGGGCCGACAGCTGATACTTGAGTATGACCTTATGTCATTGTCTCAGTCTCTTGCTTTGTCGTTATCAATGTCTATCAACAGTGATCTTTCACGCTGATGAGCTTGGTGCCTAGATCATTGGTCTCTGGTGTTAGCAGTTAGTTAGTGATGCGGCAAACGCTGCGTGTGTATGTGCTGTGTGTATGTCTGTGTGTGTGTGTGTTTGTGCATACGTGTTGTGTGTGTGTGTGTGTGTGTGTGTGTGTGGGTGCGTGTGTGTGAGTGTTTGAGGGTGTGTGTGTTTGTGCATAAATGTGGTGTGTGTGTGCGTGCGTGTGTGCGTGCATGACTGCATGTATGTGTGAGGAGTGGTGTGGGTGTATGTGTAATGTTGTATGGGTGCATGCATGCGTGCGTGCATTTGTGTGGTATGGGTATGCTGTGTGTGTGTACACGCATATGACTGCATGTGCGAAGTGTGTGTTTAACGTGTGTGTTAAACTAATTATATTTCAATAGGTTAATGTATTTATGTATCCCAGACATTTATCTCCAAAATGTATTATACACAATATGTTGTCTCCATTACCTATTAAAGATAGATAGGACATTTTTTAGTTCATCATTGAATGATTTACTTCCTGTCATGTGTTGTCACAAAACACTTGTACCCCTACCACTTTCAACATAATGACAATACCGCACTACTCTTGACTCGATTTGTGTGATTTTAGTGTTTAACATGTTTTATGGCTAGTTTAATTATGTGAACAATATATGTGTGTGTGTATTTGTTAAATATTTACATAACATTTAAGATAAGGTTTGTTAACCCTTCTGCTTGCAGAATTCGGCCCATACAAGTGAAATGGCACGGAAAGAATTAAGGAAGCGACTTGATGCACAGATCCAGCAGGTTTTTGTTTTTAAGTGTTTAATTGCTTTGCTAACCACAACTAAAAGAAAGATTCTGAGCAGGATTAAGAAACAACAAACAGGCCATGTAATGAAAAAGCGAAAGTTAGAAAATCTTGTGCCAATGTTGTTTGAATCCATTGTTCATATCAATGTTGTCTGTTGACAGTACCAGCAATTGCAACACTGCATTACAAAGCAAACCGCAAATTGTGTGAAGAACCGGCGCCATCAGCTACAGACAGTGGAACTAAACAAGTGCAATAACGTAAGGAACTAATAAACAGTGATTAATCGTAAATATTATAGTTAAATTGTTGTGTTATCTTAAATGTCTAACAATAGTTCTTAGTGAACTTGTAGTAATTTTCACCATTTTTCAAAATCAGTTCACTTCAGTTACAGCTGGTTCATCCAGTATATGAGGCCATCAATATAGTGGCTGGAGTAATGAAATAAACATTGATGAAGCTCCAGGTGTAGTGATGTAAGTATAGAATAACTGCTCAGAGGTTTGTTGCAGTTGGAAACCAGCATTTTGATTGAAACATTTGTAATAAAATACAACTACTGGTGGTAATTAAGTACAAATAAATAGTGGAAACAGATGCATAAAAGATGCAGTTTTTAGTGTCAAAACAAACATTTATATAATGTTTAGTGTATAACCTCACTTTATGATAAAATTATCATGCAGGCTTTGTACCTAAAAGTTGCATTTTGAGATTGTCTATCTTTTTAATACAAATGTTCATTAAATCAACATGCCCCACACACTGTACACCACTTAATTTCCTCAACATCATATAAACGTTTTTCGCATAATATGCAATTTTTAGATAACATGCCGCAAAAGACAACAAATTACATCCTGTGCCCTACATTTAATATTCCGCTGGCCAGACCTGGCGATCGGTAAAACAGAATTTACTGAATAACATGAAATGCCAAAGTGACATATATGGTAGCAAGTATGATCAATTTAATAAGTAAATATAATCTCGCTTAACCGACTGTCGCCTAGCTGCGTGTGTTCGCCAGGAAGATAGTCTAGCTCAGAATCACGTTTTGACTGCCCACTTGTTGACAGTCATGAGAGCTGCCACCTACTGAATATGCATGTGATTAAAAGGCACTAAACTAAAAAAAAAAGTATGTTGATTTATTTTGTGTGTGACATGTTTCAATATAAGTTTAATGTTGAATAGTTGTTATAGTATTATCTAATAAAAGTGTGTTCCTATTTAATTCGTTATTTCAAAGTTGGCCTGAGAGTCAGTCATCATCTCTACCTGAATTTGGGGTAAAGCCCCCTACCGGTAACATTGGCAGGGCCTTAACAATCCAGGCCATAGTGAGGGGCCAATGCTGCCACCTCATCGCCTGGGTAATCGAGGCTAAAGTACATATTGTTGTACAGACACTTTCTTGAAAACAGTTCAAATAGTAGCATAACTAAGAATGCAACTTTAAAAGTTCCCAAGAAACTTGCTAAGGTGAAAAGAACTACAGTTGTACCTCACTTTACGGTCACTTCAGTAGAACAGCCACCTTGCAATTAAGGTCACCTTAAAATAGTCCCAAGTTATTTCTGTAACAGTAAAATATATGAAATTAGTCTCGCTAATACGACCATCTCGCTATTCAGGCCACTTTTGCCCACTCCTAGGGTGACCTTAATAGGAAGGTTCCACTGTAGTTGCAGGAGACCTAGTACTGACCAGACCACCGTGTTTGTAGGTGACCCCCCTGTCAGTGTTGGCTGTGCAAGAGAGGACCTACGTACATCCTGTCCGCAAGAACGTTCTCGACCCACGATCCATGTTTCCTGCTGAATGTTACGCAACACCAGAACTCGCAAACTGACTGCCAGTTTCTATACTTTGTATTTCTATTTCCACTGATCTGACAGTGTTGTACCTGTCAGTGATTGTAGTGTTGGTGATAGTCAGACATCTGGTGCTCACAGCAAGTTTACAGTAGCTATGCTCCAGTTATATATTTTGTATGTAGGGTAAAATAGGATGTTTTGTATAAATTCATATTATAAAAGATCTCATGGCTGTTTTAGGATTGCCAAAGTATAAGTTCTTTGTTTAGATCGCAACATGGTTTCTCATGCATGATAAGTTCTTAAGAAGAACTTCATGTTTTGTATTGTGGTAGTATTACTTGATTTATTAAAAAATATGAAGAAGGACAATTTGATTAATGTGAGTCCATCATTAGAATGACATAGAACTCTAAAGACAAAAATGGAGGGCAAACAACCAGTCTACATCATTGTTATACTCTAGTCACAACTTCAGAAGAGTGGGTTCTATACCATGATGTTTTCTATAGTGTACAGTTTCAACTGACAGTATGTCTGAGGTAGAAGCATGTGATGAATATATCTCGTGGAATTTACAGGGCTGGGGTGAAGGGGTAAAACCAGGGGAATTTACACTGTTGAGTTAAACAAAACCATTGCGGAAATGAAGAAACTAATCTGTCCAACACAATGTTAATATCAACTCTCAAACTTCATCAACAGTGCACGGCTGGAGAAGACTCAAAAGGAGGCAGTCTGTTCCTAGTTTTCCATTTATATAGTGATATAATGTTCTCAAGACTAACTGATATGCCAAATTGTTATTTAATTAGCTTGCAACAATGTTCTATTTGCAATTTAAAAGTTTCGACCCCGCAGCATGTTCAAATGGTAAACAAAACATCCCATTTCAAAACAAGCTTTATTGGCAATATTGCTGAGTGGGCTAAGTTGACCGCAATACTTTTTGCTGTTCAACAATTCCAAAACCGTTTTGTCGCATTTAACACAACAGACTTCCTGTTACAAATTACCAGCTATACTGGCTAATTCTGGGTAAAGGAACGGACTGCCTCCCTTAATCTCTCTGTGCCTACTGTCCTATAAGACAGAAACAAGACATCTCTAGTTATTTTGGTCTGCAGTTTACTCTGCTTCCTGGCTTCAGCTTAGGTGCATTTTTTCCAGTTCCCCCTCCACCAATTTTCTACTGACCATGTAAATGCCATCAAAATGAATGTCTAAAAACAAAATTGACAAATGTCTCGGAAAGTTCCAGGTAAGTGAAAAATCATCAGACTCAAAATGTAAATGGCTTCATTGTCCACTTGCTATCTGGTGTTTTGCTTTGTATGACATGGATAAATTTATCTTGCTTTTTGCCATGACCCTATATTACAGAGCAGGGTTACAGGAAGACAGCCAAACTATCCCTGGCATACATGCAGTGGCTGAAGAATGACGTTTTCTTCTAGTTTGAAGAACACAAATTAATTGTTATCAATACTTTCATAAGAATGTCAGTATTTGCTAAACTTCTGTTTGGTCTCCTTTAAATTTCCTTGTCTTTAATGTTGTCAAAACAAAATCTATCAGATTTTCGTAACTAACTTCTCTCAGTTAGTCCAGTAATTAGCACAGCACCTCGTCTATGACACGAGACGATCGAATGTGTGTTTGGAGGGGAAATAACAGACGTCAACATTGCCTGCGACCTTTCAGAAACGTCTACCAGAGAACAAAATCTGGCTAAAGTCGACAGATAATCAGACATCCTTCGGATTCCCTTTCCTTACAAGAGGCCTTCTCTGCAAGCGTAGGTTTCCAGGAAGAAATTGAAACGACATTTCATTGTCGTCTATGTTAGAGCTTTGAAGCTGTATACTGGATTGTGGAAGCGTTGACTCGTTGAATGCTAATGTCTTTCAGAATGCGATACCGTGTCTCATCTTTCTGCTTGAAAACAATGATTAGAAATTGATTGATATATCGTACGTGGTCTAGTTCTAATTACATAGTCACTGCAGGCTTTATAATGTCCTGGAACGTTACCACATGATTGCATGGATAAAATTGTTAAATAACTAATTGATTCAAACAAAATAACCAATGATTACAATAAATAAATCAGTCAATTAGTCAATCATCCAATATTTGTTTTTTTTATCAAAATGCAAATTCAACAATAAATAATTAATGAAATTATAATACAACACAATGTAATTAGTAATTTATTAAGTGCCACATTAATGCAGTGATGGTTTTTAACTGGCACTGACATGATCTGTCTTTATGTAATTTAGTACGCACTCCTGCTCATTATAATTGTGTAGCGCCTCGCTTCGTAAATCAGGTGATAGGAAGACGCGCTCAGCGCTAAAATAAGACACGTGCATGACGTACATATTTAGGCTGATAGCTCGTTGTAGATAAAACAACACGCGTGGTGTTGAAGATAAACACCTACACTGATCACACACATGTTTATTCACAGTTTTGTGATGGTGCAGCATGCTGAGTGGTACACAACATACGGCTATGCCTGGTTAATTGTTGGGTGGAAATTCCATATAGCATATACAAATATATTAGCGAAGGCCGATTTTTTTACATAGGGCCTACTGTTTCACAAAAAAGGTAGTTTTAAATATCATGCATTAACATGCTAACGACGTCTAGGTGAGTAATTCATTGGTTGTTCACAGACAGTGTAACATGTTACGTGTTTGTATGATCAGGCGTGGGAACTTCGATCGTCATGCATGCAGACGTTACTTTCTATGTAATTCCCTGTAAAATAACGGTGGTCTAACTTCGAGAACATGACACGTAGGGCCTACGCTTGTATTTTTGTCCGGCTGCTCTGACCACCTTTTCAGCGATTATGCCTACAATAGCAACAATAGCATAACTAGGTCTCAACGCCGCCGATCAATGGTGCGAGGCGACCGCTACACAGGAGCGACAAAGCGGCCCGACTCGCCGCTGTCCCACGTGTCGCGTGTTTACAGTCACATGCAAATGTACCTCGAGCTCACGGCTGACCGACCCAGTGCCAGCCCGTCGACGCAACAACGACAGAACATGGCTACAGACATGGACGGCGAAGAGCACTCGTCGTCCGACTCGGGCCGTCCTCCAGGCGCCCAAGACCCGTCTAAAGTAGACACCGACATGTCCCGAGTGGCGGTCTCGAGGGCTGAGCGACCGACGGTGCAGGGGGAGGCCGTTAACGGACGCCGTCGTAAGGCGAGTGGCACGTCTATCGTCGACGGTCTGCTGTTTGAAATCTACGACCGATGGCAGCGCGATGCTGCGGCAGACAGCGATACGTTCACCGAGTACTCCAGCACGTCCGATGCATTCCTCGGACGCTTCGACTCCGTGCAACTCGACTTCGAGCAATCCGGGCTCAATCGGACGTACCTGGACACGAAAGGTGGGTGCTAAATCGATCGCTCGGTCGCATGTACGGTGTAGTCTGGTCCTGGCTTAGCAACACGGAAGTGTAACAATTCCCCGATTAACGCGATTACCAACCAAACTTTAAGTTTATGGTACGAGGTAGGGCCTTCGTGACTACTGCTCATACATAATGAAATAAGGAATTTTATTGGGTATTTTATTGGTATTTTATCTCCTGGCTGTGTTCTCAAAACACTACATTATTATAACCAAATTCATATGGGAAATAGAGATATACTTCTGCATGCAAGCCTGCTATATTCACATAAAAAACTTTAATTGCCTGTGTTACCATACTGCCTGTGTTACCATACTAGCTGTTACATTTCTAACACCTTCTTCTTTACAATAACTGTTGTAGCAGGCCTAAACTTACACAGTAATAACAGTACGTGTGATAAGTAAACTGAATAACAATCACAAATAGCTAGTGGCATATGGGGGTGGGGCTGCCATATGGGCTATATGCCCCACTTTGGAATAAGACTTTTTAACTGTTGACTGGCTCCCTTTGCCCTCCCCAAAAGGGGGCCAAAACACACCACTGCCCACTGAGCATACGTTATTTACATAAGTACGAAGAACACTTCTGATCAATGGTTGGTGTTGGAACTGAAGATTTGAGGGGGCTCAGCTGCTCAATGTTGAGAGTGGGGGGCTTAGCCCCCAATATTTTGTGGGTTTTGAAGATTTCTTTGGTGACCACCATTTGTTTTGAAACTTCTGACATAAATTTGCATAATTGCATAATACAATTTTGTAAATGTTCAATAACACCTTTCCATCACCCTGTTGTGCAAACATTTGTGAAAGTCACCGTGAGAAATCTTCAACAGCACCCCCTATTTTCTGATGTCATGTCCGACAACAGAGTGCTGAAGCTCCATGACTCAGCTCCATCAATATTAATTGTTCCAATGCCAGTGAAATAATAACAATAATTATACAATTACCAGGGGTTTAATGCTATAATTATAATGAAGCTCGGCATGGGGAGGGTTTGTATGGAGGGGACAGACCGGAACAGTGGAAAGTGGAGGGTGTTGATGGAGGGGACAGACCACAACAGTTGAATGGGGAGGGTGTGGATGGAGGGGACAGACCAGAACAGTTGAATGGGGAGGGTGTGGATGAAGGGGACAGACCACAACAGTTGAATGGGGAGGGTGTAGATGGAGGGGACAGACCGGAAAAGTCGAATGGGGAGGATGTTGATGGAGGGGACAGACCACAACAGTAGAATGGGGAGAGTGTTGATGGAGGGGACAGACCACAACAGTGGAATAGGGATGGTATGGATGGAGGGGACAGACTGAAACAGTGGAATGGGGATGGTGTGGATGGAGGGGACAGACCACAACAGTGGAATGGGGAGGGTGTGGATGGAGGGGACAGACCACAACAGTGGAATGGGGAGGGTGTGGATGGAGGGGACAGACCACAACAGTGGAATGGGGAGGGTGTGGATGGAGGGGACAGACCACAACAGCGGAATGAGACTATTAGTCAGCTAAGACAGCTAAGACAGGAGACAGATGTTGAGGGACAGTGGGAGGGATTGGACACAAGCAAGATGCAACTCAGAAGATATGATCAATGGAGGAAGACAGGCAAAGCAAGAGCCGACTCACGAGTTTAAAGGCCAGGATATATTGGTATGGTACTTTTTGCCAGAGGAAACGAGACCAAGCTCACCCTGACTGCAGTGTATATGCCGACTGACACCATCTGTGCTATACTCAAAGCTGGTGTGATGTCATAATCATATAAACTTAGAAACTTTTGAAAATGTCACACTGACACCGACTAGCCCAGTCGCAGTTGAAAGTTATCACGTTTACATGATTATGACGTCACAACTGTGACACACCAGCTTTGATCTGGGCTGGTCTGGTCAGGCAAAAACTGCCAGTATATCCCAGCCTTAAATCACACGTTTCCTAAAAGTCGTCCATCATATGCAGCCAGACATCAACCAGACGTCTACTTGATACTTGTGCACCCAGACTCCCAGGGGATGGGTGCTGGACGGCCAGAAGGACACATCTTAAACACATAACACATTTGTAATGCTAAATTGAAAGAAAACAGAATGATAATGATACTAACACTGTGCTGCTGTACCTTTATGAGACTCTAGGTTTGGAGGACGTATTAGTTTAACTCACATTTATGATGTTGTTGTGAAATTCTGCCTCGCACAGAACATTCTACAAGACTTGTTAGCAAGTTACACACTTTCATGTCAGGCCTATAGGCAGGGCGGGCGTACATGATGGGATGCAAACATCCCCCACACAGACAAGATTTCCACTTGTGGGTAGTAGCTCCAAGTATCCTGCTATAAAGCGTGGCGGCGTGAGCTCCAAATATTCACAGAATTGTACTGGCTTTGAGACTTAGTGACAACTCCACGATGAGAATCGAGGAAACCTTAAGGTATGGAGCCGGGACACGCATTTTCAACATTACTACATAAAAGTCGTGTGTGTGGTAATTTCCGCAAACAAGCTTCACTTGTACACTCAAACTGACAGTGGACACGCTCCAGTGCATTACACACTAGAATCTAGCCAAGATTACATAATCGAACACTGACAAACATGTCTAGGAATGGCAAACAATCGTGCAAGAAGGATCAGTCAGTAACCAAAGGCTTGCCAATGTCAGTGGAAATGGACAATCTCCCAGCCACTGAACTGCCAGTTGCGTGTGACGAAGATTTCACAACTTTCGTATGCGACACACGCACCTGCATGAACACTAAAATAGACAGCATTATTGCGAACCAAGCAATGTATGAAAGAAAACTAATCGAAATGGAGGAAAAGGTGACACTACAAGAAAAAATTATTACTGATCTGATAAGCACTGTCGAGTTCATTTCAAGCAAATCAAAGAAAGAAAAGGCTCTAGAACAAGTGTCGCGAAAACTTCTAAACGCATCGGCCTCAATTGTGAGACTCTAGGAAAAACATAGTTGCGCGGAGAGGCACTCGCGCAGCTTCAACATCCGTGTGCTTGGTGCACATGAGGTGGTCGGCGAGAACTGTCTCAACACAGTAGAACAAATCTTTCAGGAGAAGTTCTCATTGATGGGAAACATCATTGAGAATGCGCATCGCACGGGGAGAAAATCGAACGACAATCTGTGTCATATCATTGCTCGGTTCTATAGCCGAGTCACCCGAAGTACGGTCACGAGAGCAACGAGAGTGAAACTGTGAGGGAGAAGACACGCATACGCCCATTTATGGATGAATTGTACAAACTGAACCGTCGACCATCTTTCCAAAACGGTAAACTGTTCGCCGAGGGACGTGCAGTTTCGGCCGAGGAGATAAACAACTTCCTCAGCAAAATGGACTAAATTAGTGCCTGAAATCATGTCAACGGTAGTGTGAATTATGTTCAAGCCCTGGTATTCCACTTCGAACTTACCAAACGTCTCATCATGCATTATTATAAGATGCACTTAGTAGTAATTTTTAAAATGTTTCTTTGTTTTTGTTTTTTTGTTAATAATGCTCACAAAACAAACCTTACTCAGTATGACACATGCTTATGTCAATATATTAATGATCATGTCATATCATGTTTTGATAACAGATATTGTAGCCCAGGTATTGAGACGTCTCATTGTGCTTAAATGCCCTTAGAAAATATTTTTAGATAATATATTACAATTCATAGCTGCGCAGCTGTCATTGATATTTATTATGATTATATGGTTTAAAAGACATGAAGCCCCGGCAAAGGTAATAAACATTCTTCTCAGCAGAATGGGTTAATTTTACTGCTATAATGTAATCATGCCGCCAAAGGCATGAACTATGTTTACCGCATGTTCTTCGTGTACATGCATACACAAGCATGCAATACAAGTTATACTGTCGCTTCATAAAATAGCATACAGATACGCTTACGTAATGCTTATAAAACAAGTCATACACAGTTTCCATACGCATACTTATGGTTGATCTCACAGTATGATTCATCATGATTTATTACATGCTTGGTGGCTAATATTGTGGCCCTGGTATCACACTATGAAGTCAGAAGTCTCAACATGTATGGTTATAAAATGCATTTAGTGAGTATTTTCGCGGATAATATACTACATTATGTGATGCACATATACAATTTGATACACACTGCATTTTCTTTGGCAAAGTAAAGACGTTTTTTGTCGATACATATTAAGATTATGCATAGTTCGTTCAAATTTACATAATTTAGCCCAAGTTATGTTGTATAGTGATACATTTGACCCAAATGTGTCACTAAAACACTGTAAGTGTTATCGGCTCTAGTATCACCTGTTATGTTCACTTTTGTTATTTTTTATTTTATGTTTGGAACGTCTTTTCAACTGTTTGTGGTCAGATGCCACATCAAACTAAATGTATTACTTTTGTTCTACCAGACTGCCTTCCCAGTCTGACAACTACTCCCATTGTGGTACACGATACCAACCGATCCTCTACTTATGGCACAAAATACAGATGATCATTTATCGGAAGATAGAATATTACTAAATTTTTGTGGATCAGCTGCTAATAACTTACAACACATTCTCGGCAATTTAGATGATAATGAAAACATAGCTATGATGACACACTCGCCATACATAGACACTTTGAAACTAAATGAAACTCTCGCTTCTACAAAAGATTGATCACTTTTCTCCACTTTTACTGGACTTTTGCAACAAAGACATAGGTTTTAGCGCAATATGCTTGCAGGAAACGTGGCTCTCTGAGGACTCAGACTTGTCTCAATATCACATTCCTAATTATAATATTATCCATCTAAGGAAACAATGTACAGGTCATGGAGGCCTAATTATATATTTACATGAACGTTACCAATATAACATAAGGAATCTATACGAGTCATCAGATGTTTGGGAGGGGTTGTTTATTGATATTTATGGAACAAATCTAAAAAAACACAATACAGTAGGTAATATGTACAGAACACCAAAATTAAATAACACAGACATAGTAATATCCACTTTTATTGGTGAGTTGGCACCAATTCTGTCAAAATTAGGAACGGAAAGCTCAGAAACAATAATTGTAGGAGATTTTAACTTTGATTTGCTGAAAGTGAACGATAGACAACAAATTGGATTATTTTGATTTATTTTGTACAAATGGCTTTTATCTGAAGATCACTCTAACGACCCGTTTTTCTCTTAATAATTGTACACTCGTCGATCAGATATATTGTAAGATCTCAAATGCCAGTAGAGTTTGTACATCAGGTATACTAATGAGTAATATATCAGATCATCTACCATATTTCATAAGCTTTAACAAATTACAAACTAAACAAAGTACCCCGAAATATGTGAAAATTAGGACAAACATTGAAAAATCTATTTTAAATTACTGTGAATCTGTAAGTCAATTATGCATTATGGAGAAACTAAATCAAGATCTTTCTGCAGACCCAAATGTTAATTATGAAATACTTGAAAGCGTACTTACTCAGCTATACAAAACTCATCATACAACAAGTATAAACATAGAAAATCCAGCTGGATAACAGCTGGAATTATTAACTCCATAAAATATGAAGATAAACTGTATTGGAAACTAAAACAGACTCCACAAAATGACTCTTCTTATAATGCCATGTCGGTCAATCTTTGTATATATAAAAATATTCTCAATAAAACCATCAGAAATGCAAAAAAAGATCTACGGAAACCTATTTGACCAATTCAAATCAAATACTAGGAAAAAGTGGGATACCACCAGACAACTTATAAATAAAAACTACACACAATTTAAACTTCCAAATCACTTTCATATAAATGGATTACGTATTAACGACACCAAGCAGATTGCACACGAATTCAATGAGTTTTTAAAATAAATATTGGAACTAAACTGGCACAATCAATTCCCCACAAAAACCCTCAAAACATTTTAATAGTCATTTACAAAACAGGTCTCTTTCAAACCAGTAACCAATGATACTGTAATAAAAATCATCAAGGAATTTGACCCAAAGAGAAGTGCAGGTCATGATTTGATTTCAACAGTTTTGCTAAAAAGAATTAATGTAGTAATTGCTAAATCATTGTCCTTAATTATTAACCAATCTCTTAGCACAGGTATATTTCCACAGAAACTAAAAATTGCCAAAGTTAGTCCTTTCTATAACAATTACAGACCAATTTCACTATTCCCCTCAATTTCCAAAGTTTTTGAAAACATTGTGTACGATCAAATATTTGACTATCTAACTATAAACAAATTATTATACAAAAGTCAGTAGGGGTTTAGGAAATTACATTCAACGGAAATGGCTACTCTCGAACTAACTGACACTATTCTTCAAAACTTAGATAATGGAAAAATTCCCATAGCAATTTTTTGGGATTTGTCAAAAGCTTTCGATACTATAGACCACAATATTTTATTTAAAAAGCTTGAACACTACGGCATAAAGGGTACTTCCTTAACTTTGCTAATGAGCTACCTTGCCAAAAGACGCCAACATCTGACACATTATTTATTTCAACTGGCATCCCGCAAGGGTCAATATTAGGACCCCTACTATTTACTCTATATATAAATTATATTCATCTTGCTAGCAATAAATTCAAGGCCATACTATATGCTGATGATACCACCCTCATCGGACCACTCTGTTCTTTCAAGTGCAATTCAAATACACAAAACTATAATGTTGTCAGTGATAGCATAAACAATGAACTAAACATATTAGTGAATGGTTATCTGTAAACAAGCTCTCTCTAAATACAAACAAAACTAAATATATGCTGTTTCATTATCCACAACGTAATACCTCCGGTATAAAATTATCGTTAAAAATAGATGGTAAACCCATTGAGTGTGTTCGCACATTCAACTTTCTAGGCACTACTATTCAAGAAACATTAGGTTGGACTCCACACATTGACAAAACATCTAATAAAATATCACGAACCCTGGGAATTATGAATAAATTAAAACACTTTCTACCTGGATATACATTAAAGACCATGTCTAATTCGTTAATTTTGCCACACCTCAACTACAGCGTTTTGTCATGGGGTTTTGATACAGATAGACTTTCTAAATTGCAGAAAAGGGCCATCCGAATAATTTTCCTCAGTAAATATAACTCACACACCGAACCTACAATGAAATCTCTAAATCTGTTAAAACTGGAAGATATCTTCACTCGTCAATGTTTGATGTTCTTTCATAAATTTGTACATAAACATGTTCCTAAATTTTTTCAAACACTATTTTTACAAAACACTGCATATCATGATTATCCCACAAGGCAAAGTCATCAAATTATCATCCCTTATAGTCATACATCGAGAGCCAGAAAATGTATTAGATATTACCTACCAACTTTACTTAGAAAAATGTCACCATGCAGTTTGGATAAAATATACACAAATAGCCTCTATGTTTTTTCTACATACACTAAACAATACTTATTAGCACTTTACAAAGATACTTGCACGGACACAAACTGCTACATATGCACTTAGTCTACCAACATACATATCGTACTGTCTTTCGGTGTTTAAGCAACTGCATGTCTTTAATGTAAATATGTCCTGTATATCACGTTGGGAGTAGTAGAAATGTTTTGTTACAAGTAGGCGGGTGGTTCTCACGTCAGCGGCATATTTATAATGCCTTAGTGAGAGTCTCCCGACGGAAATGTATTCTTTTTGACATTGTCGTTATATGTTTTGTATTTGCTCATTTATTATCTGTCGAATATAGATGTTCCAGTTCCCTCTCCGCTTGATTGAGAATTGTGACTTTTAGGAAAAAAATTGAACAGTACTACCCCGCCCCTCCACCATCTTCTGATATCATGTCTGACAGCTTTGAAGTGGTGAGTTAGACTTGGGCAAAAATTTGGAATGTTACAAAGAATTTCCAGTGGCACACTCCTCCTGTCATGTTTGAGAGCATCATAGGCTCTGGCCCAGATCTGTTTTGATTTTTTGGGAAATGTGCCATTGCAGATCCAAAAATGCACACCCTAATATCAACCACACTTTAGACATGCACCCATATCACGTTCCAGTACTTGTATCCGATAGGCATAGTTCACTCTGTATTGCCTTCCCATTGACTATTGATGTTATATGATCTTTGTAGCATAGTATGCAGCCCAGGGCAACTCCAAGACATGGGTTCATTTGTGAGTCGGTCTTCTTGACTATCCTCCTATTCTGGGATTTTTGGCTGACATTCAGCTTACAGTTTACACTCCTGTTCTTAAGATGTAGGCCACTGATTCGCATATCTCTGGATTTGTCTGCAGGTGGTTGATTGGATTGTAGTTGGCCAGGCTGGTGATCCATCCAGTGAGTCAGTGATGGAGTGCTTCACCTTGTCAAAGGCTTCCTGCCAGGAGGCTATGTCCAGGACATTTCTCATGTTTCGATGAACTAAAAATAGACATACAACAATGTAGGGTTTATCAGCATAGTAAGTAGGCTTCTCCCACTAATGATGGTCTTACCACATGTACTAGCCAAGACACCCTTTTGTAATAGACATGCATGCCCCCACGCATGCACGCACACACACACACACACACACAGACACCCTGTGGCAAGTTACAGTCATTGCAGACACCCTGTGATAACCCACACATCACTGACACCCTGTGATAACCAACATATCACAGACACCCTGTGGCCACCTACTTGTTTCCGTTGACCAGGTTGGACAGCAGATGGCTGGATGATGAAACAGTAAAGGAACTAGAACAGTGTCTTGAGCTAATCCGTTCTTCTGTCCACACTGTCTGCTGTGATTACCGTCGAAGATCCACAAAGAAACGACTACTGACCAGCATGTTTTGAATAAGTTCTGTCAGTCCTGCATATTTAAAAATTTTGAATAACCTCTTCACAAGAATCCTGTGATTCGCTGTTTCATATACCATGGACAAGTAATCAAAGGCAGCACCTGCTAATAACCCATTTCTCATATCTGTCCTCATTGCACTGGATTAGATTCAGGAGCAGGGAAGCTTAAATGATGCTGACCCACAAAGGCCTCCCTTGAAAACAGCAAATGTATCATAATTATTCTGTTTGATTTGTTCTTGAAACACATGTTGAATTAATTCTAGAAAGTGCTTGACAATTATTCTCATAAATAAAACACGTACATTTATTATTAAAAGTAATCTAGTAAAGGGGCAACTTTGCAATGTGGCTCGTCACAACTGTCTAATATGCCAGATAAACTCCTTAAAGCATCAACCAATGTTGTCTTAAGTTGTTATTGGACATCTTTGCAGATTATACATGACTTGGGTTTGCGTATCCATTTCCGGACGTTGCAGCCTTGATGGATTGTCTATAGACAGCTCTTTCGTTTGCCAGTCTCCCCACTCGCCAAACGTCTGCTCCCATCCATTCCTCTATATCCTTCCCCCATTGTCTCCTAGGTCTTCCTCTGCTTCTGCTGCTTTCCACTTTTCCTTCCATTATTAGTCTCTCTAGATACTGATGCCATTTCACATGGCCGAAATAACTTAGTTTCTGTTTCTTTACAAAGTTCAATAAAGTCCCGGGTATAACACCAAGCTCTGCTGCGATGGATTCGTTAGTTCTATGTTCAGTCCACGAAACTCGTAATATCTTTATATAACACTTGTTTTCAACAGTTGTCTTTAACAGTAGTTATCAGTTTATCCAATCCTTCTTTTTTTATTATACATATGGGTGAATATTTGACAACTGGACAAAATAAGTTTTTTGGTCTCCTAAAAAATTCAAATAAGTTAACAAATTTTGCCTGTATGTTATTGTATAATATCTGTAGTACATAACATTTTCCATGTCCACGCCTTATCCTGCAAACTGGGATTGAGGGAGAATAAACTGTTGAGACATGTAGACCCTGGCATCATTAGCATCACGTGCTTATCTTTCACCCTATAGTTCATGCAATTAAATCTTTGTCAAAATTGTTTGTTTATTTTAATCAAATTGTATGCATACTTCAATATTTTGTCCAATGAAAAAGGTGCACATGATAATTTTTTTTTTTTATTATTTAATGATAAACCAAAAATATATCATTAATTGCAAACATATTTTAGTTTTAAATTGCTTGAAACGTTTTATAATTTGAAACAACTAGTTGTCTTAGCAACATGATACAGTATGGTTTTCAAAAATATGTTCACTTTCATGCTTTACCCTGCAAACTGGGACGCAGGGAAGATTTAAAGCTTTAACGTATATAAATATTCTGGTGTCACTAGCGTCACACGATTACCCTTCACCATAATAGTTCACACAATACAATCCTTGTCCACTTTTTTTATTTCTTTTGATCAAATTATAGGCATACAACACTATTTTGCCTAATTAAACACATTTTCAGCCATTTTATTTATTGGTCAGCATGACGCCAATGAAAAAAATGTGACTAATGACACAAGTGTGATGCTAATGACATGTGACTCTAATGACTTTTCGGATATTTTATCCACAAGACTGAAATGTTTCATTAATCGTAACTATTTCTTGTTAGGATCGTTCATACACGCAGAATACACATTTTGGCTATTTGGGGAAAATGTATCACTTTTGCTCGTCAGATCTAGATGGCGCTCTCTTATGACACACACCGAGAGGACAACTGTGAACAGTTAAAAAACGGAGTTATAATACAAAAACTAAACTATCTAAATTTGGTCTTCCCACTGAAATGCACACGTCATATGTAAACACCTTGTAATATGTGTCACATGGAAAATGTTTGTCTGCTAGGTAGGATTTAAATACAACGTTACGCAAACGACAAGAATTGGCGACATGATTTTACATTTTTTTCAATAAGCTTTGTTTCCTAAATCATGCACAGGTATTAGCAGGAGAGTTCCTGACAGTCCTCTGTAACATCCAATGATAAGATAACATATGCATGTGGAAATATGTACCATGCATAATTAAAACACCTATGCGTTAAAAAATTGTTGAATGTTGGCGACACCATTTTGTCCAGTTGTCATATATTGACACATATATATGCTAAGATGTATGTAAATAGTTTTTTCTTCAGAACTGCACATATGTGAATCTGACCAGCCTTTCAAATCAGGCCACCCAATTAATCAGGCCATTTTGCATCAGTCTATTGGCTGGTCGCTTTAGAGGGGTTCTGTTGTATAACCATTATTCTTGCTTGTTGCCACAGCTTTGGGATATCACTGTCAGTCAGGCAGCTGATGAAGATGTTCAGTAGCCACTGAGGTGCTTCTGTCTCTAAGGACTTGTTGACAAGCTATAGGCCTAGGCTTCCTAGTCCATATGCTGTCTGTAACTTTAGCCTTCGGTGACAATCTTGATAAATCTCTTGTTCACAGGGGATGCCATCACGTTTGATAACTTTGTGATTCATCATTAGCATCTTTGTGATCATCTTTAGCAGGCTTTGGAAGTTATAAAAATAAGATCATTTTATATAGTATCGAAGGAGAAGGTAACATGCTATATACATGATGTGTATGTAGAAATATGAGCTTATATCCACCCATGTAGCAAGAAAACATGCGCAGCAGTTGATTACCATTGTAATATTTTGAACTAAAACTTGTTCTCACAACCATTTAATATCTGCTGTAACCAATTATTGCAAGCAGCAGATCATAATTGACAAATTCATGAACTTTGATTGACACTATTCATGAAAAAGCTGACCCAATTTCGCATTCACCATTGCCGTTCAAACCCTGAGGCTGATTACTGTGTTAATATGTTGTATGATTTGTCCCAGTTTCCTGTGAATGTAATCCGCACTTGTCAGTGCTACACTGGTATTATTTCCCTTCTGAATGCCCTGATGGCCGTACTAGCATCACGTCAATTACAGCGATCCATTATGCCCAGAGCCTGGAGCCAGCCTCCTCTCCAGGCATTAGTCATCTACTGCACATCTCGGCTTTTTGTTGTGAACATTTTGTCACGATGCGAAGCAATTTTGCAATAGTCGCTCATGTGTGCTGTGTGTACTGTTCCGCCACCATGTCTGGATGGGGGACACCTTTCAGTAGTAGTTTTAGTGTTCAGACTAGCAGCTATGCATACTGAAAGGTGGATTCTCTTTGCTTTCCACTGAAATGATTGTTACTCAGCCTACCAAAATAGATTACATTTACGGGAAGCGGCAGATAACTAAAAAAAACAGGCATGCAACAAGTCACGTAAGCATATCATGATACAGTTAAATCTCTTAAGCCTGGGAATTCCATGAATTCCCTTGAAATGATGACAGGATGCCAAGGTTTCTGGATTAACGAGATTCAACTGAAGAATATAATATAGATAGATATTATATAAAATTATTAATGTGTTATCCAGATCCATTCAGAAATAATATAATTGGCGATACTAATATAATTGGCGATACTACAGGTATATTTATTATAATTTTTTACAAAATATGTCTGAAAAGTGACTAGTAGAAACATTTAAATATGAAGGAACATTTAAATGAATAGTGCTCGACAATTATTCTCTTAAATAAAAAAACCTACATTTATTATTAATAATAATTTAGTATACTGGTGACTGTAAAACAAGACATTTACATTAGATTGTTCATATGAAATTGTAATTTCTGTGAACAGTTGTCATGTAGAAATGTTGTGGCAAAATATGCAATGCAATGTGGGAATTTATGGGTCTTGCTTGGACTCACGTGACAGATGTAGCAGATTAACAAATTGACATATTGCAGTTCTAATCAAGCTGTTGCAGGCCTTCAGACCACATCCTCAGTTGATTTAAACAAATCAGGTTAATTCATGTTAAGATTTGTAGTATGTAAATCATTTAAGTAAGAGTCAGTTTAAAATACTATAAAATCATTAACATAATTAACTTTGATTATTAGACCAGTTACCTGGGATAACTAATGAAAGTGTGAATGGCTTTATACATGTGTGGCGTATTATTGTAGAGCAAGTTCTTTTTTGATATTTTTCAGAACATATTGACTGGATGCATGCATCATTTGTTTGATCTTTTTCTTATGATTTCACTAAAACAAAGTAGCATGTTTGTATTAACAATCAAGTTGTTGTGGATATTACATAGGTTTAATTATTCATGAAATGAACCTGAAACAAAATGAATGAAAACATCAAATTGATGATGGACCTTTAATAATAATAATAACAGGGATAATATTCAAACCTTATCGCATGGATCACAATATCTTAAAATGTCAGTGCACATTTTCAGTAACACAGCAGTAGAAACGTCTTGTCATATTAGTGCACATTCGGTGAACACGTTCTGTTTTTAATGTCAGCTCCTCAGTTTTTAATTTATCCACTGTGCCATGCCTGCTCCAGGCTTGTGCCATGTAAACCTATCTGACAATGCAAGCAGAATGTTGACCGTCAGGAAACAGGCTAAGTTCTCCGTTGGATTACAATCTCCACCATCAGCATAGAGGGGTGTCACTTAAAAAAAATAGCAATGAATAGTTTGTCTATCCATTTGCTATTCCGTTCACACAGCACATTCAGCGGATAAGGCAATTTACTTGGCTGTCCTATTTGGGGCTGACCTGGCATGATCAACACCTCAACCACAGTTCAACATCTGCCGTTGAAGCCTGGGTAATTTTTGTTGGTCTTTATTACCGCAATCCTCAAGCAGTCAGTGATAGAGCTGAATGAATGGACAGCTTTCTTGACTTCCGTGAAGTATTCAGCTGTGCTGTATTAAATGCAAAAGTCTGATCGTTTTTTTATCATAAAATCATGTTTTAGAGTATCAATTATATCCATCAAATAACTTCCTGGCCATGAAAATGTGTTTAAAAATCCCATTAAAATGTGTTTTCCTGTTAAATTGGAGTGATTCATGGTGAATGTTATGTTTGCATTGCATGTTGGGGGAACGTAGTTTTTGTGGGTGTTAATACTGTGCCATCATATGATTCCTATGATTGCTTGGCATTGGTCAATGTAGACAGGATAAAGAAGCTGAAGTGAATGTGAAAGTCAATATACATAAACAAATAACTGTTAAGTTAAGAAGTTATTATTAAAAAGTCCACTGCCGCTGGCTCACGAGAATGGTCGGATTGTAACGATATTGGGATTTCCTGGAGATACCCTTTCATGTGGGCCACAGGCATTTGCCATGATTCGTCTGAACCGGCAGATTCAGTTTCTAGACCAAAGTACAACTGATTTAACAGCATTCTACATGTTGCATGCCGGTAGTGTAGTCGACTACCACCCCTGGCTTGCAGGGGTGAGCTTAGTAGGTACTTGAAAATGATGAAGCGTAAACAGCTATCATGTGATGCCTCCAACAGCCATCAATTATGTGCCGGAATAGTTTAAAGCTGTATGCAACAGGTCTACCAAATGTGCCATCCGCCAGACAAACAGTGCCATTGTCTGTACCGCCTGTGAAAGCTGGTTATGCTAGACCCTATCAATCACGTTCCGTTCATTCCCCATTTCTGACACGCTAATGGCAAATCTTTTCATTAAACACACTTAACGAAAGGTAGGTCTATAACTTAGGACCATCTACGGTGAGGTTTGTGACCTTTTAATAAGTTTTTAAAAGGCATATGTAATTTATGAAATAAAAACCTGAGTGTTGTAATTATTGTGAAAGCATAGTGCAGCTCTAATTTGTGTCAGGGCCAAATGATAAAAAGCAACAACAGAGCCAGTGTTGTAGCGGGGCAATACACAACACTTGGAGTGTGTGGGCATCAATTATTCATCACATCATTTGCTAATGCGCTTTTTTGTTTTTTCGTAACATTAGTTACGTCCTATTTGTACAGCTGGATTTTGTATTGCTCATTTTAGGAAAAATGTCATGCAGCAGACTAGACTGTCAACATTTTATGTGGCATTATTGATCTGTTAAAGCAACGATGTGGATATTTATTTTGTAACACCACGTTATAAAGTATTTTAACTGTTTCTATTTTAACATCTGAACAGCACAAATGTGTTTTCATTGATGCATCATTAATTTGAATGTTTGCATCATCTGTTTGATTTGGTAGTCTAAATGCAAGTGGAAGGGAAGACAATTGTATGGTTGTTATTAATATGCCCATCACATGATTGCATGAGCTTATATTTAATTTAGGCAGTCAAGATATCAGAATATATATGTGTTGTATGACATGATAAAAACTACCAGGCGGTTTACCTTTAATGACCTGTTTTGGTTTTGTGTAACATTAATAATAATATATAAAATAATTGTTCATGTTGCAACTTACCATATGCTCCATTTGGTTTAACAACAAATATAAATGGATCCATTTACAATTTTTTTTAATAACATGGCTAGAATTTACGAGCATTTTACAATGAATGAACAAACACTGGTGTGGTTTGGATAAATTACAGCCTGCTGCCATACCATAATGATTGTGTTTAAACACATCCCCCCACCATTATTGCAACAGATGTCTCTATTGATTCATCAGTGATGTGGATACGATATCTGTTTGTTGTACAGCATGGCGTCAAGATATATACCAGGAAATATCATAGATTACACAATATAAGCACACATTGAGGCGGGGCAGAAAATGGTGTGTGCGCAAGAACACAATCTAAAGTAAGGTTAATTTCACAAACACAATGACAATTATTTATGACAGTTTGCGATATATATATAACATCTCTGTTGATAGACGATAGCTTTCCACAGAAGCCATGTTGATTTTGATTGACAGGCAACGACATTTACAAGCTCCTCCTCTTTTGTTACAGGGTTCCTAGGAATAGCCGAACCATTATCTTTAACAATGATGTCGATTTTTATTTACACTGAACAGAACTACCTTTAAAATGTAATTGTTAAAGTCGTTAACTGTTGTAGGAAGTCTGAAATATCGTGTTGTTTTCCAAATGTTATACTTCATGTTTTATTATTCACTAGCCAAGTTACCCAACATTGCTCAGGGAAAAATGCAGTCATATATATGTGACCCCCGAGATCTCCACTGCCCCAGACCAATTTAGAAAAAATCAATGTCTACGAAACACCCCAATGGGCCCGCTAGGTCATACACAAAATTTCAGCCCATACATAGAAAACCTATGGAAATAAGTACCAATTTTTAATTGTGACCTCCAAGATCCTCACTACCCGGATGAATTTTAAAAAGTCTCAACCTATGAAACACTCCAATGGGCCCGCTAGATCACAAGCAAAATGTCAGCCCCATACATGCAGTTCATTACTGTACTTGAGTAGAAAAGTTTACTTTTCATGAGTAACAAAGTAAATTTTTTTAGGAGTACTTTTACTTGTAACGAAGTACAAATGTGTGTCCTTTTCATAAATTTAAAGAAGTATCCATAATTTATGCGATAACAATTTTGAGCTCCAAAAATGTTAGTAACGAACGATAATGGCCCAGAACTGGTTTCCGCCAGCATATATCTATAAATCGATGCCCAAGCTCCTCAAGGCGTTTGTTTGAGGAGCCAGCCTGTCTGTGTATCCTGCTGAGGATCCTGTCCTATTCAATAAAGTGTTTGTTTGAGGAGCCAGCCTGTCTGTCTGTGTATCCTGCTGAGAATCCTGTCGTATTCAATAAAGTGTTTGTTTTGCACACTACTGAATTTACTTGTTTGTTTGCAGTGGGTGACCATGTCAAAAGTTTTTTAGAACAGTACTTTTGCATTTACTTCAAGTACATGTTTACTTTTTACTTGTGCTTCAAGTACATTTTTCAAAAAGTACTTTTACTTGAGTAGCTTTTTCCAGTTACTTGTACTTTTACTCAAGTACAAAATAAATGTACTTGCTACAGCTCTGCATACATGCAAAACTAACGGAGACATTGGTCCATAGACAGAAAATAGACTGAGAACCATATTGTATTATGATATACTTAAATTGAGCCCATCCGAAATTCCTGCTGCCTACCCACACTGGTCTAGTTTATAGGACAACCTTGGCCTCTGTCTAAACAAAATATTGAAAGATACATTGCTGATATGACCAATGACAGGCAGAACTGATGCAGTGTTATGCATTCAGGATTTTCAAATATCAATAACAAAAATTAATCAAAATTTCTGCATACATCGAGTGACATTTGTAGTTGGCATTATTATTTATACAATGATAATTTTATAGAAAAACATAAAATTCTGCCACTGGAACTCCACGTACAGCCTTTTGAAATTTTGATACACCATGATCCCTACATCTGGACGAATTTCGCAAAAATCTAAATCTTTTAACCACCCTAATGGACCTGCTAGATCACATACATACATCCAAAACTAACAGATATATGGGTCCACCGACAAACAGACAGAAGACTGTATTGTTTATAACATAGGTAATCAGTCTGTTATCTTTGCATAGACACAAGTCATGTTTTGTGTTATATGCAATGTAATACATACTATGTGTCAGGTAAATAAGATTGGACTTGGAATTTATTATGTGAATTGTACATGATGTTTCACAGATGTTGATGAACTGAGAAAACTGAAGTCTGACATGCAACACCGAGTCACACAGATCTCTGCCCGACTCATTCGGCAGTTGAAGAGTCGAGATCGACTGCTTGCAAGAATCAAGAGGCACTGTGATGTTATCACCGCTATCCTGCAAGCATCATCCCCGAAACGACGTAGGTGTCCTTCAATGTCCTTTCAACTCATTCTCCCTGACAACGTGTGACCTATTAATCTCAGTCTTTGTTATCTCTGAGTTCCTCAATCTATAGACCTGTCTCTTTCATTTCTGTCTTCGTCTTCTTAATCTTAGGTGTGGCCTCCTAAGTTCACAAAGTTCAACGCAACATTATGGTTTGGTTGAAACCACCCCCACTAATAGGTGCTGTGAAATGTGTTATTTTTATTATTAAAAATGATTATTAGCATCAAATTGCATTAATTAACATGTTTCACACACTAGGTGGCACCACTGTGACAATTTATTTCCCCCGTGATACGTGGTAATGACCAAACCCCCCTGTCCCCCAAACCACCCTGACCCCCTACATAATGCTTAGCGTATTTTGAAAGTTTACAAATTTATATGACTACATCTCTGAGTTTCCTCCATCTCATCCAAGTCATCTTCATGTCTGTTTTCTCCTCCTTAGTCTTCATCTCAGTCTTTTTTATAACAGTCATCGTCTTATCTGTCTTATATTCACCATGTTTTTTATTGTAATATTTTATTAAGTTATGTTTAACAAGAAATTCCACCATGTGATCTTTAATTAGTCTTTCTAATAATTTGCAAATCACCAATGTTAAACTCACTCACTCAATTTTTTTTAATAACGGTATGTTTGCTTCTCTCCATTTTAAAGGAAACACTCCCTCTACTAATGACAAATTGAAAACTGTTGCAAGCAGTGTGCTAATTTGTTCTACAATTTCCAATAGTACTTTGGGCGGAATCCCATCCACTCCAGGTGATTTATTATCCTCCATAATCCTTATTTTTTGTAGCTACCATTTCCGGGGTTACAATTAAATGTGGGTTGACTACACTAGGGCACTAGCTGTGACTAGCAAGTCTGATTCCGCCCCTTAACAGATGGCATGTGGGTTGACTACACTAGGGCACTAGCTGTGACTAGCAATAGTCTGATTCCGCCCCTTAACAGATGGCATGTGGGTTGACTACACTAGGGCACTAGCTGTGACTAGCAAATAAAGAGGAATGTAAATCAGTGTAATAAAATATTGAATTATTTTGAAGATGTTTATAGCATTTTCTTCAAACTTCAGAAATAAGGCAATCATTGGAACCCTCTAAAGCCTAAAGCCAGTAAAGGTGTTTTCCATCGTAGACAACATGTTTGTTTTCAGTTTTGAATATATTGGGGGCATAATATTTGTCTAGCAATATCTGCATATTTTGATCTATGAAATGAAGTGTGAAGTGTTTGGGGGTGACATAACAAACCCAGTATAAAAGTTCAAGTCTCTAATTTGGGGACTGTGTGTTTGACCCATGGGTGACCCTTATCAACACACAAACTTGTGCATTAAACTTGTAACAGCACACTTTATTTGTCACAACGTGTTGGAGTGAACAACACTGTAGGCAGCAGGCATGATTATATCAGACCGGGTAGAAAAGGCGACAGACTTAATGTCAACAACAACACAATAAATAGCCTTAAATTGCACCACAGTTGCACCTGTTGCTGTAGATGCACGAGTTTCGTGTGGTGCTCGGTAGGTGGCGCCACTCGTGGATGAACCGTAATTCAACATATGTTCAGTAGATGGAGACACTGCACTCGGTTGTAACCACACCCTGTCATATTTGTACAAGTAACTCCATTAATGATGTTCATTGAGTATGTGGGGGAAACAGTTTTTTTCTGATTTAGAATACTACACACGACACATCAAATTATCTGGAAATAACACTAAATTACCAAACTCTTCCAGATCTGGGAACTAACAGGTCTATACTATCTTTTTCTCCTAGCCCTAGGGCTAGGATTCTAAAAATGCCTGCATGGTCTCTTCCACTGTGTACTTGGATTGACAAAAGACATCGTGGTTCAAATACTGAATGGAGTCATAGTAGATTTGGGGTTAATTTTGTACGTATATGGGGTGCTGACCCGTAACATGGTTGATTTGAGGTGTGATTTTTTATCTGCATCTGCAAGCTGGCCAAAGACCTCCAACTGCACCTCCTTGAGACCTCCTGCTGCACCCCCTTCGGGCTCGCCAAAACCTCCGACTGCACCCACCGTTGAGGCTCACAAAAAACTCCCAACTCATCTTTTCAAGCAGAACTCTTGCCACAATGGTGGAGGTGGAGGAGGGTGCATTTATACCCATTGCATCCCCAGCTAACATAGGATATATATGCAATTTCAATTTTTAGTCCTTTGGCCGAAGGTCCAAGGGACTATTGCCATCACTCTGCATCCGCCGTCCGCCGCCGTATCTCAGAAACCGTTCAGCAACTTTTTCTCTAATTTTGCATAGACATATCTTGGGGCACTGCCACTATGCACGAGAAATCTGTATTTGATTGAATCATTTTAAGGGCTCCCTAGGGCCTCCAAGGACCCCAAAACTGGTAAAAATGTAACATTTGGCCTATTTTTTCAAAAACTGTTCAGCAACTTTTTTTCTAATTTTGCATAGATGTATCTTAGGGTGCTGCCACTATATACAAGAAATCTGTATTTGATTGAATCATTCTAAGGGGCCCCCAAAGTGCAAAAGGTTTACATTATCTAGTGATGTGGATTTGAGAAGGGCCCTTGAGACCACCCCCAGCATTAGATGTTGTGTATTGTTCCACAAAGTCAACAGCTGTGGTCACAGCACCCAGGCAGAGTAGACACACTTGACCCCTGTTAGACTGAACAGTTGCCTAACACTTTTAAACTGTATCTTCAAAACTATTGATTTTCTATAATTGCAAGTTGTATTTATTTTGATGTTCATTTAATTATTATAAAATGGTGTGACTGTGGTGTCTATTGGTTAAAGATGTATTGTCTGTATAAACCTGTAGGTGACAAACATAGAAAATTAATATTCTGGACAACTATAGAATGAAATATCCTACACTTTATTTATATCAAATGCATTCTACTGTTCTGTTTACGCTTGCCATGCCTTGTGTAGACATGGTACTGTGTAAATCAATTTTATCGATATAGACTAATAATTACAGATTCACAATATAGTTGACACCTGAAACAACCAAATGTCAACCATTAGAAGAGTTGACATAGTTAAGGCACAATAAAGCCTTTTGTGTCAAGACAAATACAATTCAACCAATACCCCTATCTGAACACTGCCTGTTCTTCACCTATTACATTCGCTTTGTTTAGGTATATGGTTCTTTTTATACAAAATTTTAGTTTCTTTCTGTACCTGTCTACGTATGATAACCATTTGTCCGCCCTGCTCACAATAAACATCACATGAATGATAAAAGGAAGATCACTGCCACTTAACTTGTGGATTATTATAAAACTGCTCCGCTACTGCTTGGTGAACAGTAAGCTGCAACTGTCTTTGAGTTTGTTTACATTTTGACAAACTACTATTATATAGCATTAATTTTTGAATGAATCACATTTTGAGAATGCATGTCATTGTTTGCGGTGTAACTTTTGTATGCTTCATTTTCTGCTGCTACAAGTTGCATTCATCTGAAAGATTATTCAATTACCTATCCAATGATAATACATATGTTGTGGTGTTAGAAATATATAGCTTTGGTATATTGTACATGAGGGTTGTGATAGGAAACTATTGGACATTGCGATAGTGCAGAGAGACAGTACGAGATGTGTCACTCAGTATATGAAGTGTGACTTTCAGATACTTCATTTTGTAGTGCTATGGATTATGATGGGCCTCTCCATTAGCTCCCTGTATATTTGTAAGTTAGGTGAGTAACACCTTCGAAGTTCTGACAGTAGGACACCGCCTTCGGTGAAGTCGAGACAAAAGTTTTACAAAGGCTTCAATTTCAAACGGTCTATCACCGTCCAGCTGACCCAGTTTTTTTTTTCTCAAAAACTTTTCAGTAACTTTTTCTTTAATTTTTCATAGACATTTCATGTGGTAGTGCCACTATACACAATAAATCTGTATTTGATCGATTCATTCTAAGGGCACCAAAGGTCCCCTAAAATGCTAAATTTGCTAACTAAAATTAATTGTCTACCTCAGAGTAGCTATATTTATAACTTGTTGTGTATTACACCCAGCTGTGGAGCTAGGATTCTCTGCCTGCTATTGTTTGATGGAAACTGTGACTAATCTGTAATTGGTCACTGGCAGAAGCTTGTGTCAACAGACAGCATTAAAGGTACTCAACCAATTCGATTGTCTTGCTCCTCGCGTTTCTTAGTAATTTCACAAAACACAGGAATCAAGTACTCCCCAATGATATCGTAGTTCGTTTATGCAAACGTATTAGTTCTTTTTTATAAAATTAATAAAAAAACTGCGAACTCTTTCGTTTTGAGTAAAAACCGGATCCGGTTTTTTGCTTCGATTTTAGCTGAGTATGGACATTGAACTTAGCGTGGAATCGCGTTCTTGTCTTCTCGTGATCGCGAATTATGGGCGATATTGACCTTTGACCCCCACCCTTTTGTTGATGTTATGGAATTCAGAGTTTAGGCAACGAGTGGTGTCCACGAACATACATACCACCGACACGGCAAAATGGGCTAAATTAGACAGACAAAAACAGTACCCACGCATAAAGGCGTATTTCTATTAGAGAACGACTATGGAAGAAACAAAGCAAACAGGAGTTGGCGACAGTGCCAGTGGACTGTAGCCGTGGGCCGTTGCCCGTGCCGTGGTGTCGGTCACAATATCAACAGACGAGATGCAGCGTTCGCAAAGGTTCCAGACAGGTTAGTAATTTCGATTTATTCAGCTATAATCACGTATATTTAGACGTATGAGTATATATATTAATGTTGCTTGTACTAAATTTATTTGATTGTTTTCCTTTTAGTCATTGGCAATGACGGTATGGGCGGCCTGGCTGGGCCCTATTTACTATAGACTAATATCAGCTAACAGTACGACGCTATGCCTATGGCATATACTTATGTCAATGATAGTGACTATATTATGTCTATGTCGTATATGGTAGTAGGCTAGTAGCCTAAGTAGGCTTGGGAAAATAGTAATAGTGTAAAAGCATTATAAATGATCCGTAACGATTATAATTATTGAACCAAGATGTACATAATTTACTAACAACAGTAATATAATAGTAATTTAACAAATTTATTACTTTTATATTAAACAATACTATTATGGGACATTTAAAAATTTAATTTGAATTCATTTGTATGTAGTCTTGGTATTTAATTATTTACAAGGAAAAGAATATTCCAGTAGTTTCACCAGGTTTTTTGATTGTCCCTTCTGCGAGTTTTTGTTATGTTCAGAAAACCAGCACCCCTCAATACCATGGACATTAATGCCCATAACATGTATATATTATATAGATAGCTCTTGACCATTGGCATTGGTTGCATTTGGCAGGTGGTCATTCATTGCATTGCAACTTTTGGAAGTACATTAAAATGATTATTGTTAGAAACAATCAGTGCTGACTATTAATACATGTACTATATTTTCAGAACTTGAGGTGTGGCGACACCACATGCAGATGTATGCTTCAAAGCTCTTCACCTTCAGGTAAACGAGTGTTATCAAATGTGGTTACTCTGTCACCAAACCTGTTATCAAAATTATAAATACAAGCAATAAACAAGTATGTCATAGGCGGATCCAGGCAGGCCTGGGGACAGGTGCCCCCCTAGACCATAAGAATTTGGCGTGTCTGCAAATCTTTTATAATGGGCCCACGCGACTGTGTCCTCCCAGACCGTTTGAAATGTGCCCCAGTTTAGGTGATAATAATAAGCTGAAGTTATGGCGTCTTCCAATATCACCACTCCAGTGGAGCGGGTGATGTTATGGCAGCGTGGTAGCGACAAAATTTAGACTACACCATTTGGTTTGGCCGCCAGTGGAGGTTTTTGTGCCTCCCATACTCGATTTCTGGATCCACCCCTGTATGTGATAGTTTTGTTTGTCTGCATGAGGATTTTGCAGTAATGTGGTGTCCTCGTTAAATTGCATATTGTTGTTAGAAAAGCATGTGAATTAAAGTAAAGACAATGTAAAGTAAAAACATTTTATTGAAAAACTATTTGTTGAGATTGACTACAAAATAATGAAAAGTACAATACAACTACAGGTACAATCACTGCACTTTGATGTGTATAATGTAATACTTTTTAATATCACATGCACATAAAATGCAAAACAACAATAGAAACACAAATTAGGAAGAGATTGAAAATATGTCAGGTATATATAAAAAACAGATACTTTTATCAAGATTCTTTGTTACAAAAAAACAACACTAGTACACGTGATGTCAAATTCTAGTTGTAGTTTATACATGCCTTGTATGTTTACAACTCACAAAATTAGTGACTAAACAATTGTGTATTAACAAAATTTTTTAATATCGCATGCCCATAAAATGTAAACCAATGAGAACAAATTACTTAGGAAGATGTTTAGTTGAAAAAATGAACTATTATGAATCATAATTGTTTTTTTAACAAAGAATCATAATTTATGGTTCTTTGTTAAAAAAACATCAATGATTAGAAAATTCGAAAATTTGGTAGTTTATGCAATGCTTGGTATGTATGTTTACAACTCGCAAATAATGGTGACTAGACTAGTCAGGGTCATCGCCATGTGACTGAGAATTACATGTACAATCACTACATGTTACATTGCTCAGGTTTACTCAGTTGTATGAAGAGTACTGGCTACAGACCACAATATTTTTGTACGAATAGTCTTCGCATATTAATTTCAGTGTGGCTGAATGCTTCCCACATAAGTCGAGATGGTGTTCGAATTAACAGGTCTGCCAGGGATTAAAGTTTAAAGCGCATTGAGCAATCCCGAGGACTGGATACTACACTATATCAGTACAGGTGTATAATCATCATGCGAAGTGAAAATGTAATGTAAATTATTTGTGAAAATATAAACCAGTGATAAAAAAGAATAATTTAGAAATATGAAACGTGGCATGAAAAGTATAATAACAGTCCTCATGATACATAGAGAACTTAAACAAGTAAAATGCTGCTGTCAGTGTATCAACAGATTGTTGTTGCAAAATGTGAAAAGGCTTTCAATACCATTACTTCATCACAAACTTGTGTTGTTGTACATAACAAGTACCTGGTGTACGTTGCAAGAACTCAGCTGGCTGCCACTGACTATTAGTAACACAAAGACAATGAAACCCTACCACTGTAACAATGCTGGATAATTGATGTATTTTGTCATAGACACTGCTAAAAGTTAAAGTTGAATTGAATACAAATACCGTGTATTATTGACTTTTGATAAATGTGTCATCACATATAAAATATAATACATGTCAGAGCCATGCTAATTGTCACTTTGTCTCTGGTATAGGTAGATGCGGATGTACAGCAAAATGTCAGGAGGCTGGTATGCAGTACCATCGAAGACAGCGAACACATACAGTGATGTCATCGATATCCAAACCGATGTAGTTCACCAAAGAATGCTCGACACTGAACCTGTCACACGAGCTAGTCAGGCGTCACTATATTCGTATGTCGAGCAACCTACATTCTACATTGGTTTTTAGTCAGTTAAGCTAACTGACTGACCTGGAAGCCAGTGTACACCCATTGGCACTGGGGAATCTGTCACGGATGCAACACACAACACAATTGGGATCAGTCAGTGGACATTCACATGACAAACCATTAATATGCAGCATGCTGCATGGCTGTAGAATCTTGTCCGAGATCCTGGACAAATACAGCTGCCCAGTATGCCATATTAACTTTGAGAACTAGTGATACTAAGCACACTAGTCCAATCTCCTGTAAAGAAAAGCATATATTCAGTAAACAAAAACAGGTATTATTGTAGTGTTGGTAGTAAATAATTATGGAATGTTCATTCTCATAATCAGTAAATGTAAAATAATGTTTCATGTGTGACCTGCAGCATTTCACAAGGAAAACGGCAGTAAGAAATGTGCTACTACAGCTGCATCTATACATGTTGATATCTTAGGAACAGTCAGTGTTTACCAGGGTTGTTCCGGAGGAGGGAGAGGGTGGGTTGATACAGCATGCATACATTAGTAGAATGTGTTCTTTTTCAAAACGGTGAAAAATTTTAACTATTTTTTCTTTATAAGGTGTTCATTGTCATTACATGAATTAAACAATTTTCAATTTCATTACAGTGATGCCTGATCTTAGTCAGTATTATAGACTGATTTGAATTCTGCTAATCAGTAAAGCATCAGTAAAGAGCATTTATATTTTTTGTTTTGTTTTCAGTATACAAATTCATGTCAGTGTCTGCCATGTGTAACTACTACACATATTCATGTTTGACATTTTAAGGTTCTGCCTGAAGTTGAATGGTCAAGGTGAATGTTGGAAATTACAAAATGAGGTGTTATTGTGATGCTAAAAGTACTCGCCATGTATTCAAAGGTTCATAACATGTATGTTTACCTTCTTCAAAAATGAAAAATTTATTTTATAAACTTATTTCTGAGTCATTGCCGTATGCTAAATACTTTTAAAGGTATATTAATATGTCTGTGGGTATAATATAAGTGCAGAAGTCAACTTAGTTTTCCACGTCCAAGATGTTATTAAAATGTGTATGAAAACAAATATATATGTAAATGTGCACATTAAAATTTTTTGATAACTTATATGTGGTTGATTGTTATAAATTTGAAATTACCTGGATTGATCAAATGTGGGCCTCCCACAGACTATGTATCCTCCCTGTGTCTGCTTGACCCAGGTGACCGCCTTAGCTCCTCTTCTGCCTCCTCTCATTCCCATTCTTGGGTTGCAGTGTAGCCTCTAGCGACATCATAATTCAAGTTACGTATTATGCATTCATATATTGCTGTGGTGAGAATGTATACACATATTGGTAAATACACAAGAATAGCTGGCATATGTCAGTTGAAAGGTATCACAGGATACCAATTACATAAACTATAGCCAGGCACCAAGGACCACAACGGAAACAAGTGCGAGCGTTATCTTGTTTAATCCTTATATATGGTGTACTTTAACTTTATTTATATTTTATGTATTTACACGTTTACATTTTTATATTTAATAAAATCATCATCACCATCATGGTCGTCAATGTAACAAATCTCAATTATTTTGCATAAACTACAAAGCAAATCAACAACATTCTGCAGTAATTAATAGTATCAAAATATGCGTCACAAAACACTGTTTTAATAATTATGATCACCAATATAATACTCCCGTGTTTGACGTTCTGTTGCACGAAATTACGGATGCTCCCTGACTAAGTTACTTGCACGATCAACAGGGGCCTATTGCCAAACCAATGTTATTTGTCATTTTGCAGCCTCACATCATCTATTCTCTACATGTATTGTCGCAATAACATAGTTTATTACCAAGATCCTACGTAACCAAATACAAATTACAATGCACATCAAATATTATGCTCGTTGACACAGCCTCTGACTGAATCTCTGGCTGATAATATGGTCATGGACCTGGTGACTGGCTTAGTCTTAGACTGCCTCAAGTCGAGTGTTGACGTTCGCAAGTTGCAATTCTCGTTGAATTAATACGCGGCTACGCGTTCTTGTTGCTAAATGCGATAGTGTAGTATACGTACCTTCGTACAACCACTTTGGAATCTTGATACACCAAAGCACGTGTATGTTGTTATTGTTTTCAAATGCGTGGGATGCCGATCTCGCGTAAAGCACGTGACCGAAATGGCGCAGGAGGTCAACAGTGCAATTGGCTTTTGCCAGCTATACCCGGTGTAACGACAAATCTTGTTTTTTGACGATTAAAAAAACAAGTACGCATTTTTTATTAAACCGACTGTGCACACTAGTTAAACTATTCACACATTACACATCTGGACCTAAAAGAACCGGATTGGCGATGGGCAAACAAATTGGTTGAGGACCTTTAAGCCACTAGACCCCTGTTAAACTGGACAGTTGCCTGTAGGTTTTAAACTGTGTCAAACAGTGAGTCTACCTTTTGCTCTCAAATAATCTGTCCTCTTAGTTTTACACATAAAGACATAATCTGGCATAACTTGATAAGTCTTTGTAGCAGCACATTTGTACTTCCAGTGTATCATTGCAACAACATACATATTACATACTGTGTGCCACATTTGAATGTTGTGCATGTAATATTTCCATGCAATCCATTTGCATATATAATTTCAACAGCCGTTTTCTTCATTTTCACTTTTTGACCCCTACCATGTTCAATGCTCCATAACTTCGCCAATTTTTGTAGCAGTCATATAATTTTTGAAACCGTGTAAAGCACCCTACCAAACCTTTACAAGGATGTAAGAAAACAATGTTATAATTTTTCTGACTTATCACTCATTTGGTCAGCCGGGGTCACATATAGACGTATTAGTCCAAAGGACTTCAGGGCCACTTGGCCCATTTTTTGCATATAAATTTCAGACATTGGGATAGCATATAAATGTCAGTACCCCAGGTATTCCCATTTGCTTGACCACTCAGTGACTCTTTTGCACCAGTGCATAAAGCTGGTAACAATGCACTTTCACTGCCCAGTAGAAAGGACAACAGACAGGGTGGCAACAACAACAGCAAATGCTCCACTGTGACGCCTCTATATGCAAGAGTTTACTGTTGTGTTCGATAGATGGCAATACAATTCTGGTTAATGGAAGTCACTAAATGTTCACTAGATGGTGCCACTGAAATCATTTCTACATTCATTTTGTATGCAACTCTGTTGTTTTATGTTCTAGGGTTAAGTAATAAGCGTCCTTTCTTTTGATTTGGAATTTCCTGTCTGGTTGTTCTTGTGTTGTTAATACCTGGATATTATATAATAGGCATCGGAACCGGGGGAGCTTGGGGGCTCACCCCCCAATAATTTTGAAGAATAGGATTGGCCTGCCAATATTTAGGGAGAGGGTGTATATTTTGAGGGTGGAAATTGTTTGACGAGGGGTTGGAGATAGGACTAGCCCCAATATGTATAGAAGTGGGTGCATTTTTTAATAAAATAGGATGTTTTTGGTGAGCATGAAGGTGTTTTTTGGTGAGCCTCGGGAGGGCCTGGAGAGCCTGAAATTAGGTCTTTTTGTTGAGCCTCGGGGGGTGCATATTTAGGTTGTTGGTGAGCTTGAAAATTTATGAATGTCACCACAAAAAATCAGCGACAGCGGAGGAGTGCTGAACTGAAGCTCAGGGCTCAGCCTCAGCCACCTCAATAATAACTACATTCCGACGCCAATATACTTCCTGTGAAACATCTGTGATAGTTTAGGATGACTTAATATGATGTTTTATTTCACTGGTGCAACTTTTAGTTCAGGAACTTAAAAAATCGTACAAAATGGCTACAAGTAGGCCTAGAATAATTTATAGTCAGTTTACTGGTCTATAGTATGATTTGTGATGAAAATGTTATTAGGGTAATAAATATAATGTACATTAAACCCAACCAACAGATTGAAAGATGTTTAGTCATCACCACTGTATATTACTGTAATTTACATTAATTCATCAACACAAACAACTTGCTTAATTTTTATATTTGAATGAGAGACACATAACAGATGAACAGGTTTTTCGTTGGACACAGAGACAAATAATACATGTACACTTTTGCTAACTTTTCTGAAATTATATTACTCCTTGTGAGTGTAATATTGAATACCATCAAAATTTGATCGACTGTATTATTATTTGCGTTACAATTAATATAGCATAATTAGTTTGATACATGTTTTACATGTGTTACTCCATATAATATGAACCTATCAAATTATAAAATTCATGCAAGTTTCATGTTCGGATAATAAATAAATGTCGTGTTATAACTTATGTATTTATGATGGATTATAATTAGATAATTATGATTAGGTTTAATTTTTATGTTGACGTTGTTTTACAAAGTCAGTGTCAAATATGCCACATATGCACGGGAGCCCCTCACTCAGCCTCAGGCTCAATTCGTTTTGTTACAACTTTTTTCCGGGTTTTTTCCGTGCTATCTTGAAAATTTACAGTTTCCTTACTTTGTGGTAGGTGCCCGTATTATTTATCAATTATTCACTAGACTTGTTGACCAATGTTTTCGTCACATTCACATGCGTGCTGATTCGTCAAAACGTCTTGCTACTGTGTCTGACTACAGCCACCGGGATGTTGTTTCCGTCGATAATACGCTAAGCTGTTTTTGTATATAGCTACATGCATCAAGTTGTCGACATTATTTCATGTTCGTACACGTTTTAGTAAAAGTAATGCTGTTGTCTTGTAAATGGTAATCGTGTATTATTTAGCACAGGAACGAAACCACCATTCCCCGTCGACATAATACTGGCGTCCTCCGTAATGTATGGCGCACGCGCACTGGTGATATCGTGGCGTTCATTGACAACTGTCGCTGATTATAATAATTCTTGCGTAGTTCGTGCGTGATAGCGTCGCTGAGATTTTCTGTTTGTAGTAGCGTTATTTTTCGGTTAACGTTCACGGTTGTTTACGCACGCGTTCGTTTTTGTATTACAGCAACAGTCGCTTGTTAGTATGCGATTTCGGGCGATTCGTTTTGCAAAGATATCGATACAAGTCACAACTGAACCGCGCCGTGCTGGTTCGCATGAAATATTGTCGCTGAGTCGTGGTCGCTGAAGAAAAACGAAAGTCTACGTCATTCCACCGAGCCAATCTGCAGTGACGATTCGTTTAATGAATGGACTTCTTGGAACATCATATCTGCCATATATGGACTGAGCGACGTACGCTGAAAACAGATGCCGTTCGTCAGACCATCGAGGCAGTGAAACCATCGCATCGATACCGATAGACGATAGAGAGTTCGACATCAATTAACGCACATCACGAAACTTATATTGCGTTCTATTGGGGGAGTATTTCCGGGAATGGCCGTTATTGGCGATTGATTGAGGCTGTGTCTTTGTCTTGACCCGGCGTTGGGCGTCATCGCTGTCTCCGTATCTCGCGTGACGACGCAGTCTCCGTCTTGCGATAGAGCCAGACGGACGTCTTGTGTCGTGACATGAGCGGGCCTGTCATTCACGCGATCCCAGTTATGCCTATGCATCCGAACATATCGAAGTCGAATGGCTTGAAGACCACTACAAAAGGTATAATTAGTCATATACAATTGACATTCACTTTTCTTGGAGATACATGGTCGGTTAAACACTAATGGCTATTAGTTATTATATTATTGGCTGTATTTGTAAATCTTATATTACTATTTACTGTGCCTGCCGACAGCGTCAGCGACAATCGTGACCCTGCCTCTGGCTTAGTTATAAGGCTTATTCGTTAACGTAGCTTAAGCCTAAGGCTTAATTCATCAACCTGCCATATTTCATAAAAAATCTAAGTATTTTGTGAAATACATATGTATTAGTAACTACCTATCATTTATTTAGTCTGTACAAACAAATTGTTAGACAAGTTAGTTTTAATGAAATACTTGCAATTTTTGTATGAAAAATTACTGCCTTGCGTAAATACTGAGCACTATCAACATTAAGCATCCAGGCGGTTATAACCAATGAAAGACAGATGTTGACGAAACTGCCTTTGAAAGTGTTTCTCAGTTCTCATAAATCATACAGAGATGGTACGAGATTCAGGGAACACACCATGGAGTCTGAGAGATTATGACCATGATGACTATAGTAGGCTACAGTTCACACTGTAGACTGTAGTCTAGACGTAATGATATATGTCGCTGTTGCTTGCCTTTTGTTTCCAGTGAATGGCAATCGAAAACATACTTTTTCGAGGTTATTTGGAACATTATTAAAACTGGCAAAAATACCTGTCCCGGACAGGATAACTTGGTAGTCACAGTCATGATAGCAATATTTACAAAATCTTAGGAAACACAGCATCGTTAGATAAACACCATTATGCACTCACAAAGGAATGCGATTGTTTCAGTGCATGTCAAACATAACTAGAAATAACCGCATCATGCATGTGCTGCAATAACATGTCAAATGTTAAGTAAATAGTTAAATTATAAGTGTAATTATATGTATATATATAATTATTATATATATATATGTAGTATAGTATTTATTGCTATACAATTGACTGTGCCATGTAAGTGTCAGCAGTTGGTGGTAGTAGCGTTGTAGCAGTGTTGTGACGTGGTATATATGCAAAGAACATAATTTGTAATAACAACAATCATTATATTTTATTTTCAATTAACTACATTTACACAACTCATGTGATAATCATTTTAATAATTAACTGACTCCCCTCCCCTTTTGTACACTCTGTATGAATAGGAAAATGTTGAGAATTGTCAGGGGTAGAACTACCCACTAGTCCACCAGTCCGTACACTAGTAAAGATTATGGCGGACTAGTAAACCTGCCTACCAACTAGTCCGGCTGTCTAGTACAAATCAGCATGTTGCATGGCCTGGATGACACTGTTTTTTTGTGGTTGAAATAAAATTGTTGCAATTTAAATTTGTGTTATGTTTTGATATTTGCAGGACTAGTAAACCTTTTGATGGACTAGCATACTTTTGTCTTTATTAGTCCTGCTGTCCAGTAAAATAAATGCTGAAATTCTACCCCTGATTGTGAGCAACTCCTGAGCTAGGCATGGCATATACTAGACTTTGAATATAAGCCTGTGTTTACAATTTTGATTAAACCTTGTTTATCTATAGGATTTGCATGTATGTGCTTTATGTTGAGAAGAATTGTCCACTAATACACAAACTGCCATAGATAGGTACCTCTATGTTATAAATAAGTAGTAAACAGAGCAGAATTTGCCAGTGGTTTATGCAAATGTTCCAGTCTTGCTGTACATGTATGTGTAACTGGCATTTTCTATAATCTTTCCACAATTTGTTGAATCCATGTTCATACACACAAACTATATAAATACGCTGACTTTGGTACATTTTAATGGCATCTCCTCCCAGGAGCTGAGGTCCACCCGTGCCTCTTTCTATGTTAATTAGATAGACCTACATACAGTGCATCAGTAGTTGTGATAAGAAATAGGTATGGTCAGGTTATAAAAATGTTCCTACTGGTAGCACAATCCCAAAACAAGGATATTGACAAACCAAGCTTTAAATGTCAATAGCCTTTTACACATTAGTGTAGTGACGTGGATATCATTAAGCTTGACTGTTTCTATCAATATGCCTCTGTCAATAAATCATTATGTTGACCACAACTCTACAAGTCTAGTGTAGTGTAAGTAAGTTGTTCTTATATAATATATATATATATAAGTATTAAATAGTATATATATATACACACTATGAAAGTACAGTTGCATATATAGATGTATATATATATAATATACCCCTGTATATGTGCAGTTGCATATTTCAGTATATATACAGTGTGTATATATATATATATATATATGCAGCTGCACTTTCAGAGTCAAATTCTCGTAATGGGAATCAAAGTCATAATATCCAAGATCATTGCGTGCTGTAACATTTTTATTTCAGTCATTTATTTCCAGAAAACACATTTAAACACAACATAATTAATTTGTTAGCTTACACAATTGGTGACATGTACTGAGTAGTATACTTGTACTTGTAGAACTTTATAAATAAACAATACTGTTTTTAGAAATGATCAGTGGAACTGTGAAGATTATTAATTTATGGTACCCCCCAACCAATGTAATTATACATATTTATGAGAATTCACTGACATGCCTGTGATTAGTTATGATGTTGCAGTTCCAAAAATAACAACTGTGTACACAAAATAAAAATAAAACAAGTCAGTCTTTAATGCCAAAACACACGCACGCATGCACACGCACACATAAAACAAGTGGGTGTAGAACAAAGAGAAAAGAGAGAGGCTCTAATTTGTAGCATTTATGAATATACATGTTTCTAGACGCAATTGCATATTTAACATACTATTTTAGTTACATCCGTGCATACTTTGAATCATGATTTGTGATTCTAAGATGGACAGTTCTAATCTGATTACAAAAAGTGATCTTTGTTTTTCATATTCTTGAAGCATGCCATTTAGTTCTTCGTTCTTCATTTCAGGGGTAGACTCCAAGATCCGGTTCAGCATTGAGCCTCAATCAGGAGACAATGATGCGTTCGCCCAGTGGCGGGACGCGATGCGGGCAGTGGCTAAGCTGCCCATGGGCATTCCTTCCGAGTTCCGCAGGAAGGTAAGACTGGCAATGTAAAAGTAGAAAACATTATCATAGTTTGATTGACACCTCTGGCTGTCCTCTGCACACATGGCAGGCACTCTGTAGATGTCTAGTTTGTGTCACAAACCTACTTAAAGGAATAAAGGTGAATGGAACCAGTTTTCTTAACAATTGATCATACTTTCGTTAGTTAAACTAACTTAGGTCATTATTTCTTTTAAAAATCTGCAGTTGTTTTTATTCCAAAAAAAGGGACTTTGAAGTGTACAGAGCTCAAAAGGGGCAGTTTGTGTGTCTTCTGTAATTGTGCTGAGTTACATTTATATCAAATATCTGCGTGGTCATCTTTCATGTGTGTCTAGCAGTAAATGTTAACTGTGTCGCTTTTGTGATGTTAGCAGCTAGCAAATACTCAAAGTTCTTTTTATGTACTAGAAAACGATTTTTGTAAAAAAAAACTACTGATCATATGTAACTATTTTTGCCAAACATGGTTGTATGTGCTTAGACATTTTAAGTAACAGTTCCACTGACGTTTAAGTAATATGGTATGCAGACAGTTTAAAAGAGAGCATATTTTGCATACTAGATATATCAAAAAGTGCAAATATATTTAATCATCATTTGGTTATTAGCACCACAGACCAAGCCAGTGAACTGTGCAACTAAAACATAGTCTGTTTATAAATTGACGGATCCTGATTTGGGGCCAGAATTTTAACAAAATATGTGACAGAATATCGGAACAATGCACATGTTTGACATCCATTGCTGATGACTTGACGGACCTTGTTGGTAGGCAATAGTTCACATGATGGATCGGTCAGTTGTGAGTGTCTGAGCATGCCTGAGACTTCACTGTAGCAAACAGTGATCCTCCGATGTGTCACTGAGGCCATTCAGTGAATGCAGAACGGCTGGTATTAATAAAGTAGTATTGATTGACACAATGTAGGTCTACGGGCACTGTAGGAGACACATTGAACACATTTCTCCTGCACATAGCACTTGATTACATAATCTCTCTGAATCTCTCATTGTTACATAAAGTTGAACCTCAGTAATATATGTACCTTACTATGTTCAGTTAAACCTTGCTTTACGGTCACCTCAGTAATACAGTCACCTTGCAATTAAGGTCATCCAAAGATAGTAGTCTAGCTAATATAGTCACTTCACTATTAAGGTCGCTTTTGTTTAGTTCCAATGGTGACCTTACTAGTGAGGTTCCACTGTCTCGCCCTGTATGATTACTTTGTCTAGAAAACTTGTTATTCCAGACATATGCTCTGGGGACAAAGGTGTCCATGTTAATGAGGGTGCATCATTAAAGGTTATGTTTTTTTAAACCAAGCTGCTTTGAAATATCAGCTGTAATTTGCATAAAGTTAATCAAAATGTGAAATCCAGAATAATTATAATATTCAAGTTTTTAACAATTGATCCTTAACCATTAATGATAATTTTAGTAAACACGTGATTCTGAAATATTTGGTTTCTTTACTTGATTTCCTTTTCTACGTAATATTTATAAATCTGTCTGACATTTGTGTACGGTAATTTGAGTTACACAGTGTGCAAGGTTTATTGTATTGAATTGCTTTTATAAAATTAGAGGCAGGCTCCGCTGAGGTCTTGTCTTAACAAGATTTAGCAAGATTGCCACCAAGAGAAATAATTCTAGATGGCAGGTGGACAACAAAACCCCTTGGCTTATCGAGAGTCCAACCCTTTTATCTACTTGTATCCCGCCCTTCTGAGGTATGTGTCAATTTTATTTTTAAACATATTCACGCTACTAGCACCCACACAGTCAGCAGATAATATGTTCCATTTATTTACAGTCCTTTGTGAAAATGAGAACTTTCTTATATATAATCTACACTGCTCCTTTATTAATGTAACTTCATGTCCTCTAGTCCTATCTTTCTTAACTGAGAACAAAATATTTTTATCAATATTTTCATAACCATTCAATATTTTAAACACTTCTATCTGATCTCTTCTCAATCTCCTGGTCTCTAGTGTTGTTAAACCACATTCTTTTAGGCGTATTTCATAATTAAGATCCCTCAGTTTTGGTATCACTCCTCTTCACTCTTTCTAGCCTATCTATGTCCTTCTGGCGATATGGCCTCCATGCTTGTATACAATATTTGTAAATGAGGCCTAACTATTATGTACAGCAGTATAATTAGTTCTTTTTCCTTATACGCTATATTTCGCCTAATTAATCCAAGGATTTTATTTCCCTTTGAAACTGCAATTCCACACTGCGCTGAAACCTTCATATCAGCACTAATGGTTAAGTCCTTTTCTTTTACAGTAGAACTTAATACAGTACCCCCATTGTATATTCTACATCTTCGTTCCCATGTCCTGTGTGGAGGCATTTACATTTCCAAAAATTGAACAACATTTGCCACTTTTTAGACCATTTTATCAACCTGTCAAGATCATCTTGTGAATGCTGTCTATCTCCATCACTTTTAATCCTTCTAAACACTTTTGTATCATCCACAAATTTCAACACTGCTTGTTAATGTTATATCATCGTCCAAGTCGTTGATATGTATATTAAGAATAATATAGGTACCAGTACTGATCCCTGTAGTACCCCGCTCAAAACTGATTGAAATCCAGTTTGAAGCCTCCCCATCAACTACTACCCTCTGTCTTCTAACAATCAGCCATTTTTCTATCCAGTTAATTAAACCATTTCCTATGCCATGTGCCTTTAGTTTAAGCAGTAATCTATGATGTGGCACTTTGTCAAAAACTTTTTGAAAATCTAAGTAGATGATATCTACTGGTGATCCCCCGTCTACCCATTTAGTGATATCTTCCAAAAAATATAATATATTTGTTAAGCATACCTCTCTTTTAGAAACCCATGTTGAGATGGGTTTATCACATTATGTTTAACAATAAAATCTAATGACAAATCGAAAACTGTTTCAAGCGTTATGCTAATTTGTTCTACAATTTCCAATAGTAGTTTGGATGGAATTCGATCCACTCGAGGTGATTTATTATCCTTCATACCCCTTATTTTCTTAGCTACCATTTCTGGGGTTACAATTAACTGTCCTAAATAGTGTGATTCTGCCCCTTAAGCTTAGCCTCTGGTACTGGCATGGCAGTGAACTAATATCTTCCCTAGTAAACACCGGATAAAATACTCATTCAGGTATTCTGCCATTAAGAATCCCAAAGTCCCATTTGCTTACTTCCCTTAAAGCGTTTTGTACGTTTTCAATCTCTTCTATGCTTATGTTTGGACTTAGATAAACTAACCCAACCATTAACGTTGAGCTTCCTGTAACTATGTTACACCAAACAGCTACTTCACAATCTGCTTCTCTTTCTAATTTTAATACATAAGCCTGGCTAGATTCTTTAATATATAAAATAATTCCACCTCCCCTTCTTCCTATTCTAACTTTCCTAAACATTACATATCATGTCAGTCCCAATTTGGCATCTGATCTATCGGTGGTGGCCCATGATTCGGTTATACTTATTATGTGAGAGTCAATATCATAATGTTTAGTTCATTTCTTTTGTTTACTATGCGCCTTGCATTTAAACAAACATATTTATATCCAACCTCAGAACAGTTTTCCAGAGTATTCTTTGCTGATTTATTTGTGCTGTCTTTTTCTATGCCTCCAGTTTCAGGCTTCTCTGTGAGTCCCCCCTGCAAATCTACTTTAAATAGATGCAACCTGTCCCACTGTCAACAGATTGCAGCAGGTTCTCTGAGAAAACTGCTGCCCTTTTTCCACTTAGATGGAGACAATCTCTCATGTACATATCTTCCCTCCCAACAAAGTATCCCCATAAATCTGTGAATCTCACCCCCTCTTCTTCACACACCTGCTCAACTAATGCGTTCTTCGCCATCCTCTTGCAATTTCTATATGTTGTTCCCCTTCCTCCCATTACTGACAAAATTCCTGAGAGAATAATTTGTTCAACTGTTCTGTCTTGGTACAATAAATGTTAGCATTTGTTATTTACATTAAAAAAATTGAGAAGATGAAAATCATCGGTGAGACGGGAGGTCAGTGTGAAAAGAGATTTGGCGGGATTAGGAGAGGCGAGAAAGAGGTAGGAATGAGTGGAGAGGGCAGTACAGTAACAGGGGCAAGGATGGAAAATAAAGGAAAACCAAATCGAGGCCAGTCTCATCATAGACTACATGGAGAAAGAGAACTGTAGTTCCATCGGACCATTGCCAATGCATGTCTTAAGAAGACTACAATACAAAGCTCAGGGTTTTTGTTAAGAGCCAGGACCCGGATAATTTACTCGGCAATGACGTACCCGGCTATCGAGAACGGAGAAGGGAAGCTTCCTGCCAAACCGCTCATCAAAAATATCGACTAGCAATGTTATTTCACAAATTAAAACAATCTAAGACTAATCTAAGAAGAGAATATGAGTATTTAATTGCGGGAGTTTTAATGCTAATACGGCTACGTTGTAGATGCGCGGCATGTTCGCCACCATCAAAAAGGCGTCATGTCGGAAGTCCCCAAAACAAAAGCGAAATTGTCTTTGGCACTTTGAGACCTCTGTGCGTTATTCCATTATTCAACGTCAAATTAGACATATTTATATTACGAAAATAATGTCCTAGTTCACTTTTGAGGTCCAAATAGTGACCCGGTTTGCACTAGTCTGCACTGCTGCGGCTGTGCTTTCTGCATCGCGCGTGTCAAAATAGCGATATAGCAGCATATGTTGATGCAAACCGAGATGCTATTTACGCCTCAAAAGTATGCTAAGACGCAACATTCTTAAACGTAAATATGCCAGGGTTGATGTTGAATGATGGAACTAATGCACTGAGGTATCAAAGTTAGGCAAAACTCAAGTTATAACAGCAAAAAATCTTTGGCTTGTATAGGTTTCTGATTTTTTCCAGTTCGGTGTATAGCCACCCATTTTTTATATCACTTTCAGCATTGATTCAGTAGGCCCAAGCAGCGCTCTGGTTTGCATCAACCTGCGCGATTATATTGCTCTTTTCACACACGTTGCACGTTAACCCACGGCCCCAGCAGCTCAGACAGACACAAAGTGGTTGGATCGAACGTCAATTCTATTTATTGCACCGAGCATTTTCTTGATGGATTACAACATTACCAACCATACATATTTATGTTGAATTTTGCCATCAGTTGACACAGACAGATAGGTTCTCATCTCAGTATTTAGGTGAGCTTACTGAGTGTCATATATTGTAATTTCGAAAAAATGTCAGGGGTTAGTTGGTTTGATTATTGGTTGTACAGCAGGTGGGTTTAGCAGGGACCATGATAGAGAGAAAGGTCAGGTTCTATGTATAGGTAAACTGATGACTGCATGCAGATCCTGGCTGCATACATAGAAACACAATGGAAGAATGATGAGAAATTATGAGAAAACTCCAGTCCTTTTTATAGGATAACATGTTGTGACATCAAGGTCAGGGTTAATGACTATAGGACAAGCGGATATCCAGATGACGGAAGTTGTGACAATGATGTACAGCTGTTAATGAACAGATGATGGGGACTTTGCTAATCCTGTTTACAGGAGATAACGTGTTGGCGCACTGACGTCATTCTTGTGTAATTACACAGTCTCAACCAAATCGATGTGAGTGTCTGTCTATATTAAAATCACTGAAGCCACGTGAAGCTTCAGTGAAATGCGGTTTACTGGTAATATGCATATCTGTAGTCATGACTGATATAATGTGCCGTAAACAATCTATAGATTTGATATATGTCTACACTGGTATTGTGATCTGGGCCTATGTATCAGATAGAAAAAAGTTATGTCTTCCGCATGACGTGTGTGCATACACACTGCATGTAGTAAGTGATTATAAAAACACCATGGAAGCAATTCTGCAATAGTTCAGTAAGTACACCATGGCTGGCAGTGGGCATTAATTTAATGATCACCAAGACCTTTAAAGTTAACAATGCCTTGACAAACGATTGTGTGTCGCCCACATTGGCTTATCACATATTAAGCCTGTGGTTCATATTATAAATTCATGATGATCTGATACTAAATCTGTACAGTCGCTGCATATCGAACATCTGTCACAGGTTCAGACGACAAATGTGATGCCATATTTTATCCATCTACTCATTCTATGTATGAGGTACCTGATGACATGGAAAGGCATGCCGTTTTAATTTGCAGTCATAGGCAATGACTCACTTATAATATCATGTGCATTTTGCTGGCCAAGTTGTTTAATATGATGTGACCGTTGAAGGGTAGGCCATGTTTTGTAACAGATGGCAGCCATGTTCTGGGACAGTTCATAGCACAGCCATTCCAAGCTAATGTACAGGTGTATGTAGACATCATACTATTTTTTTCAAATGTCACCAGGAGTTGAAAACTGGAACTTTTTACAAAGATGTATATTTGGGGGTAATAAATACAAAATATCCGATGGACCTTGGTCCAAGACGACACACCCCTCCGAATGCCCTCAAATATAACAAATGCACATACTTTTTTGGTTAGTGAATTGTCTATGGACAGCTTCATCTGGCCAGGCTGAAATTGGCAGCTAAAAATGGCCAATTGGCAACACTACTACAGCAAAGTGCATTAAGGTTTGACAGATGCTCAAAGTTTCTTGTGCTGAGAAGATGTAATCTACCTCATTTTGATGTCACGGAAGTCACAAAAATAAGTATTTTGTTTTATTTCCAGGGAAATACACTGTATATAATTTAGAAAATAAATCCTTTATGTTTATAAATCTCCTAGTACTAAACTAACTAGGACTGGCCTAATGCATAATGTAAGTGCTTTAATGTAGTTAGTCACAGAAGTCACAATGATTTGTCATGGAAGTCATGCCACAAAGTGTTTTGTTTTTATTTAGTAGGAAATACATAATGTAGAAATGTTTGATGTGTTTATGAATCTGCTACATTTAGAGTAACTGAGACATGCCTAATAAATAATTAAGTGTATTATTGTAGTGAATAAATGCACATCAAAGTATGTTACAGATGTCATGCTGATTTGCCATGGAAGTGACACTATACAAGTAACTCATAAACTTGGTTAAGCATGTATGATCATACAAATGATGGACTTTCTGCTTTTAAAACAACATAATATTATGTTATTACTGTTATATTATGTTCCTTAAGTTAATACTCTTGAGCCAGGATGCCACTCACTCAGAGAGAAAATACAATCAAGTGGGGTATCTCCCGAATACAAAGTTAACAGCAGGAGATGGACAAAATAATTAAAGAAAAGCAAATATTGAGATGTTTTAAGTGAATAAAAGAACTTGTGTAGAAGAAGGAAGCAGATAAATTAAGCAGTGAAAATGTAGGAACAGAAAATTTCTCAAACCTTAAATTATGTAATAAAAAATAATTTTACAATGTACTTTATTCACTGATATAACCCTCACTACAATGTGCATGTTATTAACATGTACCATTATTTATAGATTTAGTTAATGTGCAGTTCTTATATTAAATTAATTTTCCTTCTAGGTGCTGCAGCTAAATGACAATGATGTTTGTCTGAATTTCCTGAACAGAAGTCGTTATCTCTAAAACTGGCATCCCATCAAGGATATCATATATGTGTAATACCAACCCCGGATATAGTTAATACATTATATTTAATAATAATAGGGGTAAACCTTTTCTGCTCTACACAGTAGGAAGCCAGAAAAAAACTAGCTTTTATCGTTCATTTACTTCATATATGCACAGGATTTGGAAATAAGAATATTTTGAGAAACCTTCATCAAATGGTACTTTGGACTTGATGTATTTATTGTGCTTGTTTTGAGATGTTATTAAAGTAAATAATAAGAATTTAACACCTTTTGCATATTCTTTTATACTGGTGGAGTTACTCATCACGGAAGTCACATTTTTTCTATCACAGAAGTCACGCACATACAACACTCTAAAAACAAAAAATGACTGATTCCTGATAGCTTGCCTTATTTAGGAATCTTCACACCTCCATGTAGTCAATTATATGAGACAAAATGGTGTATCTCTCCTAGAAGGCTACGAAATGGATGAAACGTACTCAAGTCTATATATTTGGAATAGTAGCTGTCACGGAAGTCACGTTTTTCACCTCTCATTTTTCCCAATTTTTTTTACAAAATTGAAATATTGTTTCGCTAAATTAAAGAGCTGTTCATGGTCTTTGAAATAACTGTACAACAGTTCAAATTTACTCAGGAATGTAGATGCAGTAGAACAATATCACTACAATTTGAGTAGCTTTTGTCATGGAATGGGAGAGCAATATTGAGGTGATTTGTGCAGTGAAACATGCATACATTTGTCAGTGCGGGGGCTTGAAATATACTAAGATGTGTATCTATTAAAAATGTAAAATGAAGCAACACGCACAGTTTTATATATATATATATATATAATTGTATAGAAAAGTGTTATTTTGGCTATTCAATTTTCTAAAATGTCAAAGTGTTCCGATATTTTTTTAAGTTGTCGCATATTAGGCTAATGTAGCATCGTAATCGATTGCCATACGCAGCAGAGTGTAAATATTTGTTCTGTTGCATGGGAGGGGGTTAAAAATAGCACTGTAAATGGAGCCGTATGTTGTCAAACGGAGTGGTGTTTGTATGTATTGGTAAGCTATGATGAAAAGGCAAAATTATACCGATGGTAACATGATCACTTTGTAATATCCAAAGGGCATCGTAGATACAAATTGAACTAATTGAACAATGCAAACCGTAGTAACATCAACTGATTGCCATGGTTAGCAGCAATGCATTATTTAAGTCATCTCATTTGTCTATTAACTGTTGAGGCATTTCTGAAAATATGAACTTCTGGGAGAACTTGCAGATATGCTCGTTTTGAGTTTAAAACACTGGTGGGAGTATCTTTAGCATATTGTCTATTGGCTCTTCTGACTCCTCACACCCATCCACTTAAATTGGCTCTTCTGACTCCTCACACCCATCCACTTAAATTGGCTCTTCTGACTCCTCACACCCATCCACTTAAATTGGCTCTTCTGACTCCTCACACCCATCCACTTAAATTGGCTCTTCTGACTCCTCACACCCATCCACTTAAATTGGCTCTTCTGACTCCTCACACCCATCCACTTAAATTGGCTCTTCTGACTCCTCACACCCATCCACTTAAATTGGCTCTTCTGACTCCTCACACCCATCCACTTAAATTGGCTCTTCTGACTCCTCACACCCATCCACTTAAATTGGCTCTTCTGACTCCTCACACCCATCCACTTAAATTGGCTCTTCTGACTCCTCACACCCATCCACTTAAACTGGCTCTTCTGACTCCTCTCACCCATCCACTTAAATTGGCTCTTCTGACTCCTCTCACCCATCCACTTAAATTGGCTCTTCTGACTCCTCATACCCATCCACTTAAATTGGCTTTTCTGACTCCTCACACCCATCCACTTAAATTGGCTCTTCTGACTCCTCTCACCCATCCACTTAAATTGGCTCTTCTGACTCCTCACACCCGTCCACTTAAATTGGCTCTTCTGACTCCTCACACCCGTCCACTTAAATTGGCTCTTCTGACTCCTCTCACCCGTCCACTTAAATTGGCTCTTCTGACTCCTCTCACCCGTCCACTTAAATTGGCTCTTCTGACTCCTCACACCCGTCCACTTAAATTGGCTCTTCTGACTCCTCACACCCATCCACTTAAATTGGCTCTTCTGACTCCTCTCACCCATCCACTTAAATTGGCTCTTCTGACTCCTCACACCCATCCACTTAAATTGGCTCTTCTGACTCCGCACACCCATCCACTTAAATTGGCTCTTCTGACTCCTCTCACCCGTCCACTAAATACGATCAGTATTCTTTCAAATAAGTGACTTCTACTTGTCCATCTTCCGTGATGCCATCCACCTGAAACATATTACAGTAAGTGGTTAGATGTGAATTTAAGTGTTGGTAGTGGGCGAGGGTGAAAACGTAAAGGCAAGTTCTTATATAGCACAGTAACCAGTCCTTAGGACTGCTCAGCGCTCTTTACACTTTACTCCCTGGCAGACCTGTTCTTATATAGCACAGTATCCAGTCCTTAGGACTGCTCAGCGCTCTTTACACTTTACTCCCTGGCAGACCTGTTCTTATATAGCGCAGTATCCAATCCTTAGGACTGCTCAGCGCTCTTTACACTTTACTCCCTGGCAGACCTGTTCTTATATAGCACAGTATCCAGTCCTTAGGACTGCTCAGCGCTCTTTACACTTTACTCCCTGGCAGACCTGTTCTTATATAGCACAGTATCCAGTCCTTAGGACTGCTCAGCGCTCTTTACACTTTACTCCCTGGCAGACCTGTTCTTATATAGCACAATATCCAGTCCTTAGGACTGCTCAGCGCTCTTTACACTTTACTCCCTGGCAGACCTGTTCTTATATAGCGCAGTATCCAGTCCTTAGGACTGCTCAGCGTTCTTTACACTTTACTCCCTGGCAGACCTGTTCTTATATAGCACAGTATCCAGTCCTTAGGACTGCTCAGCGCTCTTTACATTTTACTCCCTGGCAGACCTGTTCTTATATAGCGCAGTATCCAGTCCTTAGGACTGCTCAATGCACGTTACACTTTACTCCCTGGCAGACCTGTTCAATCGAACACCATCTTGACTTCTCTGGGAAACATTCAACCACGCTGCAATTAACGTGTAAAGACTATGCGTACGCAAATATCCGCCACTGTCTATAGCCAGGTTCTCATACAGCTGAGTGAACTGGAGTAATGCAGAATGAACGAATTTGCCTAAGGTTCAACAGGACAGCACAAGATTTGAACAGGGGTTCTCTAGATTGAGTCCAGTGTGCTGGTCACTGAGCTACTGCGCTCCTCAAATGTGTAATGTATTGTAAATTATAGCGTATCATCGAATGTAGTTGTCGTACTAACGTATATTTGCATAAAATATCTGCCACTGGTGGTCTTTGCCTGCTACTCTCTTGACCGTGTAAATTTTCACGGCCACATAGTCGCCTTCGGATATTCTGTCGCCTTTGTCCACCCATGCTTCGGTCCTTGTGAAGGACAGGTCACACCCAGACTGGCTCTTGTTTTCTGCATGCAACACATAATGAGTGCTGGGCGAATAACACTGGCAAAACCCGTTGGAGCAGTAACAGCTGATGTGCCTGGTAGAAATGACGCCTCTTTCACGGCAGTGAACTTGGTGTACTTTCATTATATAAACAACAGCGGGCAACTGGTGTTTGGGGAGCGAGGTGATGGCATTGCGTTCCATTAAGAACAATTTGACATTGGTGTTGTCCTGAAGGCTATTGAACATAGCAGAAGCATCTGGTATTCCCTTGCCAGAAAGAACCATGTTGTCTGCTAGTCGCTTTACAGCTGCCCCCATGCCATCTGCAGGCCCTTGCCATGTCCCGCCTCACAGGAATTCGAATATACCTCCTGGAAGACCAGATCGAATGGCACATTTGCCAGAAGATGCATGTTGCCTCGGCCTCTGTATTGCGTGACCAGCCCATCAATCATGAAATGGAGAATGGTCAGGTGAGGATACGCGAGTTTTAGCTCGACAAGGAATGGTTTCAAGTGTCCCCATATGGCCTCCGGACTGTGGTCCATCGATTCCAATAGACTACAGAATGAGACTGCACTGATTTGATGCTCCAATATATGCGACGCCTGTATGCAGAGTTACTTGACTGTGGATTCCTCCGAAGTGTGTGGCCTGTACCTCAGCCAGTTCTTTGCAAAACCAATTTTCGGCAGAGTAGATGTGCAGCCACGCTTCATGTTTGCCAAGTGTCTGTCAGTACTTGGAGGTGGACTCATACCGATGTGTGAATGTTAAACATGTGACACGATATTCTTTCGATGCTCTTGGAATACTCTTCTTTCAGCTTCTTGACATTGCCATGGACCTTTGTTTTTAGCATCTTGTGCACAGTTTTAGCGTCATAAGTTTCTGTAACAATTTACCACTGCCACCACCAAGTCATCTCTTGGTCACACTCATCAGAAGTGAATAAGGCAGGTTTTTCTTTCGTGTATCTTTGGCCTCTTCACTGAAAATGGTTTCAGCCTTGCAAATGACGACCCGCTGATAACCGTAGTGGGAGTCTCGGCAGTGAACGTTTTGTATAGCTCTGATATTGACTCCAACAGATACCTTTTCTGCATTCCTTGTCCATCTTTGGCCACCGTCTCTTGCACACCAGCTGTTGCTCTGCTGATGTCGTCTCTGCAGAAGAAAGTGATGATGTGCTCTCACGTTTCTGCTGTAACAGTTGTAGTGTGCCATCGTTCTCTCTCTCGTTTCGTTTGAACTCGTTGCACTTGGCAGGATAAATTTTTATGTAGTCTCGATAAGCCGTCTTCTGTTCAGCAGTTAGTCGTTTTCTTGGACATCCCATGGCAGACTTAAACAAATAAGAAGGCTGAGCTATTGATGTGAAATAAAAATAAAATTACAAGTTCCGCAAAATGTATGTACACGTTTAAGGTTATATAGTGTGGTTAGTAAATACGTATATGGTGTGTGTGTGTGGGTGTGCGTGCATGCATGCATGTATATATAGCCTATAATAGTAATATACCACGGTCTTCAGGCAATCAGTCTTAAATCTAACTGATCATGCATAGTTTATTACTCCATTTAACTCACAACGTCTCCGTTCACACAGTGCATAAACGGAGTCGTGTAAAACGGAGTCGTGAAATCTAACTTTTAGTCCCTTAAAGCATGTTGCACACAGAATTCATTTAGATAAAAGTATCTAAACATGTCTTATAGTATTGATACACCCATTAAATATGTAATTTACACACCATGTGTCGCCATGAAGTATGTGTGCTACGAAATGGAGTCGTATTCCGTTTTTATATGCCTGGAATATGATGTTATATAGCAAACTCTGAGAGCAATATCTAAACAATTTACAAACAATCCTTTGTGTGGCACACTGAATGAAACATCACCTTACGACATAGTCATACAATAATTTCATTAGCTTGTTTTAATTCCAGCACAGCAAAAAACGGAGTTGTATTGATAAAGTAAAATTCGGAGACAGACATGTTTGGTGCTCTAGATAATTATTTAATAAAACAATAACAATAGTATTGTGCCGTGACCTGTATAAATATGTATTTGTTACAAAATAATATTAGTATTGTACGTACTCCTTATCAGAGATAAGAAAAGGCGTAAATGAATGTTGACGGGACCCGGTGTGATAAGCGATTTTTGCTTTCTTTTTTTTAGGTAAGTAAGCACTCGTAATGTAAATAAAATATTGCGCTATGTGCATAATCTGATATGGCATGCGAAGATATGTTATTTGTGTACTCGTAGGAAAAAGCAGGTGTTTCTACATACAAAATGTGCTGAGATATGGGCCGACAACTGATTTATGCCAAAATGACACTTTTCTAGACAAATACCCATCATGTATATATATAGAAATATATATATATATATGAAACCTCCTTGCTACTGGTAGTTGTCAATGTTAACCAAACCATCACAAAGAAAATAATTAATTGCAGGTTGTGATGTGCATGCATCATGGTTCTATTAAATATCTCTTTCTTTCTGATGTTTATTTTTGTGAGCAGAATTTGTAACGATAAGTCGTACATTACCTATTCCAATTGTCATACCATAGTGACAAACGTACCGTGGGTAGGGAAACCTAAATATCTTGTCCTGGTTTCTATAGATGTACTTAGATGTTAGATGTATCGTAAATGCACACTATAGACTGGACAGCGAAAGCATTGACTAACAAAAATCCACGTAGGTCTGAGCAAGCAATTTCCCATACTATATGGCAATGCATGCATATATATATATACAGTGTATAACAACTATAAATATGAAAATGCAGCAGTTCATAACAGCCATAGCACAACTGGGCAACTAGGGTCATACGAGGTGCAGCTGCCCTGAACACATGGCCTTCTCAGGGGAGCAGTAATGAATGATTGATTCATTTATTGATTAGTCCCTGCATCCTAGGACAGTCCAATCGTGTTAATACTGTTACACTTCCCAGCAGGGCCTGCTGCATATGACATGTTGTTTACTCTTAGGTATGTGTTGATGTCTAGGCAGTATTTGATGTCTAGGCAGTATTTATCAGTTTACATGTGCATGTAAACAGGAAAATGAAGTTAATTTGTCAATTTTAAGTCATGCTGTTTCTTTTCATCACTAAAAAATAAAAATCATTTAAGGACACTTACCGTAATGACCATGTATTCAGACACCTACAAATAATCACATTGTCAGCTATGCAAAAACACAGGTACAGAAAAGTAATTCACAGAAAAGCTGTCCCAATATTAATTATTTATTAATGCAAATGAGTTCTGACGTTGTGTATCATTTGACTAGCCAAGCTATTAATTGGGATTTATAACATTATTTATCAGTGGTGATGATACAAAATTGTTTAGAAGGATTAAACGTGATGAAGATAGACAGCATTTACAAGATAATCTTGACAGATTGATAAAATGGTCTGAAAAATGGCAAATGTTGTTCAATTTTGGGAAATGTAAATGCCTCCACACAGGACATGGGAACGAAGATGTACAATATACAATTGGAGGTTCTGTACTAAGTACTACTGTAAAAGAAAAGGACTTAGGGTTAATCATTAGTGCTGATATGAAGGTTTCAGAGCAGTGTGGAATTGCAGTTTCAAAGGGAAATCAAATCCTTGGATTAATTAGGTGAAACATAACGTATAAGGAAAAAGAGCTAATAAAACCGCTGTACAAAACAATAGTTAGGCCTCATTTAGAATATTGTATACAAGCGTGGAGGCCATATCGCAGGAAGGACATAGATATGCTAGAAAGAGTGCAGAGGAGAGCAAGTAAAATGATACCAAAACTGAGGGATCTTAGTTACGAAATATGCCTAAAAAATGTGGTTTAACAACACTAGAGACCAGGAGATTGAGAGGAGATCAGATAGAAGTGTTTATAATATTGAATGGTTATGAAAATATTGATAGAAATATTATTTTCTCAGTTAAGCAAGATAGATGGACCAGAGGACATGAAGTTACATTAGTAAAGGAGCAGTGTAGATTAGATATAAGAAAGTTCTCATTCTCACAAAGGACTGTAAATGATTGGAATAGATTATCTCCTGGTTGTGTTGGTGCTAGTAACGTTAATATGTTTAAAAATAAAATCGACACATACCTTGAAAGGGTGGGGTACACGTAGATAAAAAGTATTGGACTCTCGATAAGCCAAAAGGCTTCCTTGTCCACCTGCCATCTAGAGTTAATTTTCTGGATGGCAATCTTATTAAATCTTGTTAAATAAGTTATATTTTGTAATAGATCACTAATAATTGGTGAACAGTTATATAAGAACAATGAAAAATTATTATTTTTGAAGTATTCAAAAACATAGGGTACACAAAATAATGTGGTGTTCGAAAACATAGGGTACACAAAACAATGTGGTGTTCGAAAACAGGGTACACAAGATAATGTGGTGTTCGAAAACATAGGGTACACAAAATAATGTGGTGTTCGAAAACATAGGGTACACAAGATAATGTGGTGTTCAAAAACATACAGTGTCCGAATGCAAACAGTTATTACGGTAATAAATAGGGTGGACCTGTCAGTTGGGTTGTGGTAAATGTGTATGGACTTACAAGGAATAGGATTGTAGTAAGACAACCTCAAAGACGTTTAAATAACACCTTCAACTGTGTACAGCTGGTGGTAGCATGAACTGACAGCGATATTAGTTGAGAAATATGAAATGAAAACCTGTGTCTTTAGTGTTCAACATATCCTCCTATTTCTTGTATAGCTGTGTGTTGTCGTACCGGGCCAGACATGTATTGATTGCCTCCCCCCGCAAGACTCTCAGGGACTCTACCACAGCCTTGTATCATCCGCATACTCCATCCTCCCCGCGTTCAGTCTTAGGCTGTGTCAGAAGTATTTCCCTTATGCCTTTAGTCTCATTAGCTTGACCTTGCTGCCTCGTCCTTCCATCCAGTTTCCCTCTCAGTGCCTCAGCATCCCATATCTCTCCATCACATTAATCCCTTAAGCCACGAGAGTTGTTTTTCTGATTACATTGGTAAAATGTTTTGTTTTTGTCCTTCCGAGTAATTCCTGATTGGATACCGTACAGGGCTGATAAATACTTTAATAATCCAGCTTTTTAAACACATGGGAAGACTTGTTTTTTATTGAAATAGTTATTTTCCAACGCTGTACAATACATTGAGCATGTCTAGTTGTGTTACTTCAACTAGACATGTTGCAAAATAGACAAAAACAGAAATATTATTAGAAGTATCATTAATCTAAGATAATCTGTTTGAGTTCATATTTATATTGTCATGTTAGGCATGGAGAACATTGTCATCCACAACAGATTGTAAACACTGCATGATTTACTTCCCGTGGCACAAACACCAGGCAGAAGGGACAAACAACTTGTACTTTTAATAACTGATTCCTGATACACAGCTGATGTTGGTGTCAGGTGTGACTAATGCAGCTGATGCTGTTGTCAGGGGTGGCTTATGCAACTGATGTTGTCAGGTGTGACTTATGCAGCTGATGTTGTTGTCAGATTTGGCGCATGCAGCTGATGTTGTCAGGTGTGGCTTATGCAGCTGATGTCATTGTCAGGTGTGGCTCATGCAGCTGATGTTGCTGTCAGGTTTAGCTCATGTAGCTGCTGTTATTGACAGGTTTGGCTCATGCAGCTGATGTCATCGTCAGGTGTGGCTCATGCAGATGATGTTGTTGTCAGGTTTCGCTCATGCAGCTGATGTTGTCAGGTGTGGCTCATGCAGCTGATGTTATTGTCAGGTATGGCGCATGCAGCTGATGTTGTTGTCAGGTGTGGCTTATGCAGCTGATGTTGTCAGGTGTGGTTTATGCAGCTGATGTCGTTGTCAGGTGTGGCTCATGCAGCTGATGTTGCTGTCAGGTTTGGCTCATGCAGCTGCTGTTGTTGTCAGGTTTGGCTCATGCGGCTGATGTCATTGTCAAGTGTGCCTCATGCAGAAGATGTTGTTGTCAGGTTTGGCTCATGCAGCTGATGTTGTCAGGTGTGGCTCATGCAGCTGATGTTGTCAGGTTTGGCTCATGCAGCTGATGTTGTTAGGTGTGGCACATGCAGCTGATATTGTTGTTGTCAAGTGTGGCTTATGCAGCTGATGTTGTTAAACACATGGGAAGACTTGTTTTTATTAAAATATAATTTTTTCCAATGATGTAATACATTCGGCATGTTTAATTGCATTACTTGAACTGTACATGTTGCAAAATACACAAAAAGAAAAGTATTTCTAAAAGTACATTGGAATACATAGATACATGCATTTATGTTTCATGTTTGCATTATCAGTATTTTGTTACAGTAAATGTATTCGCTTCATTGATGTGTTTGACACAGAGAACATTGTCCTCAATAACAGGTTGTAAACACTACGTGGGATCTTTTGCTTCCCTGGCACAGATGCAAGGTAAAAGGGGCCAATGACTTGTAGTTTTAATAACTGCTTCCTGATACGCAGCTAATGGTGTTGTCAGGTGTGGGCGTGTGGCTTATGCAACTGGTGTTGTTAGGTTTGGCTTATGCAGCTGATGTTTTTTTCAGGTGTGGCTTATACACCTGATGTTGTTGTCAGGTGTGGCTCATGCAGCTGATGTTGTAAGGTGTGGATAATGCAGCTGGTGTTGTTGTCAGGTGTTGCTTATGCAGCTGGTGTTGTTGTTGTCAGGTTTGGCTGTCCCTGGCTGACAATCACATTGCCAACATGAGGATTGATTGGGAAAAGACAAAGAGATTCGCATTCAACGAACGAAGCAATCCTGATGACAACAAACTTGGACTTCAGATTGTGAAGGTGAGCTAGTCTATTGGCTGGTGTTGTTGTTTTAGGATTTTTGATTGTAGAAGTAAAAATAGTAAACATAACAGTTACTTTTCAGAGTCTTAAGACTACTATTGTATACATCCATACATAGCTTTCAGTACCTTTGTCAACATGAAAAACCCGTTGACCATCGTCGGTGTTATCACTGTTATGTGACTATAGTTGTGTTCGACGTGACAATATTCCCATGAGTTATAACGATGATAGTGCACTGCTTCTGTGACATAGTCTGGGGAACATCTTTGTGTCACAATCAGTCTCCCCAAAGTTTCCACCCTCTCGTGCGGTTTTTTTGCTAGCTCTCTCACCATCCTGATGTCATTACTTGATTGCAGTGGTGCTGACACTAATGTAACCTGCACTACCTGCAGCACATAAGGATGGCTGGTGTCAGATATGTAGACGTGTACACATGCACATTGCAACAGTTGATTTCTTCCACCTAGGACTTACATCGGACTGGTTGCCGAAGTTTCACTGGTGAAGACAGTGAACAGGACCGCGCATGTTTGAAGCGTGTGCTGCTTGCGTACGCACGCTGGAACAAACATGTCGGCTACTGCCAGGGATTCAACATCATCGCAGCTCTCATCTTGGAAGTAGTTGACCGCAAGGAGGAGGATGCCTTGAAGGTACAGATGCCTACGAATCAATTAATAATGCATTAATTTTTAATGAACTGCATTTGCGGATATTGATTAATGTTGTTGTTGTAGTATAATTATAGTCACATGCTAAAAATATTGTATAACATTTCAGGAGATGTAAATGTATGGATATAATCGTAAGTGAACATGGGATAAGGAATTAATCGCATGTGATTGTCTGGCTCATTGGTTCTAGTGATGTTTAATTGTCAGTTTTGAGAAGTTTACAACATTTTGATTTATGTCTATATGCACACAAACACAGTGAGCAAATTATGAGAAACCTCACTGTGACATCAGAGTCAGGATTGATGACTTTATAAGACCAACGAATATCCAGATGACTGCAGTTGTGACAATGATATACAGCTGTCAGTGAAGAGGTGATGGGAACTGCTTACAGGAGATAACATGTTGGCGCAGTGATGTCATTCTTGTGTAATTACACAGTCTCAACCAATGTGGTATGGTTGTCTCTCTATATTAACATCACTGCAGCTCTGCAAAGCCTCAGTCAAATGTGGTTAACCGGTAATATGCACGTCTCTAAGCATGACTGATATCATATCTGTAGATTCGATTATTGTCAGTATGCTGGTGTAGTTAATGTGGGCATGTGTATCAGATAGGAAAACATGTTATGTCTTCCAGATGAGGTGCTAGCACACACGCAATGCATGCACAGTAGCAATGCGTGCACATACGCAATGCGTGCATACATGCATGTATTAATGCCTCAGTAAATATGTCAGAATAAAGGACAAAATATTGATTATTTTATTAATGCCATGTGAGGAGATGACACAGTACCGTAAATTTCCATGTATATTACGCCCCCATGTATAATAGCACCCTGACTTTTGACATCAATCCCCTATTTCCCCGCTTCTAATATTTTGCTTGAACCCGTCTCAGAATCGTAAACGTGTCACCTACGCAAGTTACAGCATTGCTGCCGGCTTGTCGCTCGCTAGTGACTAGTGTGTAAGCACTACGTAACTTGTGTTGTAGCTTGACGATTGCGCGACTGATTAAATCAGCACTTGCTAGAACTTTCATTGTGTTGTTCTGATTTCACTTTTAAATAAACACCAAGTTCTATTCTGAAATGCTGCTTGCAAACCTGGTACTTTCAACTGCGAAGCATTCGTTTTTATTCACATTCACAACACTTGCATTCACAACTTTAAACATGGAGTCACACATGTTGACACTCAACCCATGACGCATGCATCATTCACAAGATTCAGGAATGCCAATCATAATCATAGCGGGACACTTCCTGGGCTGTGCTTCCCGGTCTTGTACCTTTCCCATCGTCGCACGTCAGGGGTCGCTGCTGCTGATTACGTCAGTGCCAGCCAGGGGGTACGCTTTTCGAAACTCTGAATTTAAGCTCAGCCTATGAAATCGCTCGCTAGATCAGTGGTTGTCGGTAGGTCAGGTGGTCGTAATAAAACTAATTTCAACCAACCGTAGCTTGTGTTACATGCAATGTTTAGGAAGTAGAAGCAATTACTTGAATATACAATACCATTGAGCTGCGAATGGGCGAACAGGTCATTATATATTGCGATTCCCAGAAGTCGTTTATCCGTCTTCAAATTGAGGCGGGTATTTGCGCTGTTCTCACGGGTGACGCAATCATGACTGGCGAAGTCAATTACTAGTTTGACTCGGCTAACTTCCGCACTTCGCATAGGAGATCTGCCTGGGCTAGTTTTGTATTGCAAACAGTCCTGACTTACGAGGATGACCTTTCCTGCTCATTGGTGTTATTCGCGATGTCAGACATCCAGGCTCTCGTCTTTGTTATTTCTCGCTTCTCGCTGCTAGTTTAGGGCTAGAGAGGCGGTTACAGGAGTGCGATTCTTGCCTTTCATCTGCGTTGCTGCAGTGGTCTACGTGATTGTGACATCACGCCGACTTTGATAACATTACTAGTTTTCCAGCAGCGTTATCCTGGTCTGCAAACATTGATAAATAATAAATAACATGTATAATACGCACCCCGACTTTTGAATGAAAAGTGAAGGAAAAAATGTGTATTATACACAGAAATTTACGGTAATTCAAGCATCAACAGTTTCATTAGGTCATGCCAGATCCACATTTTCTTCCAACAGGTGATGATCTACCTTATTGATCATGTGCTGCCAGAGAGTTATTTTGCAAACAACCTGCGGGCGCTATCTGTCGACATGGCCGTTTTTCGAGAGTTGCTACGCATTCAGCTGCCACAACTGTCAAGGCACCTTGACCACCTGCAGGTGGCAGCACGTGACCACAACACTGGTAGGTTGATGGTAGGCTTTCTTATGACGTGCCTTCTCAATTTGTATTATTAGTTCTTTAACACTGACTTCTCATCTAAGCGTAGTATTTCTGTGCACTGTTACATGCCTACTTAATATTAATGCCCATTGATCAATTCCAGGAGCAACTAGAATGAGCAAAATGTTCAGCACCCATATGTTTGCAATAAATAGCCTCCTGGATGTGTAATTTAGATTTTCATGTATATTTCTTTGACACTGATTTCTTAGCTAAGCATGTTACCTCTGTGCATTTTTACATGTTATTGATCAATTCCAGGTGCCAACTACGAGCCACCACTGACAAACGTCTTCACGATGCAGTGGTTTCTGACCCTATTTGCGACATGTCTGCCCAAGTCAACGGCGCTGCGGTTGTGGGACTGTGTTCTTCTCGAGAACTCGGACGTCCTACTGCGGACAGCACTGGCCATCTGGGCTAAGCTGAAGAGGTAACCGACCACCTTTGGATGGTAGCAGTGGCTACCCCACATACCCTACTTTTTAATAGAAATACGCTGTCTTCATCAATGTCAAAAGAAACATTTGCGATATAGATTCTGTTTCTCTGACATTTATTAATTAAATTGATGCAAACACATTGTTTTAAAAGTTGGTTTTAGCGAAAAACTTACAAGCATCATCAATGAAAATGCAGCTCACGTAGACACTTTGATGATGCCTATCGTACCCGCGATTGTTAGCCAATGAACGAAGGTATTAGCTGTGTGACTTTCACATAGCAGATAGCAATCACACCCAAGCTCATGTGAATACTTTTTAGTGAATAATATCTTGTAAATGTTTGGATGTTTTATAATCATGGTTGCATGAACTACAGTTATTCTGCATGTTGTTTCTTTGTTTGTCTCAATATGGATGATGATATTTCATTGTAATCATATGAATGTTCTACTGCAGTGTGACAGTCATTTAGCAAGTGGGCGTCTCTGGTTGTAGTCGCATCATGCGGGTGGAGAGTGCCGATGAATTCTACACTGCGATGGGCTCTATAGCCCAGGACATGCTCGACAACAGCATCATAGGGGCCGACGAACTCGTCAAGGTACTAACATGTGTACTGGGTAGTAAGTGTTACAAAGTCTTGGTTTTACAGTGCTAATAAATAGAAGACTGCATTTGAGAAATATTACAATAGTCATCTTTTTAATTAGGCACTAGTTAATCAATTAATACTATTTCCTCACAGAAATTAGTTTCATTTGAACAAGCATCAGAGGTTGCATTATCATTGCATACAAAAGATATATAAGTTGATTTTTTAAACGCATTATAAATGGTACTATTTTTTAGGTGTTGTAATGTTTGTTATTATTTCACCTCTGAAGATTGTTGAAAAATATTTGACATTGTAATTAAATCTGATATGTGCCAGCTCCCTGCATTATCATTGTTTTAGAGGGTGATTAGATTTCTTCAATAGTGAAGTTGTGTTTCGCAGACAATGTACAGTATGGCCCCTGATGTATTTCTACACCTCAATGATCTGCGGGAGAAATACACTTACAATATCACTCCATTCTCGGCGGCCATGGCAACAGGAAAACGGCCAAATAAATCGGCAGTGAGCATCTTCAGTGATGACGATGATGACGATGACTCAATGGACAACATCACCTGTTTTGCTGGCATCTTTCCTGCACAGATCACCGCCTCTAACACCAGAGGTAGGGCTTCTCTTTGTGGCTGTGTCTTAGCATATAATAATATTGAAGTTTCGCTGGGAAGCGTCAAAAGTTAGAAATGATGGCAATTTCCGTGGCTAAATAGCACCAACCACCACACAGTTTTGTAGTCGAACGCAGCAACACAATTTCCGGTCCCTCTTTTACGCCACACAGTGAATATTTTAATGGTGATTTTCAGCCAATGAGATTAAAGTTTATCATTTGCTGCGGGCATAAACAAGGAAGCACCCAGGAATCATTCCAAAACACGCGTTCGAAGGCGATTTCTACAATTAAATGCTAACTTTTGAGCGGTCTCTTTTGTAGTAAAGAAGTATTAATGAGCCGTGCGACAAAGCGGGTGGTGTTTTTTAGCTTTGATGTAATTCTCAATATTGTCATTATGTCGAACTCCAATGATTCAGACTTTGATGGGATTTTCGAATCGAGTTTATAACGAACGCTGCCATCGAAAGGAAATGTTTTGCACTATGGTTACGCATTTTAAATATAACACCGATTTAATAGTTCAGACGGGATGACGGCTATGATCACAAAGAATGCCATTTTGTATAAAATCTTGAAAATACACTAAAAAACTGAAATTATTTCAGTTTTATTTACCATAGACATTTAATTAGTTTCCATTCTGTAGCATAGTAATTTATGAACATTTCATACGCAGCATGTAACTGCTAATTATTAATGAAACATATTTTTTTTAAATGAATTGTTTAAAATTATTTAAATATTTTATTTTTGTCAAACTTCAAATTCATATTTAGGTAATAAATTGACATATATGTCACATACTTGGCTAGTTACACCAGGAATTAGTTCTTCAGATGTACTGAAAATGTTATTTGAATCGGATCCAAAATTATTTATTTATTTACATTCATGCAACCCGAGAATATCACATGATTCACTCACAGCACATTCTCGTGATTTAATAGGATTCAATAACAGGCACATATTTGCATTAATCTGGCCTTGAGAGAGGGTTAAGTTAATTTTGTTTTTAACGAAAATGTCCAGAAAGGCTTGATTAATTTAATGTAACCACAGTCGAACCTCAGTTTACGGTCACCTTGCCATTAAGGTCACCTCGCCACTAGGGTCAGCTTGCTATTAGGGTCACCTTCCCATTAAGGTCACCTAGCCATTAGGGCCACCTCGCCATTAGGGTCACCTTCCCATTAGGGTCTCCATGGGACAGTCCCTAATTATTTACACAGTAAGAGATAGGATGTTAGTCTTGCTAATCTGGTCACCTCATTATTCAGGAATACGGTCAGTAACCCAGTGCAAAAAGATGAGATTGCCCGCAGATTACTCCCGCACTTACGGTCAGTCACAGCCAAGAAGCCAAGACTGGGAGCTGACGCAGCCGATCAGAGGTTGGGGGCCCGCCCACCAAAAGCAACACAACGCCGACAATGCAAAGCCATAAATTTGGTGCCTGGATCATGTTTACTCGGCGACTGGGACATTGAAAACAATATAAAGATGTTGGACCTCAGTTACCTTTAGCCTCTATGATCTCAGTTATCTTTAGCCTCTAAGACCTCAGTTATCTTTAGCCTCTATGACCTCAGTTATCTTTAGCCTCTATGACCTCAGTTATCTTTAGCCTTTATGTAGCACTTGGAAGTCAAATTCTTAGTTACTGAGCAGATTTTACAGACAAATGCAGTGGCATGAAAGCAACACTGATGTGCTTCGTGTTCGATGCTGACGATCTGTTAGGCATCTGAGTGTTTCTTTAATGGCCGAAGAGGTCCATTTGGAGTAGCATAGATGTCCTGATTTTGAATGATAAAACAATGTGTTTTTTTGTCAACTGCTGATGGAACTACATCATCATGTTATTTTACTGGCATGATGGGTGATAACAGGTTACTCGAAATATCCCGTGGCGCCTCTGGTGGATACTATAAAACGTTAAGAGTTCAAACTTTTGATACTATGTTTGCAATCACCACAACGCCTGTTTGATCATAATCAGCAAATAGCAAAGAAGAATCACGTCAGCAAGTAATATACTGTACTAAGAATGACATTTAGTGGTGTAATTTATAACAAAAACAACTACCTATGCCATCAATAACATCGATACTCAAACATCATTAGGTGTGTGCGTAGTGAATGTGTACGACTATGAACATTGTGCGTATCTAAATGTTGATTGTAAACAAAGTTCCCGTTGACCAATTCATTAGATAAATAACTTGTGTCCATTAATTAAACATATGCTACATCACACGCATGACAATAATTATGGCATTGTACTTCATTGCTTAATGTTCATTGCTTCTAAAATGGCATGCATTTATATATGTAGGCCTATGGCGATGTTCCCAATTCCTGTGATGCTTCAGTCACTTTGGCCCAGTCCCGTGGGTGACCTTAGTACTGAGGTTCAACCGTATCTATATCAATTAATTTAATTTAACTGGAATGTTTCTGAGTTAATTGCAGTTTAATTAATTAACGTCTCAAGCTATTTGTCCCATGCCTGCAACAGAGTGTAAAATTGTTATGTAATTCTTTTTTGGATCCGATCTTTTTCTGTTACACTGCATTATCTAAAATATTAATAAACTATTGATTGTTCTTGCGTTGTTTTCTTATGTGTTAATGTTTTTATATTATACATTGGGCTATCACCATAAGGAATGCATTGGAACCAGGTTCACATGTCCAGTGTACCTTATGTCAATGGATACATAAAACAGGGCAGGCCTGAACTGGGGTTTCCGTTTACATGGATGTTAGCAGTCCTTATAAGAATAGTCCAGTGTAGTTAGTCATATACAGTGTTTTACATTTTTGGAGAAGACTAATTTGTTCTGCAGTGACCAGTGAGGCAAGTGTGTGCAGGACTAACTACTCATGTGGTATACACCAAAAACGGCAAACTTAGTATCATAATAATCTTCAGATGAGTACTATATATAAACATTTCCCCACAAATAAAGTTGTGGTGTTTTTTCTTCCATTTCAGGAGGAGATGCAAATAGGACAGTGACTGGCAGTCGAAATGATATATCAAAGGTCGGCCTTAGTGCGTACGAAGTGACGCCGCCACTGGCAGCAACACCAGAGGGCAGCACCTCAGTTTACGCTGAGCGAATGACACTTGACCTACACACGCTGCACCTACAGTATACACGGCTACGGGAGAGACAAAAACAGGCACACATCATATTGGCAGGTGGGTACAGGTCATATTGGTAACACACATTGGCAGGTGGGTACAGGTCATATTGGCAACACACATTGGCAAGTGGGTACAGGTCATATTGGCAGACAGCCAATGGCAGGTCGATACAGGTCATATTGGCAGACACATTGATAGGTCGATACAGGTAATATTGGCAGACACACATCATACTGACAGGTGGGTACAGATCGTATCGGCAGACACACATTGGCAGGTGGGTACAGATACTACAGATTATACTGATATTGGCAGGTAGGTATAGATTATGTTATTAGGTAACCTTTACTTATGTTGACAGACATGCTTCATATTGACAGGTAAGCAAACATCATATTGGCAGGTAGGTTTAGAGCATATTAGCAGGAAGATATAGATCATATTGACAGACACATCATATTGGCAGAAACATTATACTGGCTTGTCGGCACAGATCATATTGATAGGTATACATGAATCATATTGGCAGGTAGACACTCATCATATTGTCAGTAAGCACACATCATTATGGCAGGTTGACACAGATCATATTGATAGGTATACATGGATCGTATTGGCTGGTAGACACTCATCATATTGTCAGTATGCACACATCATAATGGCAGGTTGACACATATCATATTGACATGTATACATGGATCGTATTGGCAGGTGGACACTCATCATATTATCAGTATGCACACATCATAATGGCAAGTTGACACAAATCATATTGACAGGTATACATGGATCGTATTGGCTGGTAGACACTCGTAATGCCTTTTTAATGGAAGATTGATCGTATTGACAATATACATGGATCATATTGGCAGGTATACACTCATTTGGCAGTTCACTCAGCTGTATGAATGAGTATCTGGTTATAGACAGTGGTATATTTGTGCATAAAGTCTTCATGCAGTAATGCTTCTCATAGAAATTCAGATGGTGTTTGGTTGAACAGGTCTGCCAATGTAAAGCGCTTTGAGCAATTTTTAACAACTGGATACCAGACTTACCTTTTTCTATACTATATTGTTTATTAAATAAACATTTAAAACTGATTTTATACTGTTGACTGTTGTTGGAAATCAGTGACTGAATGATTGATTCTATACCTAATGCCTGACACCGCGTTGTGTTGACAGCGGCAACTGCGAAGCATGCGGCCAGTGTGAGGGCGGAGAGTCAGGTGGTCGCTCCCATCGAGTGTCCCGTCGTTGTCAACCACCTGTTTGTGCGACGCAAGCCCGGCTCTGGAGGTCGTAACCGCACCATAGCTGGTGCCCCACAGATTGCACCCATGTATGCCTGCAGTGGCATTGTTAATGCCCAGTTAGGGGTAAAGACTGTCGCAATCGCTCGGGCAAAGTCTCTTCTCGAAGCACAACGAAGAAACCCTGGCCAGAACGCTGTGGTGACGCACGGTGATTCAGCAACGCAAAACAACAGAGTGACACAGACGCACAAGAGGAAAGACAGCACCGACAGTGAAGTGTCAAACACGAGTAGTATCTGTGGACGAAGCAGCACGTCCAGTGGTAGCACGATCTGTGCTGCCGATAGTGAAAGTGATCCCGCAGAACTTTCGCTTTCTGTCGCCAAAAGTGATAGTCCTGCAGCAGGCAAGGATGTAAAAGACCTCATCTGGTTGTCAGGCACCGCGGATGGTGATGCTGCGGTTGGTGACAGTGTGTCAGAGTCACACAAAAGTAGTGACGTTGAAAATGGGCGTGGCAAGGAGCAGGACATCAGTGACGTCGGTGACAGTGTCATTGACATCGGTGTCAGACGAGTGAGTTGCGAGGGAGCGGAGGCAGATGAAATCGTTGAGTTTGATGAGACTAAAGTCATCGACAAGTTGTCACAAGACACACATGACGTTGACGGTAACAATAAGCTATTTGATGACAAACACTTGTTTCTCGACGGCAGACCGCAGGGAGACGACACAACACAACTATGTGACACCAATAGGGGGAGCCACCTCATACATAACACAGCGAGACAGACAAAGAATAACTTTTGCGACAATCAGCCGAAACAAGACGACGATAATTTACGATACGGTGCCGCCAACGTTGACTACCACCCGACTTTGCTACAACTCGCCCGTGGCGAGATTCTGCCACCAGGTAACAGCACCGTAGATACGCCCGAGGGCGCCCACCTGACAACCTGCGGAAACAGGCAGTCAAGGAGGTCGCAGACTGGTGGCGCCACTAGTCCTGTAACAACGGAGCGCATCTTCAACCCCTTCCCTTCCGTCCATGTGAGTCAGCGACGGACTCGTAATGGTGTCCGTCTCGGTCTCTACTCGACGGAGAACACGCCGAGACTAGAGACCGGGATGGTTGTGGGGTCGGGGGTCAAGCAGATTGGTCGCGCTCAGATAAACGCATGTCTACACCACCACTACATGGCGGACATGAGACAGAAGGCAAGGAAGACAAAGAGGTGATGACTGCCGTCCACAGCTGGGCTGGACATCAGGGACTGTCTCACTGATAACATTCTTATGAGCTCGTTAGCCTGATTTTTCTCTTTAAAATTGATTTCGCTCCTTAACAACAGTGATCTTGTGTAGCAAAAACTGTCAACACCAGGTTGTGCCACTGACATTTTTGCGGGTATGTCATGAAAATAATGTCCTCTGTAATGTGGCAGCAGTTTCTTTGCATTTTGAAAACGGTCCTTAAATTTTCCTTATGAGGTCATTATCATGGTGAAAGAGTCGCCATCATTTCATGTTGACTTGTGTATCTTTCTGGCTCAGTAGGTTAACTGTGATGTGTTGGGAACTTGGACATTTGAAGGACTACACAGCTGTTGAACCGAGAATGGTGGCAGGTGCTGAATGAAAACTTAATCCACTTCATTAAGTTAGAGACGGAAAAAAAATCTTCATTATGCTGGTTATAGTACATAAGTGTGGGTTCATTACCACCAAATTGTCACATAATTTACTTAACTATTTTTTGTCTTCATATCTAATTCATAGTTATTGTCTGTTGTGTTGATGGTGTTTAATTTGATAGTAACATAAATTGGGTCTTACAACAAGTCAGTTCACGTAGTTACATAGCAGGTTTAACACCGTATTAATCAGCACTGTTCTTGCAAGTGCAAGACTCGAGCAAACAGCCTTTCATTGTGATATTAAAGAACTGTTGAGACAGGTCTTCCAAGGTGGCAAATTGTTTGTCTTGAGTGGCATTCTGTCTAAGATGAAATCATCAGACTGGCTCATGGAACAGTCACCGAGACTGATCAAAACTTGGCTGCAGCTATGGTTCACATGCAGATAAGCACAATGTTGTGTCAAAATCAGACGTTTCAAATATTTGGATGTTTTGTAAGTGCACAATCTATTGCAACAATCATCTTGGTTGAGCCATACGTACAAAACGTAACATCTTTGTTATCAGACGTTGGCAAAAAGTTCTACTTTAAATGCCCAAGGCACCAAGTTTGGTTTGACACTCGTCTCGTTTCTGTGATAAGTTCTTTGTTAGATGCATGTTGTTTTCTGTCTAATGCACATTTCTTTGTGCTGTTAAGTTGCACATTTTGTTTAGTGTTACACCACCCTGATTTGAATCAGTGGTATCTTTAATACTGATTATAAGGTAATTTAAGACAAGTATTACTTTCTCATTACGATGGATAATTTGTAATTAAGTTATGTACAAAACATTTTTGGTTCTTTATTGCTGATAATAATCTTGAGGTTTTCAGCCATGCTGTCTTTGTGTACATCAGCACACCTCCAGCACATCTCGCATCAACTGTATAGTATAACACAAAAATTAAGAAACCATTTAGTTTTAGTTGTCATAACCAGCATCCTGAGTAGAGAACTAAACGTTATCACGTAGTCAAGTTGTATTGTAGCATTCCTTGTTTTAATCAAGTTAGCAAAACTGGAAAACAAGATGTGTCTACATACCAGTATTGGTTGCTGATCTGCCAAAGGTGAAACATATTGTTATGTAGATTGTAGAATTGTTGTTATATAAACTCAAGGGGGTTGGATCTGTCAATGACGGACGTTATCCGACATATGGAATCTAGAATCAGGATTTCCTTTCAGTATTTCACAATGTTGTTTTTTATGTTCAGTGATATTATTCCAACTGTAGTGATTTGTGTAGCTGGGTTGTTGGTGCACTTTTGTTTTCCTTATTTGAATCAGATACGACGTTCAACAACACCCATGGTCAAATGATACATTTGTCCATGTATGATACTAACTGTAATTCCTAAGTACTGCGAGTTACATGATATGCAAGTATGTATAAATAAGAATATTTTTGTATGTATATATATATTGAGTACATAGTGTTGCCAGTCTATTGTTGGCACAAGGGTTTGGAAATGCACATCGAAATATGGGAAATAAAATCATGTGAAAAATAACCATGTCTTATATATAATAGTGTTTTATTTACATAGAACGTGCAAATTGTTCTCTTGCAGGTTCTATAAAACAAGAAACAGTTATTTTACTTGTTGATATCATTGATAAAACATCAATTTTGTTACAAACACTTAATGTCAAAGATATAAATCAACTTCATAGTACACTTTCATGCTCCATTTATAGCAGTATTATTCCATTCTCAATAAGTGGTTAAAGTCATTTGGCATTGAGTTGTAGACTTGTAGTGCATTTCACTTTAGTTAACAGCACATCAAATTTACGCATTAAAAAGATTCTGCTTCTTTGGTTGCTCCCTGTTTGTTCTGCATCACTCCCAACATCCCGGAATGTTCAACAGTCAGGTCGGTATCAGCTGACATCTTCCCAGTGGTTGAAGTATAGAGCCACCAGTAGAATTATTGGGCTTCTGATCAAAGTATTGGGCCACTCCCTGAAAAAACACCTCGGTTGGTATCAGCTGCCGTCTGCCAAGTCCATTTGGTCGAAGTATCGGGCCACTAGACACACGAGAAGATTAAGAGGCACAAGACGTTCATCTTCTGCACTCTCCTGCAACAAATCGGCACACAGAGATGTAAAACATCTCCTAATGGAGAGGTAAAGAATATAACACAAGTCGCACCAAATGCTGACGTGCAAATTCAGAGTGCTGACGTCAAGTATTAACACCAAGAATCGACATCACGTACTAAGTTAACTAACACCACGTGTACCAACAAAAAACTAACATCAGCTGCTAATGTCTAAAGCAGGGCTGTCTGTCCGGTTACCAGGAATCAACCTCTCATGCCAGAGGTGGTAATTATTAGGAGGAAGATCACTGAATCAGGTGTTGATTGTCTTTAAAATATGAAAGTTTTGTTTACAATTGTTACCCAATCCAATGGTGAAGCCTGTTTTTGCTTACTAAACTGGTGGACATAATATGTTCAATATATTTACTCATATTTCATTTAGTACTAAGCACAAACACAAATGATCTTGGTTCAAAGTTAGCACCAAGTGATATTTTTTAACAGTAACAAAAACCTGACGAAAAGGTTTGGCATCAAGATCGACATACAAGTGCTGCCACCAGGGGTTAACACCAAGTACTAGTGTTGAGAACTAACACCAAATGTTGACTTTTAGTGCTAACACAAAGTGTAGAACAGTAACTTGAACTCCACACTAACATGATATGTTGACACCGATTGCTAGCACAACTTGTCACCAACTGAAAGGCAAAACAAACAGTTGACAAAGCACCATCAGGACCGACCCTTGACGATACATTTACAAATTGTTTTATAAGTGCCTTTGTGTCAACAGTACATGTAGAAACTGGGCACAAGAAGAACACTATTAAGGAGAGATTTAACAAGATTGCCGTCCAGAGCTATAAGCTCCAGACGGCATGTGGACAAGGAAGCCTTTGGCATATCGAGAGTCCAACAATTTTCCCGCCCTCGCCAGATAGCTGTCAATTTAATTTTTGAACATATTCACACTGCTAACATTAACACAATCATCAGATAATTTGTTCCAGTCATTTATTGTCCTCGGAGAGAATGAGTACTTTCTCATATCCAACCTACACTGTTCCTTGACTAATGCTGCATTGTGCCCTCTGGTTATACTGCCTTCTTTCAGTTTGAAGAAAATATTTCTATCAATATCCTTATAACCATTCAATATCTTAAAAACTTATATTTAGTCTCCTCTTAGTCTCCTAGTCTCTAGTGTTGTCAACCCACAATCTAATAGGTGTCTTTCATAACCAAGATCTTTCAGTTCAGGAATCACCTTTGATGTTCTTTGTTGCACTCTTTCTAGCTTATCTATGTCCTTCTTACGATGAGACATCCAAATGTGGCCTAACTATTGCTTTGTATAGTGGTACAATTAGCTGTTTCTCCTTATATGATATTTCTCATAATTAGCCCTAGTATTTCGTTACCATTTGAAGCAGCAATTCCACATTGCTCTGAAACTTTCATGTCAGTACTAACCGTTACTTCATATGTCCTTTTCTTTTATAGTTTTACCTAATATAGTATCCAACATTATGTATTCTTTGTTCACATTTCCATGTCCTATGTGAATGCATTTACACTTCCCAAAATTGAATAACGTTTGCCATTTTTTAGACCATTTGACCAATTTGGTTAGATCATCCTGTAAAGTGTGTTTATCTGCATCTGTTTTAACTGTTATGAATACTTTTGAAGATATAACAGCTGGATAGGACTTTTTTTAATGCACAATTAGTGCAATGTTTTGTGCCCAAGTTGTAGAGTATGTCTTATTGAATAAAATATATTGAAATGTTTTCTGCCAGATCCCCGTTTCCATGGCAACACTCAAAGATGGCTGCCGGAGAGGGAAAACATAGCATAATTTGGAAACGTTGCAGCTCCTCCAATAATGAAGTAATCAATGTAATTCTTTCTAATTCTTATTTACAACACATCACTCTATTCAATGACGAAGATATTTGTATGTATTGTCATTATGTAATATTTAATAAGTTTAAATTTTGTTGGTTAAAAAATCCATATATGACAGAGTATCCTGGTCTTTAAACTGTCGGATGATGTTGACATAGACACTTGCCAGTGACGCCCGCAGACAAGCACAGTGACGTGCCAACACCCGCAGTAGGGCGCATGCCTCAGGGACGAGTGGCTTCTCCAGACAGACGAGTAGAGCGTAGAACCAGCAACCCTGCAAGTAAGGCAGGCAATTTACATCACACCACACTAATTATCATTGCTTAGAACACGTCACACTTGGCCCCTGGCAGGCCTGTTCATGCAAATATCATTTCGACATCTTTTGAGGAATTCAACTACGCTGTAATTGTTGTGCAGTGCCAATTAGTAACTATTTTTAAAATATATAAGATTAATTGTCGATACAATCCGGATCAGGATTGGCATTCAATTTTGAACATCACACAGTAGAAAAGTATTATTTTGTATTCTAAATAGTAAATACTCAAGTGACGAATTTGAAAATGTTCTTAAAATGTACTTTATATTTTGGCAAGTACGATTCACCATGTAAACGTACCTGTCATTTTAAAAACCCAAGTACAAGTACTAACAAAGTACTTAAGTACAAGTACACGACACCAACCCTGCTTTACAAACCTGCTCCATGGTGAATCCAGTCGCCTCGAACCAGTTGATGTGATACTCCAGCACTCTGATGACAGTCGGCTGTTGCAGAAAGATTCAGTACTAAAGCAACAGTATTTTTATTGAAAAAACAACTCAAATAAACCAGTTTTAAAGGTAGAAAGTCTGATCAATTTCATAATAAAATTATGTTGTATAATACTAACTACATCTATTCTAATATATCGACTTGCCAAATATGTTTCAATAAATTACATTAAAATATTACTTTGCCCATTTTCATTTGAATGTGTTTGGGCATACATCATGTTTACTTGAATGTCTGATCCTGATCACATCCATCCACACGTATTAGTAAGTATAGACAAGTGTTTATGAATGTACAGTGCAGCTAGATCGATATTCATAGTATGATTTTACAATATAACAATGGGCCAAGTGGCCCTGAAGTCCTTTGGACTAATACGTCTATATGTGACCCCGGCTGACCAAATGAGTGATAAGTCGGAAAAATTGTAACATTGTTTTCTTACATCCTTGTAAAGGTTTGGTAGGGTGCTTTACACGGTTTCAAAAAATATGACTGCTACAAAAATTGGCAAAGTTATGGAGCATTGAACATGGTAGGGATCAAAAAGTGAAAATGAAGAAAACGGCTGTTGAAGTTTTACATTATATATGCAAATGGATTGCATGGAAATATTACATGCACAACATTAAAATGTGGCACACAGTATGTAATATGTATGTTATGTTGCAATGATACACTGGAAGTACAAATGTGCTGCTACAAAGACTTATCAAGTTATACCAGGTTATGTCTTCATGTGTAAAACTAAGAGGACAGATTATTTGAGAGCAAAAGGTAGACTCACTGTTTGACACAGTTTAAAACCTACAGGCAACTGTCCAGTTTAACAGGGGTATAGTGGCCTAATGCTGTCTGTTGACACAAGCTACTGCCAGTGACCAATTACACATTAGTCACAGTTTCCATCAAACAATAGCAGGCAGAGAATCTTAGCTCCACAGCTGGGTGTAATACACAACCAGAGCCACCACTGATTCATGGTCAAGTAGATTAGCTCAATGCACCAACTAAGACAATACACAACACTGTGAGTGACAGTATCCAGAGTGAGGTCTAAGCAGTGTCCTCATTGCTGAATAGATCAATTAAACCTGCTAAGTGGGTGACATTCTGTACAAGTGTTCATTAATCCTTAGTGATTGTTCAGAACACCAGACTGACCACATACCTAACCAAAGCGAATGTAATAGGTGAAGAACAGGCAGTGTTCAAATACGGGTATTGGTTTAATTGTATTTGTCTCAACGCAAAAGTATTTATTGTGCCTTCATCGATAATAAGAAAGCATTTGATTTAGTAGACCAGTCCTCCCTGTGGTCTAAGATAATTTCATGCGGCATTAATGGTATTGTGTTGAAAGTTGTATACAACATGTACAAAAATGCTAACTCATGTATAAATCAGGGCCAGGTTGTGTCAGCCTTCTTCTCGTGCGATGTATAGGTATGGCAAGGAGAAAACTTGTGTCCTTTGTTATTTGCTATTTACCTGAATCATTTTGAACACTGTTAGTCACAATTATAACGGACTTGACATGGCAGCTGGTGAAATTTACAACAACCTTAGGGATGATGATGTAGAAAATGTACGTTCTACTATATGCTGATGACACTAGAATGATTCAATCAAATACAGATTTCTTGCTTGTGTTTAGCGGAACTATGTCAACTCTTCTAATGGTTGACATTTGGTTGTTTCAGGTGTCAACTATATTGTGAATCTGTAATTATTAGTCTATATTGATACAATTGATTTACACAGTACCATGTCTACACAAGGCATGGCAAGCGTAAACAGAACAGTAGAATGCATTTGATATCAATAAATTGTAGGATATTTCACTCTATAGTTGTCCAGAATATTAATTTTCTATGTTTGTCACCTACAGGTGACAGAATATAAATTTTCTATGTTTGTCACCTACAGGTTTCTACAGACAATACATCTTTAACCAATAGACACCACAGTCACACCATTTTATAATAATTAAATGAACATCAAAATAAACACAACTTGCAATTATAGAAAATCAATAGTTTTGAAGATAAAAAGTGTTAGGCAACTGTTCAGTCTAACAGGGGTCAAGTGTGTCTACTCTGCCTGGGTGCTGTGACCAATTAAAGATTAGTCAAGGTCTCAATGGAACAGTAACACTACGCTGCAGAGTTCAGTCATGTTGTTGACTTTGTGGCACATTAAACAAAATCTACTGTTGGGGGTGTCTACTCTGCCTGGGCGCTGTGACCAATTAAAGATTAATCAAGGTCTCAATGGAACAGTAGCACTAGGCTGCAGAGTTTAGTCACACTGCTGACTTTGTGGCACATTAAACAAAATCTACTGTTGGGGGTGGTCTCAAGGGCCCCTCTCAAAACCACATCATTAGATAATGTAAAACTTTTGCACTTTGGGGGCCCCTTAGGTGCCCTTAGAATGATTCAATCAAATACAGATTTCTTGTATATAGTGGCAGCACCCTAAGATACATCTATGCAAAATTAGAAAAAAACAGTTTTTGAATAAATAGGCCAAATGTTACATTTTTATTAGTTTTGGGGTCCTTGGAGGCCCTAGGGAGCCCTTAAAATGATTCAATCAAATACAGATTTCTCGTGCATAGTGGCAGTGCCCTAAGATATGTCTATACAAAATTAGAGAAAAAGTTGCTGAACGGCGGACAGCGGACGCAGAGTGATGGCAATAGTCCCTTGGACCTTCGGCGAAAGGACTAAAAATGATCATCTCTTGAACCTTTGCAGCCGAGCCGACAAGGGCACATATTTGAAACTTAAATTTGCCTACAGCAATATGCATAGACGGATCCTAGGATACCACCGATGGAACAGTGCGTATAGTATGTTGGTTAATAATGCTATCGATACTTTTGATGCCCTATTGCGTAAGAATGTTTACGGTTTTAGAAATGGGTCAATGTGGTCTAGCTGGGCCGAATCTCTGTATATTGTGAAATGGTAATTTTATATCATGTTTTACATATTTATTTAATGATTTTTTTAAATCTTTTAATACTTATTTATTAACTATATTTAACTGATTACCTTGTTATTTTTTTAATCTATTTATGTGTCTAACTTACCTATTTTTAAATAGTTACATATTTTTATTTATATGTACCAATTGCATGTTTTTTTTTGCCTGAAATAAATGTATTCGTATTTGTATTCGTAGTACATGTACCTTTATAATCCAAATACGGTGGTTAATATGGCCATTAACAGTAAGGAATATACAAAATGCATACATGCTTATGCATGTGCTGCAAACGTTTTGAATCACACAAATAAAATGACATATTTTCTGGTGAACATGCAGAATATTTTTTCCTTTCACAAAACTGACATATGTAACACTTTAATACTCGTATTAAACAATTATATGATGCCAAGAGATAAACCTTTGTTAATCTTGCTTTTGTACATAACTGTTAATAATAATGTTTTATTACAGAAACTATGATACATTACATTCGATTTGATTACATACATAGATTTACAATGAAATGGCAACATCTGACAAAGGCACAAACCTGGTCCATGTTAGCAATGATACTGAGCAATGGTGGTGTGCCAGTCGACTCTGTGTTTGAATTCACCAAGCCTGTACTTGGGCCTTTGTTTGCTGATACATCTGCATCAGTCTTGGCCGTCCCTCCACCACTGACACTTGAGGCTCCAGGAGTAGAGTCACATGTTGTCTGTGTTGTTGCTGATTGGCTATTGTTAATGCTGCCAGGGGGAGGAGGGCCGTTGGTCTCACCTCGTGGATTCAACTTGCCAAAACACAGATTGCACCAGTGTTCCACGTTCCCTCTGTCAGGCTGGAAAGGACACAACCGAAACTCAGTCCAGGAACAGTCAGAAGAACAGCCACACTACCCATCCTCTGGTAGGACTAACTTGGTAGATTATGAGTGGCTCTAGGTGACAGTCTTCTTGGTTAGATCGGAAACCAAGAATTCCTTGATTCGATTTTATGATCTCATCACTATTTTAGGTATAACTTGTATGGATAATGGAAACAAAACTAAATAAACAAGTATTAAAATTATATTATTACTTACATCAAATGCAGCTATTCTATCCTCTCTATATTAGGATATAACAGATATTAAATAGAAATAAATTATTAAACCTATAAATGCTCATGAACCACCTAGACTCACCAACTTCACTGACGGCTGCTGCTTGTGTTTCTGGTTCCTTGCTTTATACCGTGCAAGTTTCTATAACACAAGCCACATGACACAAGATTTTCACATGTCACTCAGACAGGTGACAATCATTCGGAGCATTACCATAAGGTACATTTCACAAAGCTACGGAAAAGTCAAAATACATTCGCAGGGCATGATAAAAATTCTGTTTTTCTTTCTTACACCTTTTGAAATAAACAATAGCATTTTGTTAAACAATTTGCTACCAGTTTGAATAATGCAATTTGGAATTATTGTCTTGAAAAATGTCTTTTAATGTGTGTTTTGGAATGAATGGTATGTGACTTGAAATGTACATATACCTACTTTTATGTTGTTGGTCTCAAAACTTGAATTATTCAGTCAATTAAATCACCCATAAGTTTTCAACAAATTGACTTAGCAATAGTATCACTGTAAAGCTAATGCATTGCCTTTTTCCATGTTGCTCATAACTCCATATGGCCAAAATGTACCTTGAGGTCTGAACAGTCACCACCCGTCACATACTTTAGGTGCCTTCATCTACATGGCGGTATGTCCTTACAGAAGATTTATAACAATGACGAACAATTATGGAGCATTGAACGTGGTAGGGGTCAAAAAGTGAAAATGAAGAAAACGACTGTTGAAGTTTTACTTTATATATGCAAATGGATTGCATGGAAATATTACATGCACAACATTCAAATGTGGCACACAGTATGTAATATGTATGTTATGTTGCAATGATACACTGGAAGTACAAATGTGCTGCTACAAAGACTTATCAAGTTATACCAGATTATGTCTTCATGTGTAAAACTAACAGGACATATTATTGTATTTGTCTCGATGCAAAAGACTTTATTGTGCCTTCATCGATTATAAGAAAGCATTTTATTTAGTAGACGGGTCCTCACTGTGGTCTAAGATAATGTCATGCGGTATTAATGGTAATGTGTTGAAAGTTGTATACAACATGTACAAAAATGCTAAATCATGTATAAATCAGGGCCAGGCTGTGTCAGCCTTCTTCTCGTGTGATGTGTAGGTATGGCAAGGAGAAAACTTGTGTCCTTTGTTATTTGCTATTTACCTGAATCATTTTGAACACTGTTAGTCACAATTATAACGGACTTGACATGGCAGCTGGTGAAATATACAACAACCTTAGGGATGATGATGTAGAAAATGTATGTTCTACTATATGCTGATGACACTAGAATGATTCAATCAAATACAGATTTCTTGCTTGTGTTTAGCGGAACTATGTCAACTCTTCTAATGATTGACATTTGGTTGTTTCAGGTGTCAACTATATTGTGAATCTGTAATTATTAGTCTATATTGATACAATTGATTTACACAGTACCATGTCTACACAAGGCATGGCAATCGTAAACAGAACAGTAGAATGCATTTGATATCAATAAAGTGTAGGATATTTCACTCTATAGTTGTCCAGAATATTAATTTTCTATGTTTGTCACCTACAGGTTTCTACAGACAATACATCTTTAACCAATAGACACCACAGTCACACCATTTTATAATAATTAAATGAACATCAAAATAAACACAACTTGCAATTATAGAAAATCAATAGTTTTGAAGATACAGTTTAAAAGTTTTAACAGTTGTTCAGTCTAACAGGGGTCAAGTGTGTCTACTCTGCCTGGGCCCTGTGACCAATTAAAGATTAGTCAAGGTCTCAATGGAACAATAGCACTAGGTTGCAGAGTTTAGTCATGCTGCTGGCTTTCTGGCACAATAAACAAAATCTACAGTTGGGGGTGGTCTCAAGGGCCCTTCTAAAAACCACATCACTAGATAATGTAAAACTTTTGCACTTTGGGGGCCCCTTAGGTGCCCTTAGAATGATTCAATCAAATACAGATTTCTTGTATATAGTGGCAGCACCCTAAGATACATCTATGCAAAATTAGAAAAAAAGTTGCTGAGCAGTTTTAAAAAAAATAGGCAAAATGTTACATTTTTACAAGTTTTGGGGTCCTTGGAGGTCCTATGGAGCCCTTAAAATGAATCAATCAAATACAGATTTCTTGTGCATAGTGGCAGTGCCCCAAGATATGTCTATAAAAAATTAGAGAAAAAGTTGCTGAACAGTTTCTGAGATACGGCAGCTAACGGCGGACGGCGGATGTCGGACGCAGAGTGATGGCAATAGTCCCTTGGACCTTCGGCCAAAGGACTAAAAAAAGTAAAATGTAAAAATAATATACATTTCAGATCAAAAACTTTAATTAATAAAAATACACTTTGGATATGAAAAAATTGAAGTTTTTGATCTGAAAACAAACTATCCTGAAGAATGTTCAGTAATAATGTACATTTCAGTGTCTAAATTCTAGAGGACTGATGGTCAGCAAACTAGATTCATTACAGGCAGTACACAGTGGCTTTCATTAGTCCACTCATATGCAGTGAGTTGGAGTTTTGTAGAATTAAAAATGCACAAATTCTACTAAATACGAGGTCAACATCACACGGTAAACCGTAAGAGTTTCTAAAATAACTATACCACATAAGAACTCTCGCAGGTTTGTGTATTCAGAAAATGCACACATTACTTACTTGTCTGACTTGAGAGAAGTACAAGAGTTGATGTCGCTGCCACTCGACACTCGGTGTGTAGCCAGAGGGTGCTGGCTGCAGGCCAAAACACTGCACGACATCAAATACACGTGATCACAGGAGATACAATACAGTGATCTATTAATATACATTACACTGATCATGCATTACACAGTGATCATGTGAGATATTTACAATTACTATTTTAATACAATACATTTGATTAGTGATCGCTTGAGATACAATAGAGCGGTCTCATAATGTGATCAAATTAATGATTGTGAAAGGTTATTTGATGTAATTACGTATAAAAACTATAACTGCTAGTCTGCTACATTCAATGGTGGCTGTCAGATTTAAGTTTTTAATACAAATCAGCAGTGTCTAAAAGTGTACAGACCTATATTATTTATATTATGACAACTATGTTCACACAGAATTCAATAAGTCTCAAAATTATAATTTATTAAAATATGCACATAAAGTTTTACTAATACCTGGTATTAGTACTCAGCCTAGTATTTCTTTCTCAACTCTAGTCATACTGCACAGTGAATTAATTCATCTATAGCCACCAGGTCATTGTAGAGGAGTAAGTAATTCTGTAGTATGATTAAAGATTAATTCCACACTTTCATGATCTTCATAAGTCATTGATCACAACACGTGCCACTTACATCCTGTATGTGAACAGTTTGTTTCTCGTGAAAGAGACATGGGTCGAGGCCGGCAACTACAACGTCTGGACACTGCTTCGCTTCCAATCTGTCACAGATCCAAAAAGAAAATGACTCAACCAGTCACCACCAAATAGTATTTGATGCAATCAGAATGTACCAAAATGGCACAATGTGCATGGATTGTTACATGTAAAAATAATTCTATCTGGGTTAATTCCTTAACTGATCAATGTACTGATCAATATGTTATTATAAAAGGTTACATTTATCTACCCTAAAATGTTCAGTCTGGATGTCAAATGATAGCATTTGAGGTAAAAACAAAGGACTGCAGTCTTATTAATGCACATTCAGCAAATTAAACATGTGATCAGCCTACTAAAGCATGACCTGTTCTTAATGTTTCACAATATTCCAGCACCAAACTAAATATTTAAAATGTTTGACCTTTTAAAATAGCATTGAACATGTACACTAGCCAGTGACTGTAGATCAACTGCACATGTCACACGATGTCAGACTCTTGGAAAATTGCAACCACGCATGCTGCAACAGCAATATATACATGTCCATGTATATACTGCTGCTGTAGTCTTTGAACAGTGACAACACGCTTCCACAGACTAGCTTTGTGGTGGTACAACTGCACTGGTTTCATTCACTAGTCATCACTTCTGTTTCAAGACCGGGCTTCCACAGACTAGCTTTGTGGTGGTACAATTGCACTGGTTTCATTCACTAGTCATCACTTCTGCTTCAAGACCGGGCCAGTTAAGTTGCAAGGCTATTACCAAGATTCTGAGACCGTGTTACGAAGTGCATCCATTGTCAACTAGATTGGATGCTACATAGCTGAGATCCACTTACAGCAACTTCTTCAAACACAGTGCAATGATCAGTATAATTTCTTGAAGTAGACAATTGTTTTTTTTTTATTTGGATAAAATAACATTTACTTAACTGGTTTTAACATTATTCTAAAAAATTATATAATATAATTTTTGCATCATTTATTTAACTGGTCTAAATTGTTGGCTGTCATAGTCAGCTGAATCACCTAGCCAGCTCAACTTAACCCTAGGATTAGTGCATGTACAATTAATTTAAGCCAGTCATTGTTAAGGGGGCAGTCATAGCCATAAACATTGGTCATAGTCAAAACTATTTATTTTTTATTTTTATATGCTACAGAAGATTTTATTTGGTATTCATTGGGCATTTCCACCGTGACTCACGTTACAGTTCTGCCCATCTCAGAAAATATATTTCCATTTTTTTTGCATATGTGCTATAATAATGCAATTCAAAATTCCATCTTTTGTGAATAGGAACCTATTGGTATAGTGTATTAAATTATATCAACTAATAATAATTTGATTACATAATATGGTTTTAATTGCATCTAATTATAGCGTGACTTGCGTTACGGCAAAAGGAAAACACAAAAACCTACCTTGATTTATGTTACATTTTTCCTCAAAGTATAAATGACAGAAACCAATGAATACCCTTGATTGAATCACAAATAAATACGGTTTAAGAAAACACAATTAGTAAATTGAAATTTTACAAATATTACATAATCAACGTGACTCATGTTACCGTAACTCACGTTACGTGAAATCAGCTATCATTTACTAACTGATCAGGCACACTTTAGCTGGGGTCACATGTTCGGTGACCTGTGGCGAAATACCCCACATTTGGTATTAGTATAATTTTAGATTTAGTGTTTTTGGCAGCAGATAGCGTGGTATTCAGAAAGGCACTTTTTAGTTAATCATGTTAGCTTTAAAATTAACTCTACACATAACAAGCTCTGCTGTGATTACATATCATTCCTTTCAATTGTTCTAGGAATACCGCTGCTGCTTTATATGTTGAAATGTGGGCTCTAACAGCCTGATGTTCAGGAGACTAGTATGGGCTCAGTCACAGGCCTGGCATTGGGTTGTAGAGTCCACATTTCTTTTATTTAAATATTACAGTGTGCCAAAAAGGCTTATACACCGGTTACCCATAATAAACAAACGTCATCCATTTGGCCTTTTTCATATCTATATATGTCTCCGTGTTGTTGCTTGCATAAATGGATTTTTCTGTTTGTATTATGTTGTGAAGACAATGTAATGAAGAAAGGAGACAACATTAGTTAAAAATATGCATTAATCCTTTCATGTATAACATACAAAGTAATGCCAACTTGAACATGGTGGCTTAAATAAAGAAATGTGTAATGCACACAAATTGAAAACCACTAGCCCACTTTTCCCATAAACATAATTACCTTTGCAAGAACACCTGCAACCAATTATAACTATTCAGTCTAACCTCCATGTATAGTATTACGTAGATCTATAAATCCAACTAAATTCTGAAGCCATACATTAGTAATTATTTACCAAGCCCTATCATCCAGACAACCTGTATACCTATATTCTATGCTTACTCCTGCAAAGAAATCTAAAAATTTCGGCAAATTATTATTAATCATGAATTCTGGAACTTGAGTTTTTTCGGTTGCTGCACCAACTTTGTGGAATTTACTCCCTATTGGTGTTAAGTCAGTCAGAAATATAGTTTCATTTCGCCGTCATCTAAAAACCTATATTTCTAATACTCCATATCCTCTTTAGTTTCTTAGCAATTACATCCATCAGTTTAAGATTTGTTGCTCAGTACTTGACAATGAGGAAGTTTAACCCTTTGGATTTGTTGAACCACCGAGCTCGGATTTTCAGAGGATATCGGCGCTAAAGAAGTAATTCCATTATTATTATTAACTACAGATTTAGAAAACAAAACTGGCCACAGTGGTTTACAGTGATGGGTGACTTCAGTCTGTATTACCAATTTATTATTGGTATTTAAAAAAAAACTATTAAATGTTACACAAAATGTACTAGTAACTTTTAAAATGAGTTTCCTTTTCACCACCAAAATGTTTTCATGATAGTGATGATTAATGTGGGTTCAGATATATGGCTCATCACATTAATCTATTTCTGTAATTACTACCAGACAACCTATAATTCAGTATTTTATTCTGTAAAATAATTGATTTAAACATATAAACACATCATGTGAATAGCAGGAAAAAATTTTATGCACCAGCCTAGCATTCACCGAGTACATTATCATTATTAATTAATGCATATGTAAGTTGCATCGTTTTTCAATAAATATTATTTTTCTATTGAATATAAGTGTTGTCTTAGATATTTTAGTTTCTTGTTATATATTACAGTACTATTTTCCAAGAGGTTTGGTTGTATATATATATGAATAGATGATGGAAGATGTCGGATCAAAACAATGTTTTGAGTGAACATGTTTGTTCATCAGCAAATAAGAATGATTGTGCGATATAATAGTACTAATACTGCCTCTATGTGAAGTCTTTGCAACTAACTTATACACAATTTTTACAGAAAAAAAAAGAACTAACAAGCCACTGCCGTAAAAGCCTTGTGACTTGCGTTACGCTATCCAATTTGCGTGACTTGCATTACAAGAGACTCGCGTTACACATATTCAGTGCCCAATATCATAACCTGTGTAGACAACATATGGATGTTGTTAATATCATTTAGTTAGGTACCTCCTATAAGAGGAGATTTATAATTGGCAGTCTCAAACTACCTGGGGTTTCTGTGTAAAATGAAAAATCCAAAATTTTATGACTCGCATTAGGGTAATTCCATGTGAACGCAACCAAAATTCCTGAAATTTGTTACCCTCATCGTGAATCGCAAGTGATTTATTGAAACATTTTGGGCACCCAGAAGTATCACATTTTTGTTGTGAAGGAAGCACGGAAGGATTTTGAGAGTTATTAGTTATTTGTGTTATAAGGACAAGCTTACACCTAGAAACAGTTTTGTGACAATACATGCTACGCTTCATTGATTTTTTGGGTCGGAAGTTGGTAAATTTTTAAGAAATATAACAACATACCATTTTTCCATATGTACAGATTCATAGATAAGAGAACCAGACCTGCCATATTACTCTCATTTGCACACTTGCATGTGTATATACCAATTATATACAACTAGTTTCTGAGGTTTGTGTATTTTGTTCACAATCAAGGTCTGACAAAGCTTTCGCGAGTAATTTATTGAATAAATCATTATGTTTATCAACTTGGTGCACATTAACCATACACTGTATTTATGTTCTATTTATGTGATCTATACATTGTAGAGAACAATTCCTCAAAGTTTCATTGACATAAATTAAATAATGAAAGAGATAATAACCTGTTAAATGTGAATAATTTTATTTATTTTTAAGAAGCTGTCACAAAATGTCTAAGTGCCAAATTTCAAATTGCCGTAACTTGAAAACCACTGAAGCTAGATCACTCAAATTTTTGGATTCTTGCTTATCTTTCCAAAGGCTTTCACCAGCTGGTTCATTCAAACTTTGAAGAGATGAGTGCCGCATGCATTGGTTGCGTTCACATGGAATGACATGTTCCATTAATTTCACCACCCGAGTCTAGAAGCCTTTACAGAAAAAAACAGAATAGACTTTTTGTTTTCTAAATACATGAAACTAAGGCTTTACGAAATAGTATCAGTCAGTCAAACCCAGATTGAACTAGAAAATAGGGCTGCAAGGGGCACCTAATTATTGATATGTTGGATGAGTGAATTTTGTGAATTCTGCACATAATGTGTGAATGGTGAATTTTGACATAATGCAGTGTGCAAACACTGAACAAAAATTTCTCTAACAACTTTAAATTATGTCCCACCGTAAAAAATAATACTCTTTGGAAATTTATTAAACAAAATGTTAAGAACACTTCCCATTTTCATGGAAATGCCCTACTGTATAAACAATGAGTTATGGTACTTCAAAGTGTATTTTCTCAAGAGTACATCTTCCGTTCACCATGTTACTTACAAATACTGTAACTCCATGATTTGTGTACATATCAATTTGAAATTTTCAGTGGACGTACTTCCCCGAGTCCGAGATAACATACTATGCAATGACAACTTCATATTTGCTGTAATGTTGTCTGCTACATATGTATTGTTATATCATCAAGTTTTGAGGTTTATAGGAATGTAAGAGAATATGTTTTGTAACGCAGTGTGTGTATATGTATGCAAGATCTCAGACTCAGGAGAAGTTTGGCGTCTGTAGCCAGTGTACTGTGTAGCCATGGCATAGGTGGTCGTTTTCTTGGTTAGGTCAGAATGTAAAAGATCGCCATAATTTGGGCATGACAGTTAACTATTTCCTATTTGTGTTAACACATTACACAAAACCTTAGGCCATACATTCGACTCGGTATCCCCAATCCAGATATGCCCCAATCAAATTTTAGACCACATACTGAACCCGTCTGAGATACTCGAGGCCAGAAGTAGGTGGAATATCTAATTTAAATTCGTCGTCGAACTCTGGCAGTTGGAAAGCTCGTGGCATCAGATCTTTGTTGTCAACTGCCATTATTGCAGACTCTAGATTTTATTGTGATCTTGTTACATTACAGCAAATACAAACAAGGGCAGAAGCCTCAGAACGTTTGTCAGTTTACAAAAGTAACAGGAAGTTGTTGAGTTACCAAAACATGTTGCGCTATACAATTGGCATTTGCAAACCCGTTATAACGAAACTTACTACTAATATACTGGACCACTCGGTTTTTGCCTTACGCAAGCATAATATCCAGTTTTCACCAACAATTTTTTAATCGTTCAGCAACGTATCAATTTTATTAATCAGAACCACTCATTTAATCAATGGCATGCAAACGAAGCGTCAAATAAGTAGTTTTTAGTTAAATACTTACAATATTCGTAAGACGATAATCACTTCACGCGCCGAACGGAAGCACACGGTTTCTGCCTCATCGTGTTCGAAATCATCAATGTGCGACAAATCGCAACGCATTCACTGTATAAACTCTACAGCTGTTCGTTAACTTTCCTGTGGTGATTAGGGTGAATAGTTGCTTACAATTTCGTCCGATAAATTTTAATATTACGGTTGTTTACATCACCGCCACCGATGTAATTATGGTGCACTGTAGTCACGTGGTCTGCGTTCGCTATCAAAATATCTGCCAAAAACCTGTTTGCCTCATTTTAATTTGAGACAAATAATTTTGTTGCAAGTTTGTAGACGTCCTTTGCTCATTGTGTCCGATACATTTGACTAAATATGCATTTAATATGAGATCCAGCTATATAATCGTAATGAGGCAGAAACTCAGATAGGGCAGAAACCGAGTAGGTGACTATACTGCATTATTCTTATGACATTACACATATACCTGTTTCTGTACTGTAATAATGACCATAGGCAGATTCGTGGGGGTCTAGGGAGCACGTGCTCTCAAGATCGTTAGAATTTGATGTGCTCCCTAGACCTTTCTGAATGTGCCCCGTTACGTGCCCCCTCCAAGCGTTTGGAAGGTGCCCCGTGTATATTAGAAGCTGAAGTACGGCGGCGCGGCGGCGAACAATTTTCAACAGCACCGCCACCTGTCTTCCGATGTCATGATCCGACTCCGATAGCGCGACAGCGGAGATCAGACCACTGCACTGAATATAAATTTTGTTCGGCCGCCAGTGCAGTTTTTTGGCGAGCTTCAAAGGGAGTTATAGGAATTTTTGCCCCCCCCCCCTAGACTACCCTCTCTGGATCTGCCCCTGATCATATGTTGTAAATAAAATATAATTAAAAAAATAATTAAATTAATTGATTGAATTTCCTTATGTAATTTGCCCGAATGGGCGTATGTCGGGTGTGTGGTCTTAATTATAGTGCTCACGTGGGCATATCACAAGAACCACAGACGATGTTTTGAAATTAAGAATTAATAATAATATAACAAATTAATTGTAACTTGTGTACGACTGCAGCTGGTGCAATGTTACAAGGTGTGATACTTCAAACGGTGCAGCAGTTTAACACAGATCGCCGAATGTACACGGTACTACGAGATTTTGTTCGAGGAGGGATGGCAAGGATCTAACGTAACATGACATCGGCTTCTTGTATCCGCACGTAGCGCTCAGACTCTAAGTACGCCATGTTCTGAGATGGCGTCTGGATGCATGCTGGATACACATTCACACCCGGCCAGGCATCCCCATTCACCCAGAACACGGACACCGATTCTGTTGTTTTTGCATAAAAGTAATTGTGTGTGTGTGTGCGAGCGCGCGTGTCTTTGATTGTTTTCAGAGTTGTTGAAATCAGTTGCTGGAAGAATACAAACTTTAAACAAGAGTTGGATTGGCCTGCCCTTCTTCTAACTGTCATGTATCAGGATCGTTATAACTGGTACGTTATACAGCTACTTACTACAGTGAGCTCTTACACCGTTGACGGTAATAAAGGGTTTTTGTCTTCCGGTCAAATTCGAGTTGCACATGTCTAGTGTTTCCAGTTCCAATTAAACAAGCAATATGCTGCTTTATAAAGCATAACATGGTGTCAGAAGACAAACTACACAAACTATTAGGGAAGGATGTGTTGGTCGGAAAAACTGTGTTGGTGAAGTTTGAAGTGACGACTAAAAAATTGAACTGAACTGTGTGTCAAAACGTCGAGTCACTGTCAACGACTGAAAAATGGAATTTTTCAAGCCACCAAGTAGTATTGCGTTCGATGCCAGCAACTTAGATGAGGCATGGAGAAGTTGGGAGCAGCAGTTTAGGACATTTTACACAGCGTGTGAATTGAACAAGAAGCCTAAACTTAAGCTGGCAAAGTGGCCATACTACTACATACTGCTGGACCGGAAGCCCAGGAAGTATTCAACCAGTTTGAGTTCAAACCAGCAGGACCTGCTAACGTCCCACCAGCAGAAGATAGAGACAACTGGGAAACGGTGCTAGACAAATTCCGTCACTACTGCAAACCACGTAAAAATACAGTTTACGAACGATATTGTTTCTGGTCTCGCAATCAAGGCAATGGGGAACAAGTGGATCAGTGGATCAAGGACTTGAGAATGAAAGCTAAAAATGTGTGAATTTGGTGACCAGGAGGATCTGATGATCCGTGACAAGATAGTGTTCAGCGTCCAGATAGTGTTCAGCGTTCAGATCTGTCGCTAGCTAAGGCATTAGATGTGTGCCATGCAGCCGAGACGACAAGAGCGCAACTGAAGGTCATGGCGTCTGAAGGAAAGCCAGAAGCTAAAGTGAATGTAGTGAAGCAGAGATCTCGTTCAAGCACGTTTAGCAAGGGCTCCCATGCAGTTGGCAGGGGTATCAAGGGAACTAACAATGACACTAGGGGTGGTTATAATAGTACACCGAGACCACGGGCTACACAGGGAAGCATTCACTGCAAATTCTGTAGCAGGTCACACCCACCAAAGTCATGCCCTGCGTACGGTAAACAGTGTAACCGTTGCAAGGGGTGGAACCACTTCGCAGTAATGTGCGAACACCACCGCACTGCTACAGTCGATAGGAAGGTGCGGATGGTGAACAATGAACAATGTGAGAGTAATGAATGTCTGTATCTGGGTCCGTTATTCTTGGACGTGCATGCACACACTACTCATGATGATGACGAAGATGATGATTGGCAGCCAGCAGATAAGCTTCAAGTTGGACACTGGCGCACAGGCGAATGTGTTGCCTATGATGATCTACGAGACACTAAAGACGAATGCAGCCTTGCAGCCTACAAAGACGATACTGTCGGCATTCGTGAATGACGTCAAAGTGAAGCCAGCCGGCACGGTCAAGCTTCTGTGCATACCAGAGAACGCGGACAAACCGACACTGATCGAGTTCTTTGTCACTACGCACACCAATGTGCCACTACTTGGATGTCGAGCGTGCGAGTCATTGGGACTTGTCAAACGAGTGGGCGAGATGTCGCGTGAGAAGCCACTAACGAGTGACACTCTGATGAACGAATATGAAGACGTGTTCACTGGAGTTGGAGAACTTGAGCATCCGTATCATATCGAGCTGAAAGAGGACGTACAGCCGGTAGTCCAGGCAACCAGGAAACTTCCATACACCAGAGTGGAGAGTTTAAAGAAGGCTCTAGACAAGTTAGAGAGGGATGGAATCGTCGCAGATGTAGAACAACCTACACCATGGGTGAATAACTTGGTCATAACGGAGAAGCGGAATGGATCGTTGAGATTATGTCTTGACCCGAAACCACTCAATAGAGCGATTAAGCGTGAACATTTCGAGATCCCGACTCCTGAGGATGTGCAGTCGCGTCTAGCTGGAAAGAAAGTGTTTTCAGTGATAGATATGTCGATGGCGTACTGGCACGTCAGACTGTCGGATGAGTCCAGTTACCTCTGCACGTTCCACACGCCATGGGGCAGAAAAAGGTTTCTGCGCATGCCGTTTGGCATCAGTTCAGCCAGTGAAGTACTGCAGAAACGCATGCTACTAACGTTTGGTGACATCAAAGGAGCGTACGTGATAGCCGATGACATCATCGTCGCGGGGGATGATGAACAAGATCACGATGCCATCATGCGTGCTGTTTTCCAGAGGGCAAGAGAACGAAACGTGAAGTTCAACTCGTCAAAAGTGCAGTTGAAGGTCAATGAGGTGCTGTACATGGGACATATAGTATCGGAAGCAGGCCTCAGCCCAGACCCTAGCAAAGTGAGAGCCATCGTCGATATGCCACTGCCTGAGGACAAGCGCGCAGTCCTGAGGTTTCTGAACGTTGTGAAGTATCAGGCAAAGTTCATCCCGCGAGAGTCGCACATCACTGGTCCTCTACGTGCGCTGCTGAAAGAGGACGCGGCGTGGTGTTGGACACAAGAGCATACAGATGCAGTGAACGAGTTGAAGACAATTCTAAGCAGTTTGCCAGTGCTGAGGTTCTACGACGTGAACAAACCAGTAACGTTGCAGTCGGACGCGTCAAAGAGTGGACTAGGGGCGTGTCTTCTACAAGAAGGGCAGGTTGTTGCTTATGCGTCAAGGGCACTAGTCGGTGCAGAGCTACACTACGCACAGTTGGAGAAAGAATTGTTAGCGGTCGTTTTCGCGACTTCCAGGTTTCATCAATACATTTATGGCAAGGAAATCGAAGCGCAGACTGATCATAAGCCGCTTGAGATTATAATGAAGAAACCGATCGGAAACGCAACGGCACGCGTACAACGAATGATGTTGAAGCTAAAGCGATACGAGATAAACCTGTCATATGTACCAGGGAAGCTGCTGTACGTAGCCGACGCTCTCTCACGTGCTTACATAGAGGGTGAGCCAGACAATGAGCTCATTGACGATATTGAGATTATGGTCCACAGCGTTACAATGAACTTCCCAGCAAGTACAGGGCGACTCGAGCAAATCCGAAGTGCTACAGCCAATGACGTGACTCTTCAGCGACTACTTCAGGTCGTGATGAACGGCTGGCCAGAGTCGAGGGCAGCTGTACCAGAGGACGTGAGACCGTACTGGAACATGAGAGATGAGATGAGTGCAGATGACGGACTCGTGTTTGCAGGCGAACGAATTGTCATTCCAGAGTCGATGAGGTGCTGCACGAACCACACATGGGGATGGAGAAGACGAAATCTCGAGCTAGATCAGCTATCTTCTGGCCGGGAATGTCCAGAGCAATCGAGGACACTGTCTCGAGGTGCAAAACATGCCTACAGTTCGCCCGGAGTAATCAGAAGGAGCCGATGATTGCACACGAAATCCCAGACGGCCCGTTCCGGAAAGTCGCAATGGACATTATGTCGTTCAAAGGTCGAGACTACCTAGTAGTGGTTGACTATTATTCGAAGTATCCCGAGTTGGCACTGCTCGAGAACAAGACAAGCGAATCTGTCATCTCGCATGTTAAGAGCATCAGTGCACGTCATGGAATACCCGAAGAGATCGTAGCAGACAACCAACCGTTTGGTAGCTATAGTTTTCGGCAATTCGCGAAGAGTTGGGGTATCACAGTGACTACATCGAGCCCAACAAATGCTCAATCGAATGGGCAGGCAGAGCGAGTCGTGCAAACGTTGAAATCGCTCCTCAAGAAGGCAGACGAAGAGGGTCGTGATCCCTACATAGCGATGCTAGAATACAGGAACACGCCGATCAGTGGACTCCGCTATGCACCGGCACAAATGACAATGAGCAGACTACTGAGGTCAAAGTTGCCGACAACCAAAGCCGTTCTTGAGCCGCGAGTCGTAAACGCGAAACAGGACTTGACAGACAGACAGACACGGTTCAAACAAGACTATGACCACGGTGCTACATCATTGAAGCCGTTGAAACCTGGTGATGTAGTACGAGTCCAGAGAAAGTGGGGCTGGGATCCCGCTATCGTTCAGCGGACACACGAGAGTCCGAGGTCATACGTGATCCAGCATGAGGGAGGAGAACTCCGTCGCAATCGTCGTCATCTACGGAGGACACGCGAGCAGCCGCCGCTGATTCTTCCTCAGATGGACGATCCCGACGTTCGAGGAGAAGGTAACGCTCTTCAGATGCCGGTACCGCCAGACGTGCCATCGCCACGAAGACTCGTCGCTGTGCCGCCACGAAGATTCGTCGCTGAGCCACCTCCGCAAGAAGAGATTCCACAGAATGAACGATTCTCTAGATACGGTCGTGCAATCAGAAAGCCTATGCGATTTGACATTTAATTGTGTTTTTCAATACTATTTGACATTGGTAGTATTATTGATCTGTTTCGCAAGTAACCATTATGTGACATTCTATGTGATTTTTGATAGTCGATATAATGTGACTTTTAGCCTAGTTTGCTACTCGCTTGATATCGATTTATCCACAGCGAACATTCGTTAAAGCTGATGAATGTGTTTTTGAGTACAGTTTTTTTTTAGTCTTAAAGGAGGGATGTCATGTATCAGGATCGTTATAACTGGTACGTCATACAGCTACTTACTACAGTGAGCTCTTACACCGTTGATGGTAATAAAGGGTTGTTGTCTTCCGGTCAAATTCGAGTTGCACATGTCTAGTGTTTCCAGTTCCAATTAAACAAGCAATATGCTGCTTTATAGAGCATAACACTAACTTTAGGTGGCCACCCATAAAGAACGTCATGCTATTTGTGGACATCTTCTACACCCCCCATCTCCTTAGTTGTCACGCTGGCATGTACACCCCCTAAAATCAATTACGTTCGATTTTAAGAAATGTGTGATACAAACACAAATATAAATAATACTTATTATAATAAGTATTATTGATATTTGTATTATATTTTATTGTATTATAAATATTCGTTGACTGGCTGTGCGATGATTCGTTGTTTACACACAAAATAATAATTTTACTCGTAAAATATAAGCATGCGGCATAATACAAGTATTGGTACATTGCTTGTTGTTTGACAGCTCAACGAGCTAGCGTTTCAAAATTCGTTACGTAACGCTTACCCCTATACCCCACCCCATTTAACGCGTCGTCACGCTTGCCCATAGACAACATAAGCGTGACGTACTTTATGGTTGAACCATTAACTTGGTACACCACACACGGGACACGATCACTGTAGTGATTCTGACATATAAAGACGACAAGACAACTTAGTAGAACCACAAAATTATGTATTCAATTCGAGCCCATCTGACAGACAAGATGGAGTCATTCACATGTCATGTTTTTCAGTTACTCGCTAGATGGCGTACTGTCTTAGGTAGCGCTCATTACATCTCCCCTTTTGCAATTAAGCAATTACGACAGATTAAAGTAAACGGCCTGTCTCAGGCACAACATTGCCAACTGCTGGTGGTATTATTATGACCACACTAACTAACACAGTTCGATCAAGCGATCAGGCTTTTGGCCACGCCCGCGTCTCGCGGATCTGCGCAAACCTGGGCTCTGAGGTACCGGATTGGAACTCGACGGCAGCTCAGGCGGGTTGGACACAACACCCGGCTCAAGTGGCACGTCGACGGGTACAGGTGGGATCGGCTGGTTTGGCGGATCACCCTCACTCGTGGCCTGCAGGTGGCCTAGGTTGCGACGGTACACAGCACCTGATGACGTCTCAACCATGAACGACAGAGGCGTGTCGGCGGGACACGTCACCACGCCTTTCTCCGCCCAGTCGGCCTGTTGAGGAGTTTTCACCCTCACCTCGTCACCTGGCGACAAGGACGGTAACGAGCGCACACCGTGTCGACAATTGTAGTGGTGCGCGTACGAGCGTTTCGCACGCTCGTCATGTTCGTGAACTTCCTCGTCACTGGATCGACACGGCTGAAGGGCTGACGGTGGCGTTGGCAGGTTCGTTTTGACATGTCTGCCAATCAGGAGTTGGTTAGGGCAATGACGAGTGGCGGCCATGACCGTGTCACGGTAGATTAACAAAGCCATCCACGGCTCACTTTGCCGAAGGATGCCCTTGGCCGACCTTACAGCCCGTTCCGCCTCCCCGTTGCTATTCGGGAGAAACGGACTCGACGTCGTGTGAGTGATGACGTGTTCTTCCGTGAACGACTTAAACTCGGACGACACAAATTGCGGACCGTTGTCCGACACAATTTAGTCCGGAAGTTCGAACCGCGCAAAGACGTCCTTCATCTTCGCTAAGCAGGCCGCTGTTGTGGTACTCCGCACGTGAAGTACCTCAATCCACCTTGTGTAGTAATCTACCATGACGAGGTAGTTCTGACCTTGGTGGAGACACAGGTCGATCGCCACCTTCCCGAAAGGTCGCGAGGGAAGTGGTGTCGTCATCAACGGCTCTTTCTGCTGACTAGGCCTGTACGTCTGGCAATGCTCACAGGTTCCCACTACGCGTTTGACGTCTCGCGTGATCTCCGGCCACCAAACCGACATCCTGACTCGCTCAAGACATTTCGTAACGCCCTGATGACCTCTATGGATCCTATCTAGCATGTCAGCTCGCATACTGGCAGGTACGACGATTCTACCTTCATACATCAGTAAGGCATTTGACGTTGACAAGAGGTTTCTGACATTGAAGAGACGTTTCAGGTTGTCAGGAACGTCCTGTTCATAGCGGGGCCACCCTGCTATGGTGTAGTGAATGGCGGCTTGAAGCGTTGAGTCATCACTCGTAGACGACTGCAGCTCGCTTCTCCTCCCGGGTGTCACCGGAAGGTTCGACACAACGAGGTCAACGTGAGCCTTCACGTCGTCCTCCGTTGAAGAACGATGCATCTGCGGAGCGAGCGGACTCCGCGAGAGTGCGTCTGATATGACAAGGCGAATACTCCGCCATAGCGTTATATCGCATCAGTCGCATGAGAAGTCGTTGACATCTGAGTGGCGTGTTGTCAAGATCTTTATTGTTGATGAGGGGTACAAGCGGTTTGTGGTCTGTGAGTAATTTGAATTGACCCAGACCGCACAAGAACCGATCAAATTTCTCGCACGCCCACTCCCCCGCCAAACACTCCTTTTCGATCTGGGCGTATCTCTGCTCAGCCGGAGTGAGGGATCTGGAGCAGAATGCGACCGGCTTTCCTTCCTGCATGATCACTCCCCCGAGACCGTACGAACTGGTGTCTACGCTCACTACGGTCGGCTTCGTTACGTCGTAATAGGCGAGGACTAGCGTTGACAACACCAGCTGCTTCAGCTTATTGAACGCATTCTCCTGGTCGGAACCCCATGCCCAGACCGCATTTCCTTTGAGCACATCATTCAACGGACGAGTGGCGACATGCAAGTCCGGTAAGTACGCACCCAAGTAATGGACCATACCGAGAATCTGCCTCAGAAGTGGCACAGACGTCGGACGAGGCAATTTCGCTATGGCCTCGACCTTTTCGTGGTCTGCTACGACGCCGTCTGGCGTAAACTTATGACCAAGGAACGTAATTTCCTTTTGACCATAGTGACACTTATCCTCGTTTAGCTTTAGGCCCGCTGCCCGAAGCACTTTAAGGACTTCCGTGAGGCGCGTCTCGTGCTCGGCCTCGTCTTTCCCATACACTAGAATGTCGTCCATGTATGCTATTGTGCCCTCGAGCCCCGCGAGTATTTCGACCATCTTCCTCATGAAGATCTCCGGGGCAGAGGTAATCCCGAATGGCAGTCGCTTGTAGCAGTAACGACCTAAGGGCGTTATGAACGTCGTCAGCTCTTGGCTTGACGACTCAAGAGGGATTTGGTAGAAACCGCTCTCGGCGTCCAATGACGAGAACACCGTAGCGCCCGACAAACGCGACGTCACGTCCTTCAGGGTGGGTAGGATGTACTTCTCCCTACGCACATGCTGGTTGAGCTTTTTAAAATCGACGCACAGTCGGACCTTCCCCGACTTTTTTTACGACAGGCACCATGGGGGCACACCACGGCGTTGGCTTTGTGATAGCCTCAATAACCCCTGCAGATATCAGACGGTCCAATTCCTCCTTGACCTTGGGGAGAATTGGGATAGGCACTCTGCGGGCGACTGTGAGGGCTGATGGCTGCGCATCTTCCTTCAGGATGATCCTCACCGGCTCTGTTTTCAGACATCCGACGCCGTCTGTAATAGCGTCTAGTTTCTGACGAGACTCATTCGCGATGCAACCCCACGACTCAGCAGGTTCCTCACGTCATTTGCGACAACGATGACACGAAAGTGATATGTGGTGCCTTTGATCTCTGTGCTGGCGATGAACTGCCCGCGACAGTCCAATGGACCACCTGGACTGTTGAGGTTTGCACTGATCGCCTTGAGTGGCGGTCGCGGCCTCAGCATGACGTAGCTCGCGTGCGACATCACCGTAACGTCGGCATCCGTGTCGATTTTAAAGGTCACAGGACGACCTTTGAGGTCGAGGTCAACCTTCCACGCTGGACTGCTGTCATCGCAACTGACCGACCCGCAGAAGTACTCCTCGTCCGGCTACACTTTCACCTCGCGAATGGATGACGACTTGGCGCGACACATCTTCTCGAAGTGACCTGTCTTGCGACACCAATTGCACGTCTTCCCCTTAGCAGGACATGCGTCGGGGCCCGGCGAGCGATGCACATAGCCACATTGGCCACATGGCGTTTTCGCGACGACTTCCTCTCTCACGCCTCTCTGACAGTGGCGCTGATGACGACTAGCTTGCTGTTTACGCTCTTTTTTTTTAACAAATTCACGTTTGACATCGGCACAGTGTTTTGACTAACTCACTGTGTCTCGCGCTGTCGACTGCTTTCTCCAACGTCATATCGTCTTGCTCCAACTGAAGTTTCTGCGACATTTCTTTGTCGAGCATGCCGCTTATGAGTCGATCGCGCACGTTCTCTTCTTCTTGTTTATCGAACCGACAGTGAGCCGCGAGGTCATGCAAACAACGCACAAACGCTTCAATTGACTCACCCTGTTGCTGAGAACGTTGGTAGAAAATTGCACGCTCATGTATTGTGTTTCTCCTTGGCACAAAATATTCGTCGAACTTTTGCATCACTGTGACAAAGTCATCTCGAGGGTCTCTGGCGCCCTCTGACGGCTCCGCAAACTTGAACGATTTGAAAATGTTCTCGGCTTGTCTGCCCATGGCGTATATGAGCGACGCAACTTGCACCTCTGGATCGTCTTTATGCAGTGACGTTGCGATTCTGAACCGCATAAACCGCTCTTTCCATTCCGGCCATTTGGACGGGGCGTTGAATGACATCGACTCTGGCGGGTTAAATTTCGGCATTTTATTTTCCGTTCAAATTTACTGACTGACCGTACAAATTCGCTGATTGTTCGAATTCACTGACTGACCGTTGACGACGGACTGTCGACTGACTGTGAACTGGCAAGGTTTACTAACCCGCTGCCACCATGTAGTGATTCTGACATATAAAGACGACAAGACAACTTAGTAGAACCACAAAATTATGTATTCAATTCGAGCCCATCTGACAGACAGGATGGAGTCATTCACATCTCATGTTTTTCAGTTACTCGCTAGATGGCGTACTGTCTTAGGTAGCGAATTATTCCTGTATTCCTTTGTTATATATCTCCAAGATGTCGTGGTCTCTGATCGCTTTGCAGGTAAAACATATGTTCTGTGTGTGCTGGTTCGTATCCAAATTGTTGGTTTAATAAAATCAGAAACTTTCAATTTTCATATCCAATGTTTAATTTACCTGATAGAGGCTTTCGTCAATGTATCACGTCGACTTCATACGTCGACGTGATACGAGCTATCCTGAAGAATGTTCAGTAATAATGTTGGTTTAATGTTGCTAATGTTCCCGCACGTCCACCTGATCCGACGAACATAGTAGAACAATTTGATTTTCGTATGTATCACAAAAAGGACGCAAATATAGATTGCAGAGTAACCCTATTACACAACCCACTCCCTTCAAAAGATTTCCCTCCATCTAACCTTTCGCTTTGAAACTGTAGCATGTAAAATCAGCTCTGGCCTAATCTTATCCAGCACGTGGATTATTTATACGACCCACACAATATGCATGCGCAAGATTCTACGATAGCATCGTGACTCAAATGCATTCATTCTCTTTTGTAACTTTTACATTGACTGTTGATAACTCGTGTTATGTCATTAAACAGCTTTATTCGACAGATACAAACGCATGCCAAATCGTCGTGCTGTTTAGTTCTAGTGTCGCGGGGAGAGTGAGTCCAAAGTGCCACTAGCTCGTCGGCTAGATGGCTGCATTAGTGGACGCATATCATGTTTCAAGTCTACACTAACGTTATCCCTTAACATCCCCCTTCCTTTAGAAAGTTCGACAGTCATTTGGGGTTGTCACTATAGAATTCGCAAGTGAGTCTTTTTTGACAGACGCTGAACCATCTTTATTCAAACTTGACATTGAGATCACATGTCGTATCCCATCATGCTTTGGGATAAAGACAAACATGAAGTATGGTGGCCGATATTGGCTGTTGCTACACCTCCCACCGAGTATATTGAACATCATATACGTAGAAATAATAACACTGAAAGTCAGAATGAATTACGTGTGTATGACGGAGTCGTCATCAGCGCGAGACCCTGTAGTCTGCACCAGCGCTCTACGGTTGCGACGCACAATGCCGAGGTCGGTCTTCACCAAGTACGATCGAGGCTCAGGTGTTCGACTCACAACTAGACCTTGGCGATTTTGGTCTCGGATCCAAACTGGATCGCCTGGCTGTAGCGTCGGCAAGTCACGTGCTTTGTGTCGCAAGTTGAAGGTATGCTGCTGGTCGGAAAGACGCAAGCTATCCTTCTTTTGCAGGGATTCGTCGCCAGGACCCCTCTGTTTCAGTGTGCTGGGAAGGACGGGTGCGAAGTCGTCGTCCCATGAGCATTTCTGCCGGAGACAGGCCATTCTGAAGCGGCGTCGATCTGTACGCCATGAGAGCGACGTGTACGTCTTCGTCCTCTTCAGAAGCCCCTTCATCGTGCGCACTGCCCGTTCTGCCTCTCCATTCGATTGAGGGTATCGCGGAGAGCTCGTCACATACACAAACCCTTAATGCATTGTTCCAGTTCCAGTTTTCATCGTGTTCGCGTTCCGCAGTTGTCTTTGTGTCACCGCTTCCTATCACGAGGATATCATCCGCCACGCATATGACACCTGTCAGACCTTCCAGTGCTTCATTCAGCCGCTTCTGGAAGATTTCACTGCTCACTTTGAGACCAAATGGTAATCTGGCCCATCGATATCTACCAAATGGCGTAATCATCGTCGTCAGCTTGCTAGATTCTGTGTCAAGCTCGACGTGCCAGAACGCTTCCTTCACGTCGACTTTGCTGAATACTTTCGCGTTGTTCAGGCTTGGCAACACTTCGTCAAAATTCGGCAATTTATAGTGCTCTCTCATGAGTGCTTCATTCAGCGGTTGTGGGTCAATACACAGTCGTAACTGGCCGTTCTGCTTCTGCACGACTGCCATCTGACTTACCCACGGGATCGGCTCGTCGATTGGTATCAACACACCTCGCATCACAAGTGTGTCTAGTTCGGCCTTCACAGGTTTTTGTAGTGAAATTGGTAATCTCCGGCTTGGCAGTACCTTGGGTCTCACACTAGGGTCTGTCTGGAGTGATGCTGTTCCCAACCTGTCCAAATTGTCCACTTCTTGCTTACTCTCTGCGTGATAGCTCGGGGCGCCTCCAACCCCTACTTTAGTGGGGGCGCATTTCCCCTTACTACCAGCAGTTTTCTGCATGGACTTGCATCCATCGAGCGCCGTTGTTTTCGTGGCAGTTCACTGATTCTCTTTGTTTTGTTGTACTTCTGCGATGAACTTTTCTCCGTGAACGGTGAGTAGGCCCATGTCTTGTACTGTTGCCGATCCAATGAGACACGTGAGATCAGTGTTGACAACAACAAACTCAACATCTTTCATTTCGCCAGTTTTGGGATTCGTCACGGCCAATTTTGTCACACGCTTTGGAATCATTTTGGAACCGTTCCACATAACAAGTTTTCCTTGTGAACGAAACTGTGGCGAACTTGGTGCTTGTATACGAACCTTTGCATGATCGTATTTACGTCTGCACCAGTGTCGAGCTGGAATCGGACATCGCAGTTATTTACCTTCATAAGCGCTGTGACTCGATTCATTCGTTTGTTACAACCAATGCCATAGGTGTGTAACCATTCCTGTCCATTGTCGTTGCTCTGACGATCGACACTGCGGACTTCTAGCCCTTGTTGCCGCTTCTTTCGGCATTTAGCGCGGAAATGGTTAGGGCCATTACAGTACGAGCATTTCTTTCCCCATGCAGGACATTTCTCTCTACCTGGCTGGTGTTTGTACCCACAGTACGCACAATCGTTGTTCACATACATGGGTTTCGGTTTCGGTGCTCCCTTCCTCTTGCTGGCATACACATTCTCGATAGTGTGCTCAAGATTCATTTCCGTCACCTGCCTGTGTGTCATTTCGAACGCACGGCATATCTCGATCGCATTCCGGAGTGTTAATGGCGTAGTTTGCAATTCCTGTAGTTTGCCTTTTGCAGAGAACACTATCTTGTCCCGGATCATGCGCTCCGTGTCTTGGTAGTCGCATAGAGCTGCCATTGTACGGAGTTCGGTGAGGTACACATCAAACGGTTGCGTCCACAGCACATTCCAGAAACGGTACGTGTTTACTACGACATTTCCCTTGGGCTCACAGTATTCTTCCAATTTCTGAAGTACTTTCTCGGGGCGATCTTTGTCGCCGTCTTCTGCCCACACAAAATGATCGTATACTGTGATGAAGTCAGGCCCAAGCCAGTTAAGAATTATTGCCAACTGGGTAGCATTCGCTTTCTTATTTTTCTCCGACGCCACCAAGTATATTTGAAGCTGTCGCTTCCATTTCAAGAACGAATCCGCAAGATTCGGATCGTTGACATCTAACTTGGGCGGCGCGCGAAATTGTGCACCGTCAGCCATTGCCTGAGGTCACGGCGGGTCAATGGCCAGTACTTTTAAGCAGTCGCCGCGATGGCGAAATCAAAAGTCATTTACCGTCATGATGCGCCGGAAACTGCTCTCTTTCTTCCTGTTCGTGACGGCTGTCAGGGCTCGTGATTCGCTGCCATCATGTTGATAACTCGTGTTATGTCATTAAACAGCTTTATTCGAGCAGTTACGAACGCATGCCAAATCGTCGTGGTGTTTAGTTCTAGTGTCGCGGGGAGAGTGAGTCAGTCCAAAGTGCCACTAGCTCATCGGCTAGATGGCTGCATTCGTGGACGCATATCATGTTTCAAGTCTACACTAACGGTATCTCTTAAAATTGACCATGACTCATTGCCTGCGAAAGATCTTGGGCATACACTGGAGCGACCATGTGACGAATATAGATTTCCGGGTACAATCAGGACAACCTCTGGCATCATCTACTATCTGCAGAAGACGAATGAGCTGGCTCGGCCGTGTCACAAGGCTCCCACCTACTAGACCTGCCCAGGAAGCGCTGTGATGGATACCAGCTGGCCAGAGAAAGAGGGGATGACCAAGAATGAACTAGCACCAAACAATCGATCGCGACCTACAGCTAGTCAACAAAAGTTGGACCGACGTCAGAACACTAGCATGCGACAGATCTGGACGGCGTGCTTTGACTGCCTCTTGCGTGTCTAGACGCGGGAGCCGCTAAATCTAAGTAATGACCCATACACGCGTACGTTTCCATTGCAAAAACTGTTTCGCGTCAAACGTGTCTTGAGCGTAGTCAAGAAACAATAATCTGGTTTCCAGAATCTTTGTTATTCCCTGACCAGACGTGGACACTCCTTGATAAGGATGAGAAAAAGATCAAAGCATTCGAGACCAAGTGCTTGAGGAAGATGCTCCGCATCTCCTACATGGAGCATAAGACCAATAAGTGTGTGCGGAGAAAGGTCACATCCCTGGTGGGGCCACAAGAACCTCTACGGGCAACTGTCAATAGAAGGAAACTGACATGGTTTGGACACATAACACATCACGCTAGCCTCCAGAAGACGATCCTGCAGGGCACCATGGAGGGCAGACGTCGCCGTGGACGTCAGAGGAAGAGTTGGATGGACTGGACGGCCATCTCCGTGCCAGAGCTCCTCATCACCGCCACTGACAGATAGGAATGGCGGAACATCACAGCTGACCTCGATACTGGTCCCCATTTTCGTTTTCTTTGCCCCCATTGTTCTTTCACTACTGTCTCCACAAACCATCTCCACTCCCCTCAACAATTAAGTTATTGAATCTTGAATCACTATATTTCGCTCTCGTTCTCCACTCCTCCTCCAAGTCCTCCTGACATCTCGCTATACAATCCTCACACCTCAGACAACCCGAATCACAAGAAATGTGGTGAACGAATACACAGCTGTTCAGTTACAATTTTTTAATGCCAGTAAGTAACGTCAACACATGTGGCGTAATCACACGCAAAACGTATCCGAACAAACTGCAATACACACACAGCAAAGGAACGTATACACCACAGCTTCAAAGTCACGCCTGTTCATGTTTGATCACAACAGGAGATAACCAGATCGAATGCGAAGACGTACTCCGCACTGCCCTTAACAGCAATAATTGCCGCCGGTCTTCAGCAACATGGCGGCAGAGATTTCCGTACTCGACCACTGTTCTGTTTGCGCATAGACCCGGTCGGGGCTTCTCGTCTCTGCGAATGCCGTCGTGCTGGCTTCCAGAATGGCACAGCATCGGTGCAACAGGGGGGTGGTTTCCTGCGAGGAGGCAAACATTCGTCACTTTGCTCCTCACTTGACTCACAACTTTGCTCCTCACTTGACTCACAACTTTGCTCCTCACTTGACTCCCCACTTTGATCCTCACTCGATCCCCTGCATTGTGCCGCGCATGGATCATCCTCCCTTGACTTCGAGGTACGCTGGCGTTTCGCTGCTGGCTTTTGTTGCGGTGCGCTCTTGACAGAGTTGGAGCGGATTGGTCTTTTCCTGGGAGGAATTTGAGGCGTTTCTTCCTGCTTGTGGTGTTGGGTCTGGGACTCGGACTCCTTCGTCTCACGGGCCTCAGGCGTAAGCATTTTGTTCAAGGCTGCGAACAACGTGTTACAGCAACTGCTTCCCGTCGGTTCTTCTTTGGGACATTTACACCCCTGCTCCTCCGGCACGGAGTCTGACATTGTGGTGGTAGATGTAAGCACACCGCCTCCTTCCGACCAAGGTTTCTTTACACGGGGCAGCATTGTCTTGCTTAGTATCGATCGCAGCGGTTTTTTGCTGGTAATTCGGCGAAACGGACCAGTAGTTTCCTGGGATGTGGTCTAGACGTGACTTCCTCTTGCTGCTCATGCGTCTGACATCCAGTGTGTAACACCTCACGCGTAAGGAATCTGTTCAATGCTCCGATTAACTTCTCAAAGCCGTAGTTTGTTGTCAATTCGTTTTGCGTTGACGAGTCCGGTGGGCAGCAGCACTGACACGAGGCGGCAGTGCAATTGCAGAACTCTACGTCTCCATCGGTAAACGCACCGTTGTCGTTTGAGCAATAACAAAAACCGTCATCGTGTTCAACCACAACTTGTTGGTGCCGTTGTGTTTCTATCGCCCTCACATTAGCCAAAATATCCCCACATTGGCTGTCGTCAATGTCGGCCAGTTCATGAAGATGAACTTCATCAGCACACAAAACGTTCGGACGCTTCTTTTCTTGAATCTTGTTGACATTAACTACTATAGTTACACATTTATTTATGCTCATCGTTAGACTGTAGGATTAGTTTCTTGCAATTACCAGTGTTGCGATTTTGCTGCAGTTGTTGTTGATATTGTCGTTGTTGTTGCAGCCAACATGGCAATAACAATGCCAACATTGCAGTCCAGCAGCAGACGTCAACAGGCCGGTGCCAAATCACTGTTCACGTTCCTTTCATCGAGGTGCTTTGTATTAGAAACGGTTATTAATGTCAATCTTAAAAAAAAATTATCAACTAAACTCGCAATGTGAATTTATGAAACAAAACAGTCCAAAACCAACCGCCGACACATATGGCGTCGGCCATAGTGCCGCGTCACTGAGCGCGTTCAGTTAGCAACGACCTTTGAAGCACCTAGCGAACATCGAGGGAACATTTTAAGGCGACACCTAACGACTACCAACAAAACGATGATAACAAGGACGATTCAGACGATTTAATAATATACTCACGACCGGAAAAATCGTTCCAGGTCCAAATTCGTGTCATTGAAACCCCGTGTTCTAACCCTCTTGGCCTCTAGTTTAATGCACTGCCCGATCTCGCACTGATTGACATGCTCTGGCCATACAGCAATTTACACAGCGCAGATAGGATGCACGGTTTTTGACGCAGGCGTCTTTTTATGAGGTTTCCATTTTGCCGGTCTATTTTCGTTAAGTAATTCACACAAACAACTTTTCTTTGCAGAAATTTGATGGATTGTGTGTTATATATTTAACACATTGATATATAACAGACGAAATTTATCAGGTTTTTGTTAAAACGACAAAAAACGATATGACGCACTATTTGTGCCCCCGCCACTTATACTGGACTTACTTGATTTAAATGCCAATTTGACCCCTCGCCACCCCCCTCCTGGATGTCGCACCCCTCCACTTTGTCCTGTCGAGAGCACACCGCTCTGCTGTTAAAAGTGGGAGTCCAGTGTCCTGTCTAACTTGGTCACTCCACCTTTTCCGTGGCCTTCCTCTTTTTTGTGTCCTTTAAAGTCTCATATCTGATTTGGCTATTTCGTAATCTGTCTGCCCAAGACACCTCTGATAGCCTGCAGGCAACGCATCTCAAAAACTTCAAGAATACACTTACGAATACAATATACCAATAATAATCATTGCTGGCGCACATAATGTCTGTCTGCTCCCCCTCCAGTTACATGCCTGCCTTTAGACTAGACAAAGTTTAAAGGCTTTAGGCTTTATTAGGCAACAGTTAGTGGCACCCGCTTCATAGAACAGGTATCTCCTTATCCAACATGAACTAATGTTATATTTAAAATTAAACCTAGCAGAAAAACTGGAAAACAAGTACAGAAAACAGAACATTGAGACAGTATCAATGGCAAATTTTGACCGTTCTTGAGGTAAGAACTAATGTACTGTTAGTGTAATAGGGATGTCAATGAAAATTTCAAATTGCACATAAATGTTGCAATATAATTTTGAGAAAAGGTTTGCTTTAGAAAATCGAAATGTCAAATCAATATAAAAATCTGTTCAAATATGATTTTTGAAGTGGCCAAATTTTTTTTATTCATATTGCTGGCCTCTCTCATACAGTTCAATTTCAATTCAATTATTTATTACCAATTGAATAAAAACAACAAAGTAGATGTATACAACATATGTACATATGATAAAAGTAATTTGTTGAATTATTTTGTTGTGAATATCATGCGGCGGCGAACAATTTTCAACAGCACCGCCACCTGTCTTCCGATGTCATGATCAGACTCCGATAGCGCGACAGCGGAGATCAGACCACTGAATAAAAATTTTGTTCGGCCGCCAGTGTACTTTTTTGGCGAGCCTCAAAGGGAGTTATATAAATTTTTGCCCCCCCCCCAGACTACCCTCTCTGGATCTGCCCCTGATTATATGTTGTAAATAAAATATAATTAAAAAATTTATTAAATTAATTGATTTAATTTCCTTATGTAATTTGCCCGAATGGGCGTATGTCGGGTGTGTGGTCTTAATTATAGTGCTCACGTGGGCATATCACAATAACCACAGACGATGTTTTGAAATTAAGAATTAATAATAATATAACAAGTTAATTGTAACTTGTGTACTACTGCAGCTGGTGCAATGTTACAAGGTGTGATACTTCAAACGGTGCAACAGTTTAACACAGATCGCCGAATGTACACGGTACTACGAGATTTTGTTCGAGGAGGGATGGCAAGGATCTAACGTAACATGAAATATCGGCTTCTTGTAGCCGCACGTAGCGCTCAGACTCTAAGTACGCCATGTTCTGAGATGGCGTCTGGATGCATGCTGGATACACATTCACACCCTGCCAGGCATCCTCATTCACCCAGAACACGGACACCGATTCTGTTGTTTTTGCATAAAAGTAATTGTGTGTGTGTGTGTGTGCGAGCGCGCGTGTCTTTGATTGTTTTCAGAGTTGTTGAAATCAGTTGCTGGAAGAATACAAACTTTAAACAAGAGTTGGATTGGCCTGCCCTTCTTCTAACTTTAGGTGGCCACCCATAAAGAACGTCATGCTATTTGTGGACATCTTCTACACCTCCCCATCTCCTTAGTTGTCACGCTGGCATGTACACCCCCTAAAATCAATTACGTTCGATTTTAGGAAATGTGTGATACAAACACAAATATCAATACTACTTATTATAATAAGTATCATTGATATTTGTATTATATTTTATTGTATTATAAATATTCGTTGACTGGCTGTGCGATGATTCGTTGTTTACGTACTAAAGAATAATTTTACTCGTAAAATATAAGCATGCAGCATAATACAAGTATTGGTACATTGCTTGTTGTTCGACAGCTCAACGAGCTAGCGTTTCAAAATTCGTTACGTAACGCTTACCCCTATACCCCACCCCATTTAACGCGTCGTCACGCTTGCCCATAGACAACATAAGCGTGACGTACTTTATGGTTGAACCATTAACTTGGTACACCACACACGGGACACGATCACTGTAGTAGTTGCATCATTTATTACAGCCCCGCTGCTCCACCCATCGGACGCAGCGTCCACTATATACACGCCAGCAATGACTGGCAGGTGTTGGTCAGTCAGGTGTTCGACCAGCGCGGTTCCTACCGGACTGTCCACGCTGGTGTCATTCGTCGCGCCGACGCACGACCCTAACTGGCCAACGCCACTACCGTACAGGCAGGTCTCACTGCTCGCTTCCTTCGTTGTCCTCCTCCTCGTGTCAACCACGTTGTCAAGGGGTGACTGATGAAATGCCGTCGAATTTTGTGTTGTCTACTGGCCGATCGTGCTTCGGTAATGTTCTCGAGATGGCAGTATACATGGGGTGTTCTTTTTTCTAAAAAATGTTATGGCACTATGTTGAACCCCGGCCCAGATACACAACACGTACGGGTATTGTTTCAGAACCGAGCTAAACATTCTTAAAATTATTTCCTGAACATAGTATTCTATAATGTTATGTTTCCAATGTTGCGAATTACGTAATGTCTATTGTAAAGTAGCGGCATGCATTGTATCGTAACTGTTCAGTAACGTGTTATCAGTGCGGTATATAATACAGTTATTGCGCAGGCCAGCCTTTTTCTGTCTCGGCGACAAGTAGTGGACGTCCCCGAAGCAGCCGCGAGTGGTGTAGCAAGCATGCGAGACGTGACGTGTACGGCAGTTGGAGGGTGTCTTCAGCACGCAGCTAAAGACATCTACCGTCCTCATCCACCGCCGGCCATCGGAGGCGGTCCCGCTGCACCTGTGGACACAGAGAATACACGTACGTCAGACAACAACACAACGACCACCCACAGCAACCCGACGAGCTGGCTGCCTCCTCGTATACTATATGCTTTCGAGAACTCGCCAGAACTTCCGGAAGCATAATAGCTTTATTTGCAGTAGGTCTACGAAAGATGGTTTGAGCTTCGTTGGGACAAAATGCCAAATGGCACAACTATGGTTAAGATACAAGAGTCTAAACACGTCGGTCCAAACGATAACAATAATAATCGAATCACTCGGAAATTAGACAAGATTGTCTCAAATATAGCAGTCCATTACTTTCATTTTCCGCGCTGCCTCCATCGCCGTTTCTACCACTTAATCCTATTTCAATCGGCAGGGGTTCTATGAACTATCAACTATTCCTGTATTCCTTTGTTATATATCTCCAAGATGTGATACGTTGACGAAAGTCTCTACCAGGTAAATTAAACATCTTGGATATGAAATGAAAGTTTCTGATTTGAAAACGAACTATCCTGAAGAATGTTCAGTAATAATGTTGGTTTAATGTTGCTAATGTTCCCGCACGTCCACCTGATTCAACAAACATAGTAGAACAATTTGGTTTTTCGTCTGTATCGCAAAAACGACGCAAATATAGATTGCAAAGTAACCCTATTACACAACCTTCAAAAGATTTCCCTCCATCTAACCTATCGCTTTGAAACTGTAGCATATAAAATCAGCTCTGTCCTAATCTTATCCAGCACGTGGATTATTTATACGACCCACCCAGTATGCATGCGCAAGAGTCTACGATAGCATCGTGACTCAAATGCATTCATTCTCTTTTGTAACTTTTACACTGACCATGACACATTGCCTGCGAAAGATCTTGGGCATACACTGGAGCGACCATGTGACGAATATAGATTTCCGGATACAATCAGGACAACCTCTGGCATCATCTACTATCTGCAGAAGACGAATGAGCTGGCTCGGCCATGTCACAAGGCTCCCACCTACTAGACCTGCCCAGCAAGCGCTATGGTTGATAACAGCTGGCCAGAGAAAGAAGGGACGACCAAGAATGAACTAGCACCAAACATTCGATCGCGACCTACAGCTGGTCAACAAAAGTTGGACCGACGTCAGAACACTAGCATGCGACAGATCTGGACGGCGTGCTTTGACTGCGTCTTGCGTGTCTAGACGCGGGAGCCGCTAAATCTAAGTAATGACCCATACACGCGTACGTTTCCATTGCAAAAACTGTTTCGCGTCAAACGTGTCTTGAGCATAGTCAAGAAACAATAATCTGATTTCCAGAATCTTTATTATTCCCTGACCAAACGTGGACACTCCTTGATAAGGATGAGAAAAAGATCAAAGCATTCGAGACCAAGTGCTTGAGGAAGATTCTCCGCACCTCCTACATGGTGCATAAGACCAATGAGTATGTGCGGAGAAAGGTCACATCCCTGGTGGGACCACAAAAACCTCTATTGACAACTGTCAAGAGAAGGAAACTGACATGGTTTGGACACATAACACATCACGCTAGCCTCCGTTGGAGGAAGAGTTGGATGGACTGGACGGCCTGCCAGAGCTCCTCATCACAGCCACTGACAGATGGGAATGGCGGAACACCACAGCTGCAGCGTCATTTATTGTCCCCCGACGACCAAGTCAGTCAAGGGACTAAGTAAGTAAGACCGGCATTTAAACGATGGTCAAACTGCGCTCGATAGTTTATATTCATGCAACAGTAGTGGTCTCAGTCACCAAGCCATGGTTCTCAGACCGTTGCCCAGTTTCAAGACGGTTTCCGTTGATCGTGAAAGGCAGATTGTCTGATTAGCTATCTATATCAATAACAACCACCGTTTACAGAAACTATTTTCTTTCAATTGCACCCTTTATCCATTCCAATAATGTCAACCGCCACCCCACTCTGCTTCCACACAACAGTGTCGCCACATATAACATTTATTACAACTTTCCCATTATCTGTTTACTATGAATGTCTCGCCTCCACAATTGTTATCAGTTAACTATGACTGAACCTAAATCACAAGAAATGTGGTGAATGAATACACAGCTGTTCAGTTACAATTTTTTAATGCCAGTAACTAACGTCTACACATGTGGCCTAATCACACGCAAAACGTATCCGAACAAACTGCGGTACATACACAGCAAAGGAACGTATACACCACAGCTTCAAAGTCACGACTGTTCTTGTTTGATCACAACAGGAGATAACCAGACCGAATGCGAAGACGCACTCCGCACTGCCCTTAACAGCAATAATTGCCGCCGGTCTTCAGCAACACGGCGGCGGAGATTTCCGTACTCGACCACTGTTCTGTTTGCGCTTGGACCCGGTCGGGGCTTCACGTCTCTGCGAATGCCGTCGTGCTGGCATCCAGAATGGCACAGCATCTGTGCAACAGGGGGGTGGTTTCCTGCGAGGAGGCAAACATTCGTCACTTTGCTCCTCACTTGACTCACAACTTTGCTCCTCACTTGACTCACAACTTTGCTCCTCACTTGACTCCCCACTTTGATCCTCACTCGATCCCCTGCATTGTGCCGCGCATGGATCATCCTCCCTTGACTTCGAGGTACGCTGGCGTTTCGCTGCTGGCTTTTGTTGCGGTGCGCTCTTGACAGAGTTGGAGCGGATTGGTCTTTTCCTGGGAGGAATTGGAGGCGTTTCTTCCTGCTTGTGGTGTTGGGTCTGGGACTCGGACTCCTTCGTCTCACGGGCCTCAGGCGTAAGCATTTTGTTCAAGGCTGCGAACAACGTGTTACAGCAACTGATTCCCGTCGGTTCTTCTTTGGGACATTCACACCCCTGCTCCTCCGGCACGGAGTCTGACATTGTGGTGGTAGATGCAAGCACAGTGCAATTGCAGAACTCTACGTCTCCATCGGTAAACGCACCGTTGTCGTTTGAGCAATAACAAAAACCGTCATCGTGTTCAACCACAACTTGGTGGTGCCGTTGTGTTTCTATCGCCCTCACATAAACCAAAATATCCCCACATTGGCTGTCGTCAATGTTGGCAAGTTCATGAAGATGAACTTCATCAGCACACAAAACGTTCGGCCGCTTATTTTCTTGAATCTTGTTGACGTTCACGTCTATATTTATGTTCATCGTTAAACTGTAGCATTAGTTTCTTGCAATTACCAGTGTTGCGATTTTGCTGCAGTTGTTGATATTGTCGTTGTTGTTGCAGCCAACATGGCAATAACAATGCCAACATTGCAGTCGAGCAGCAGGAGTCAACAGGCCGGTGCCAAATCACTGTTCACGTTTGTATTAGAAACGGGTATTAATGTCAATCTTAACAGTTTTTTACCAACTAAACTCGTAATGTGAATTTATGAAACAAAACAGTCCAAAACCGTCGACACAAATGGCGTCGGCCATAGTACCGCGTCACTGAGCGCGTTCAGTTAGCAACGACCTTTGATGCACCTAGCGAACATCGAGGGAACATTTTAAGGCGACACCTAACGACTACCAACAAAACGATGATAACAAGGACTATTCAGGCGATTTAATAATACTCACGACCAGAAAAAAATTTCCAGGTCCAAATTCGTGTCATTGAAACCCCGTGTTCTAACCCTCTTGGCCTCTAGTTTAATGCACTGCCCGATCTCGCACTGATTTACGTGACATGCTCTGGCCATACAACAATTTACACAGCGCAGATAGGACGCACGGTTTTTGACGCAGGCGTCTTTTTACGAGGTTTCTATTTTGCCGGTCTACTTTCGTAAGTAATTCACTCATAGAAGTTTTTTGCAGAAATTTGATGGATTGTGTGTTATATATTTAACACATTGATATCTAATAGAAGAAATTGATCAGGTTTTTGTTAAAACGGCAAACACGATTGGACGCACTATTTGTGCCCACGCCACTTATACTTGACTTAAATGTCAATTTGACCCCTCACCACCCCCCTCCTGGATGTCACACCCCTCCACTTTGTCCTGTCGAGAGCACACCGCTCTGCTGTTAAAATTGGGAGTCCAGTGTCCTGCCTAACTTGGTCACTCCACCTCTTCCTAATCTGTCTGCCCAAGACACCTCTGATAGCCTGCAGGCAACGCATCTCAAAAACTTCAAGAATACAATATACCAATAATAATAATTGCTGGCGCACGTAATGCCTGTCTGCCCCCCTCCAGTTACATGGAGGACATCGGACGGCGGACGCAGAGTGATGGCAATAGTCCCTTGGATTTTCGGCCAAAAGACTAAATACTTATTTATTTAAAAGTGCATTCCCATCCTAAAATTCGGGGGTCCCTTGCTCTAATAATGACTCTTGCTTCTCCCTGTTAACGATTTTGCCCAATGATTCTTGTATGTTTCTATTCTAGTTGTTTCCAGCACTCGGCAACGTTCTATTAACCGACTAGTCTGTCTATATTGACTATCTGTCTGTCAACTAGTCTTTTTCAGAACATTACCGCCAAGCCGACCTTTCTATGCGGACATTGAGGGTGGTCACTGCCTGGGTGCTTGTCGTCCTTAGTGGTTCTTTTACGTCCCAAATTGAGTTGTTGCACCTACGAGCTCAGATTCCTGGGGATTTAGGTGCTATAGAAGTTTGTTATTATTATTATTTGTGTAGACAACAATATATTATTAATTAATTATACCTTCTTATTAATTATTATTAATATATTATCTAGAACAATTTTGAGCACCTGCTGCAAAGCCATTGAAGTAGGTGCCCCTCCCTTAAACACAGAGCATGGCTGCATCAAAAGAACCATACAAATCACCCAAGGGGCAGTAGCTTCAAAGTGCACTTATGTAATAATTCTTTAAAGTTGAAGCAAGCAAGTTGAATATCGGCAAATTCGTAACAGATTGTCGTCCCACTGAATTTACTGTGCCATCTGTTGACATCCGTACTAATACAGTATCTATATTATATATTAATACTTTATCTCCTCCCAGATGCCAAGGTTCACTCGTCTCTATGTTTGTTCACTCCCTTCAACCATTGGCATCTGATCTATCAATTACTGTGTAACAACCGATGCACTGCAATACTCGATATGACAATAGTTCCTTATCAATAGTAAATTTAACTATTAACAGCATAGACGCCAGGACATGGTGAATATTAAGGGGGCTGAGCCAGAGCCTCAGGCCGCTGCTGTCTGACATCACTTCAAAAGATGGAGACAGGGTAGTGTAAGAGATTTGTCTGTGTTGAAAGGGGTAGTTTTGAGGATCTTTCGGTATCAAGGGGGGTAGTGTTGCAGACAGAGTGTTAATCTATGTTGTTCTGTATGTATGTTCTGTATATTGTTATGTACGCACGTACGTATATTTGTACATATGTATGTACGTATGTCCAAGTATATCTCCAGTTGGTTTTTCAAAACAATAAATGTGCTCAAAGTCAGTTGTTTTCTTGCACTTTTAATATATTATGCTAATGACCCAAATTTACTGCCGACTGCTGAATATATGCACATTTGAATATATCTAAAGTTCTAAACTTTGCACTCAAATGCATCGACATGTGTTTATTAACAAGCCTGATGTAAACTAGGTATAATTTAGTTATATCAAAAAGAATAGATGGCAAGAGGAACCACTCAGTCTAAATACTGGTCGAAAAGTGGAGCCACGCAATGAGTGGCGCCACTAGGTGGCTAGCTAGAACTACGCAATGACGATAACTTCTCAATACTGTCGCACTCCGGTTTCACTAAAACAATGTCCATACAATTATGTATGTGCGTTCGTATGTGTACACGTGTTCAAAAACATACATTATTTTTAAAACAATTATATATTTTGTGTATGTACACCATCAAACAATTTTCAGAACGGGCATTTGAATATATTATTGTTTAAATATATTGGGCACAGATCTATGCCTGCTGCATGTTGCTGTCCTGGGTGTTCTCACAAGTGTGAGAACTTCAGCAATTTCCTGTTTCTTCCTCTTCATGTGGTGAAGATGCTATTATTGTTCCTCGGGACAGGATGAAGGAAAATGTTGATAAATAAATTCAATACATAGTCTTTCAATTGGTATAAACTGACAGGACAGACAAATGCGTAGTCAGGAATTTCTTCGCAGAGGCAGTCTGTATACAGAAAGAAATTATTGGATTATTTTATACCCGAAATCATAAAGGATACTTGTCTGTTTGAAACAGCAGCATCGCTGTATGACTACGTTAATACCCTCCAATTTTAGTGTAAGAACGAACAGACAGAAACATCTCCCAGAGTTTATTGTACTACAAGAGTTCTAAATAATTAGACACTGGTACATGTGTATACAGGAACAAAATGTATTTACACGGATGCAAGTTGCAAATTGTTTAAATCATAGCTATAATGGATTTTCATCTGTATGAAATAGTGACACTCTGTAACACCAGTAGGACTTGGAATACACACAAAAATTATCCAGACTGAATATTAAGCCCTAAATATTTAGTGTACATACACTATATATACAAAACTTCCTACTCTCTCTTCCTCTGCCAATGGCTACACACATCGAGGATCCAACATATCTGATATTTTGGGAGCGTCTCAAAGCGTCTTGACCTCATCCTGACCTTGTCTCCATCACGTCTTGTGTCAAGACTTAACGTGGGAACGTGGTCATAACAAGACGGAGCAGCTCCATTTGCCAATGAGGAGCTGGCCTGGAGTCACATGGTGGGTCGTACGCCCAACACATGTCCAGAAGAGGGCCCAGGGAGTCCGGAGCAATAAAATCATCATTTATAATTAAAATATAATAATTGGCTGATAATGTTAATCAAAGTGCCACAAAAATGTACCTTTTCAAGTGTTTTGTCCAAAAAACATGGGTGGAAGAGGGTGCACACCTTCCACCCCAAACCGTTTTGTTTTGGCCAAAAAAAAATGTGCGTTTATAACTGAAATACGCATTACTTGGCTAAACACACATTTCCTAGAATTTGGTATAAAAATAATGGCTGTGAAGGGGACACCCCCACCCCACAGTGTTTTCTATTTTGTCCAGCAAATGGTGGATTTACAAATAAAATATATATTACTTGGCTGTAAAAACATGTTTTGGTGTCACAAAATTGCATCTTTTCAAGTGTTTTGCCAAAAAAGTCTGACCCCTCCCATATACACAGCCGAGGTGTTTCTCTTTTTGGCCACAAAATAACATTGTTTACAATGGGAAATCTTTTACTTGCCAAAACAATCAGATTGTGTAATGTCATTCCACTATCGGTGTATAATTTTGGCCACAAAATGAGTACATTCACAACTGTAATATACAGTAGAACTGCACAATGGTCTGTATCACTAATGCATATGTTCGCGCAACCTAAGGGGAACATAGCATTGTTACTGAGATTGGGTTATTTCATTATGTTCTTCCAAAATGAACAAGAAAAACCCATCCAGTTTCTCGACCACTCAACTCAACCAGGCTCAATTATATATGTACCTTTTGGAAAGCAACTGTACCTTCTCTGGACATTAATTTTTTTAGAATTTAAACAATCACGCCATTGTGTAATTCTCGTAGCTCGCCACCGGATGGTACTGATGCATACTGGCTTTGCTATAAACAGCGACGTGGTTCCGCTTACCATCTATTCTTATTGGTTATATACATATCCCCTTATAACAACTGTTGGATAAAACTCGAGAGTACATTCTTTTAAGTGAAAACACACCAGTGCAGAACATGTAAAAATATTACAGTTTATGGTATATCCTCTGACTTTACACAAAAATACCATACTGTACTTTAAAAGTTAATTAATATGAGGTTCTTAAGACTATACTAACTATTTTGAAAGTATGCTGCCCGCCAGATTGTGTTTAGTAAACATGTAATAACGTTCGCAATTTGGAAGCTCTCGGAGCATGGTCAAATTAAAAAGGTAAACAAAACATCCAGTTTCAAAACAAGCTTTATTTGCAATACCGCCGAGTCTGGCTGTGTTAGCTGCAATATCCTTTGATGTTCAGCAATATCCAATTTTCCCTCGTTCAACACAACAGACTTTTACAAATTACTATGCCTGCTAATTACGGGTAGCGGAACTGACTGGCTCCATTTTAAAACACTATATTAGTTAATAACTGAAAAATTAGGAACAGATGGTCTCCATTTAAAGAGAAAAAAATCAGGTCAACTTGCACAAAGCTTCTTACCCGGTCCTCCACGGAAACCTCCCATCCTCCTCTGTGGTCTTCCTCCACCCCCGCCAGGCCCGGGCCGGGAACTGCAACACAACAGGAAAGAAAGTAACAATATTGGACATAAAGTTACAACTATAAGATCATTCTAGGAATACTACACATTTTAATACATGTATATCCACTGGATTTAAACATAATAAAATTGCCATTCGTTTCTCAGCATTTGTCTACTTTTCATCTGGATTTACCATCTTTTAAAATTCCATTCTTTCTCTGCAAATTCAATGTTCATTTGAACCGGCTTACAGACAAGTATTAATCTGAATGAACAATATAATGTTTATCAAACAATGTCAAATCAACCAATGGTCAAATAGCTGGTGTCTCAGAATCAGCTTAAATCTTAAACAAAGGTTAAGTGGCCATCATTGAGCCATATGTCAATGATGTATGTAATGTCCTATTATGTGAACAAGGGGTAAACACCTAAAATTGCACACGTTATTTTGTCCTGTTTTCAACAAAGTACAATTATAAGTCTACCATTGTTAAATAAAACAAAAGTGCCAATAAAACTCCCCTACAAATCACATCGGGTCTACAAAGCCAACACAACTGTTTTGAATTTATAATATATATTTCACGCTGATGCAAAATGATAGTTTTTAGTTTTTCAGGACAGTTTGTACTTTCAGTTGCCTGAATTACATACCCTGACACTGTGTAGTCGGTTGAGTAGCTACTTCCTCTACTCGTTGAGTTTGGCTGAAAACAACATAAATCGAATAAACATGTGTACTTTGAGTAGGATATATCACGTTTTCCATTTAAGAACATAGTCTAGCTAATTACAGTATATATATTACGTAACAAATTACAAGCATATTCAAAGTTATGTAAAACTACTACTGATGTGATTTAACTGCTGTGTATATATACATCCTTACAACTGTTGTATAAAGCGGTGGCTCCCAATAAAAATTCCAGCAGGGTTCACTGAGGTGGTGAATTTGCACTGGTTGATTCACTCAAAAACAATGCGAACGTTTTCCGAATGATTTCACCAAAAGTAAAAAAGAAATAAAAATTTGCACAAACATGCTACCAACTGGTAGCAGATACTAGGTTGGTTTTATTTTTTTAATTAAATGAGTGTAAACATATGACAGAGGATGAACCCTTAAAAGTGGAAAAGTTAACTTTGGTAATAAAAAAATAATGAGAATGCAAATCTATATTTCATAAATTGCTACTTGCATCATGCTATTAATTTCACACAATTTGTTATTGATAAAAATATTATAATAACAATGAATCTTAACCACAAAATCAACCTACCAAATGTACTTCTAAATTCTCAACTGATATCACGAATGAAGCAAATCAAAAACAATTGTTACTATACAAAGTGAAGGCACTGCCTGTCACTGCATTATTGTACACCCACTCCCACAAATACAGGAATGTGATCTTTACATACTACAGATCAGTTCCAAATCATTTACTTGATGATGGTGACACATTATCTGATGATGGTGTCACAGGAAATGGGAGGTTCGTCGTAAAAATCGGTACAATGCTGACCTGAAAGCTAGGTGAGAGTCTGAGAGGTGCACTTTGGAATACAACAGGAGGTTGGCACCAAACAGATGTGAAATAGGAGGTCCATCACAAAATTGAGGCTGAGATGCTTGTCATGCCCTCTCTTTGATATAAAGTAATCCTGGCAACTGCTATATTCCAAAGCATGTGCACTCACCTTCACTAGTGTTTGAAAACTGCAAAAGACAAAGCAAACAGTTAAGGATAATTGCATAATCATGAGTTGATTGAGTTCAAAAATCAATAATTACTCCACAAAAATCAACATTTGTTTTACTCTTCCACATTATGGCAGAATGAATAGTTAACTTATGCAATTATTCACTGATCTACAGGTGGGTTTAAATACGAGATACACTTGTAGCATAGTTTAATTGTATTCAAACTTAAGTAACAATATCATAATTAGACATAGAATATTGAGATTTTGTAACAGAATCTGACAGTGGAAGCAATCCTTGATACTCACAACAGAACGACAAAGTTGACAATGCCCCAGAAAAACTCTGGTATGATACTGAGTCGCCATGGCGACCAAACTCTTGAGTTCACAATACGTCCTGCAAACAGAATGATTATTCTATAACATAATGCTTACACTAACTACGACTTCTTGTTATAGATCAACAAAAATAAAATTTTACAAATTAACCAGCATACTTTTTAATAGTGGTCAGTGTGCAACAACACATCAAACTTTCAATACATTGCAATAGGTGATGTGATGACTAGCTGCTCCACCTACCAGTTACCTGGCAATCATAATCACAGCGGGAATTGCACAAATCAATCAAGGGTTGTTCCGATATATATATACACACACATATATATATAGTGTATATAAAACATGTAAAAACCACCAAACTTGACACGAAGAGAGTAAACATCTTATTTACTCCTTTTGACTGTAACCAGCCAATCAAAATGTTAATATTATTCTTATACCACTAATCACATGCAAATTGCACCGTTGCATAAACAAAAATTGGGCACTGTGGTCAATGGAGCAAACTTTTTTATTTTCTCAGGGGAAAATGCAAAGTGAAATTAGGAATCCATTTTGGATTGAGGAAACATACACAAATGTTTTAATTAGTGGAATCGAATGACTTACTTATCAGTTCCATTTTAGTAATGTTCAGATTTATGTCTGTCAGTTTCTTGCTTGTAAATTGTGATGTCTGTTATCATTGTTCAGTCGCAGATTGTGTTCATTCATCCTCAGCCAGAAACTGAGCATTGTGTTGACAATTATTTCAGATTGGGAATCTATGCCTAAAATATTAATGACTTTTCACTGTTCGCCTGTGGTCCTGGATTACCCAGAATCCAGGTAGAGATGCTAATTGGCTCTCATGCTAACTTTAAAAATATCAAAATTAAATAAGAATAATTTTGTAGAAGTTAATACAATGCTTTAAAAACTATTAAAAAAATTTACTTCGATTGAAACATGTCACACATAACAAAAACATTTTCATAGTTACTTTTATACCATATCTGCTTAGCGGCCTTTTAATCACATGCATAATCACTAGGTGGCAGCTCTCATAGCAGTCAAATTTTTTATATCGATGTTGCCTTGCTTATACTCGGACAGAGACAAAAGACTAGGTGTGAATAAACACAACATAAATACCGAACAAGAACTAATTTAACTAAACAAAGGGCAACCAATGTCGCACACGGCGGTCGGACTGCTAAACAATACATGTAGCTGCCTATGTACGCCAAAGTCAAACTGTGGCTAACTGGATACAGTGGATAGTGTGTTGGGCAAGCATTTTAAGATTCTTGGTTTGAATCCCGTAGGGTACTCAAATTATTTTATGTTCATTTAGTTTAAGATACTTTTTCATAATATCTTTATTTAGTATTTAGTAATTTCTTTTTATTATCGAAAACATACATAATATATAAACATTCTAGACAGATCTGGGGCCGAAGTACTCAAGTACATTTTTGAAGTACTCATACTCATAAATCTTGTGGGTCATGGACTCGTACTCATTCTGGAGAAGAGACTAGCTCTTTGGCGGATATTTTAAAAGGCGGTTTCTGAACCTATCTTCTCGGCGAAGTCGATTAAGCAAGACTACATTTGGACTGATCATTCATTTAGGAATTGCTTCCTGTTTCTGCTTCTGGCACAACATCCTCTTTCTGTCTCTGCTTCTGGCACAGGAGCACGGCTAGTGTAGTGGTGAGCACATCCACCTGGCATGCCAGGGCTCCGAGTTGAAACCTGGACCAGGCAGGCATGATGGTTGGTGTAAAAACCTGGCTCTCAATATTGGGGACCGTGTATCCCTCGTGATTCGGAGATCATGTTAATATCGGTCCCGTCTCAATTTGTGACGTAAACGAACCACCGAGGACAACAAATGCCCTGTCAATGACCACCCTCAATGCCAGCATATAAACTTATACTAAAGGTCGGTTTGGCGATAATGTTCTGAAAAAGGCTGACTAGTTGAATGAGACCTCATAAGACCATTACATTGTAACCACGATAATATAGACTGGTCAGTTAATAGAACGTTGTCGTGCGCTGGAAACCCAGGGGCCGGGCCAAGTGAATTTACAAGTACAAAATCCTAAAGTAAACTCCTTCAAACATTGCTTAACATTTATGACTGATCATCGATCAAATAAATCCAACGACCGAATATAACAATGTAACACAATTCGGTCCCACAATTCTCAAACTTTACAAATCATTCACGACACTTAAACTGAAAAGAAATGCATCGTCACTCTACAGTCTACTTCAATTTCATAGCTCTGGGCGATAATAAGAGAAAACGAATTGTCATCAACGCAAATATTCGCTCGCATAGCAAAACATGTTCTTTTTCTGATTTACAAACCTAACCTATGTCGACCCAACACTTCCTTTATTTATCTGCCGAAATACATTATCATATCTCTAAATGTAAGCTTAGTACCTTCTGTTACGTATACCATCCTGACGGCCGTCCGGCCTCCGGCGACACTTGTGTTGATATCTGCCAGTCATTCGCGCATGAGCCGTCGTGTGAGCGCCACGTCAGTTAACCACGATTATATAGTCTCCGTGTTGTGGCGCCACTGTTTGCCGCTATCCCGAGAGCGCGAGCGTCGAGAAACACATTCTAACTCATACAAGTCAACTTTCTCTCATTCGTAATTTTGACATAGCTAATATATGAACTAGGGCATTTTATGTTGTTGCATCAACTCTCTGGAATATGCTCCCTCTATCTTAGTGTTAGATCAGTTGAAAATATTATAAAATTTCGCCGTCATTTCAAAACTTACCTTTATAACCTTGCGTATCCACCTTAGCTCCCTAGCGTATCGATCCATCTGTTGACGACTTTAATATGGCTTATTGATTCTGATATTGGCTAACCCTTTTGTATTGATGCGCCTCGATCTGAGCTTGGTTTCCGAGGATTAACGTGCAAAAAAGTATCTTATTATTTTATTATATTTTAGGTTTGCCTATACTATAGTAATTATTATTTAAATACGTTCCATGACATTATATTTATCCAGGAACAGACAGTTATAATTTGTTAGCATTATGAGTTATAGTAGTGACCAAGAAAGTCGGAAAAGAACAATAAACTTAACAAGATTTAACAAAATTGCCACCCAGATAATTAACTCTAAATGTCAGGTAAATAAGGAAGCTTTTTGGCTTATCGAGAGTCCAACCCTTTTTATCTACGTGTACCCCGCCCTTCTGAGGTATGTGTCGGTTTTATTTTTAAACACATTCACGCTACTAGCACCCGAAAAATCAGTAGATAATTTACAGTCCTTTGTGAAAATGAGAATTGTATTATATCTAATCTACACTGCTCCTTTACTAATGTAATGTAAATAGTCCTTCTATCTTTCTTAACTGAGAACAGATATTTCTATCAATATTTTTATAACCATTCAATATTTAGTTCAATCAATTGTAGCCAATCAGTCGTATTGAAGCACAAAACGACAATTAAAACACTGGCCAGGGACGATTTTCTCGAAATCCTGTGTGATGCACACGCGCAGTATCGTTTTTCTTTACATATTCGGGGTATACAGCTAGGATTTCATACGAAAACGGGAGGCGGTATCGTGCCAAATCCCTCGCATTGTCAAATTACTCCTCATATACCACACTGCGCATGCGTTGCGTTAGTCTTATTCATCATCATCGTCATCATCATCATCATCATTGTGCAGCCATAGTGTCCCGTGGTTGGGCGAAGGCCTCAGCATGTCGTTTCCCGATCTGCCTGTCTTGCACTACCCTCTGCCAGATGGTGCCCTTCCAGTACTCGTCTAGTTCGTCTCTCCACCATCTCGCCGGTCTTCCTCTAGATCGTTTCCCTTCGTAAGGTCTCCACGTGGTGATACGCGGTTATCTCGTAGTCTGCTGATGTGCCCTGCCCAGGTCCACTTTTGTCTTCTGATTTGTTCCCATCACGTCTATGACCTTTGCCTTCTCTCTTACCCAGATGTTTGTTTTTCTCTCCCGATATGTAATGTTTAACACATTTCTTTTCGTCTTTGTTTTTCCGGCTGCTAGCTTGTTCTTTGCATGGTGAGCGTCCATGTTTCCGCGCCATATGTCATCCCTGGAAGTACGCATGAGTTTGTACACTTGTCTTTTCAAACAGGTTCCAAAGTTACCCTTGAAGTCGCGTTACTTGGCGAATGCTGTCCGGCAGGCCGTGGTTCTTCTTTGAATCTAATTTTCTTTGTTTTTGTCTTTGATGCTGTATCGCTGTCCCATAATGACGTGATTTTCGACGTTCTCTATCTGCGTGTTATTGACATATATTGGTGTGTCGTTTTCTAGCATCATTTTTGTTTTCGAAATGTTCATCTTCAAACCTTGTTTTTTTACTTTCATCAGCTAGCTCCTGCAGCTCTTGTGGTACAGTAGCGCATATGAGTATGTCGTCGGCGAAGCGAAGATGACTGAGATATTCTCCATCTATCCTCAAGCCTCTGGTTTCACAGGTTAGTTTTCGGAATATGTTTTCGAGTGTTGCCGTTAACAACTTGGGCGATATAGTATCACTCAGTCGTACTCCTCTCTTGAAGTTGACAGTGTTGCTTTCTTTGTGTATGTGGACTGTCATCGAGCTGTTGGTGTAGATGACTTTCAGGAGTTCGATGTGAACGTCTTCTATCTCCTGTTCTTGAAGCGAAATCAGTATTGCTTGAGTTTTGGTTTGCACCGAGTTGAAAGCCTTCTCGTAGTCGACGAACGCGTTACAGGGCGGGATATTATATTCTCGGCACTTCTCCTTCAGTTGGTTTACGACGTGGATGTGGTCTGTCGGATCTCATGTGAAGACCACATTTCAAATGTTGAAGTATTGAGACAGGCGAACATGTCAAGTATATACGCCATTCTGATTGCATCCCAACCCCGCTGGACTGGACATGTTACCCGAATGAGCAGCGGCAGAATCCCAAAGGCTGTGTTCTGTGGTGAGTTATCCAGCGAGAAACGCCTTCGTGGTGGACAACGCTTGAAGTACAAATATGTGGTTAAAAGACACCTAAATTCCAAACATATCCCTGCAGACACACGGGAATCAACAACACAGCACCGGTAACAGTGGAGGCGGGTCATACACAAAAGGACAGATACACATAGAAGAAAAGTTAAGACAACAATATCAAAATGATCACGATCGTCGGCATACCCTTCTGGGTGCATCTACACCTACCGTCTTCGCTGACGACCGTGACAGAGGCCTTGTCGCAAGACAGGACTGACATCTCGCCGTTCGGCAAGACATAAGGACACCCCCTACACTGATGTCACCATCGAACACGATGGACAGCAAAGAGAGAGGTATGTCGTTGAGAACCTCCTTCTGAATTCTGCTTGCTCTCGTGGTTGGTTTTGTTGCGTGTCGTCTCTAGCCTATTCGTTAGTATTTTTGTGAGTTATTTGTAGATGTTTATTAACATAAATATTGGTCTGTAATTCCTTAAGTCTTTCTTATTTCCCTTCTTGAAGATTATCACCATCGTTGCGTTCTTCCATGCGGTGGGTATTCGTCTTTCTGATAAACATTCAGTGTACAGCTTAGCTAGAGTCTTCGATATGCATGGTATCTTCTCCTGCTTTTAATGTTTCAATATTGATGCCTTCCCATTCTTCATACATGTTAGCATTTTGATGAGAGTCTATAGTTTGGTTTGGCTACTTCATATATCACCCACGGCCTGCACGTGATAATGGGGTGGAAGTTGTCCACTGACCCAAAACTGAGATTCTCTGGGTTTTGTTAGAAATATGAGCCGACAGATCTAATCATCAACGCACTCACCGATTATGTGGCTTTCCTTTACTGAAATCGCCGCCGAGTTGTTTTTATCTGTGATCATTTTAGCACAAATTGGGCATTCTGTCGGGGTTCTCGCAGGAGACTTAATCATAATGATCTGCTGTATTTCCGACCTCGTCGGATAAACCTCAGCAGGTACACACTGAGGCTCACACTGAGGCTCAAAGTGAGGCATAAAGTGAGGCTCATACTGAGGCTCAAACTGAGGCACGAACTGAGGTTCACACTGAGGTTTACATTGGGGCTCACATTGAGGTTCACATTGGGGCTCACACTGAGGTTCACATTGGGGCTCACACTGAGGTTCACATTGGGGCTCACACTAAAGTTCACATTGGGGCTCACACTGAGGTTCAAATTGGGGCTCACACTGAGGTTCACATTGGGGCTCACACTGAGGTTCACATTGAGGCTCATGCTGACAACCGGCATCTTCAATTTGTTTCTCAACTGGCCTCTCGGGTTCCGGGATACGACGCTCGCCCGTGTGGCGCTTACGTGCTGGACTTTGTCTTCGAACTAAACCACACTTCTTTTTCAGACCTCTGTGATATTCGTTCCTGCCCGTTTCTGTACCGTATCGATCTTATTGCTGATTGTGAAGCTGTCGTTGTTGTTCGTATCCGAACGTATTGTAGTGTTTCAAGTGATGTCGACCCGTGTAATCCATCACGTTACTCAATGTGATGATCTACATATACCTATGTGTATACAAATCACACATTGTCCAAGTGCAGGCGCCATCAATCCGTCGAAACGTTTAACCGATCGGCGGCACGCGAACTGTTTAAATGGTACTCTTAGCAACCATTACGGAAACAACTAATACGACGGCTGTAGGCCTGTGGAGCCTACTCAAAATAACACTTTATGAGAATACATAATACGTCGGCTGTAGGCCTGTGGAGCCTACTCAAAATAACACTTTATGAGAATACATAATACGTCGGCTGTAGGCCTGTGGAGCCTACTCAAAATAACACTTTATGAGAATACATAATACGACGGCTGTAGGCCTGTGGAGCCTACTCAAAATAACACTTTATGAGAATACATAATACGTCGAATGTTGACAAGATTTTCGTGAATGATTGAAGTTAGAATTCAGGCCATGGAGACGAAATGCTACCGCAAATTCCTGCGCATCTCATACAAGGACCACATCACCAACGACGAAGTCCGCAACAAAATTAAATAAGCCATCGGACCCTTTGAAGACCTCCTGGCGACAGTCAAGAAACGAAAGCTAAAGTGGCATGGCCATGTTATTAGATCAACCGGCCTTGCAAAAAACATCCTGCAAGGCACTGTGCCAGGAAGAAGAAAGAGAGGGAGACAGAGGAAGAGGTGGGAAGACAACATCCAGGAGTGCACTGGCTTGACCTTCGGCACCTCTCAGATGGCTGCAGAAAATCGAAAGATATGGCGGTAACTGTCAGGTCTTCAGTGGTGCTCCAAAGACCGCCTGATTACGAGCCAGTGAGTGAGTAAGTGAGTGAGTGAAGTAATTTTCCTTTGCTGTATTCGAAGAGCTCTAAAAAAATACGAGTTTTCATCATGGGGCAGCAAAATGCTCGTCGATTAAAACGAGATGTGTTATGTTACCCCGAGTCAAGGGTAGTATGTCCTAAGTATATATCATATCAGCAGTGAATGGTTAATATGCCTATTGTTCTCATCCCACGTTGCGGATAGAAACGTGGAACCATCCAACTTGATATGTATTTGTCGGCAATGACGTAAGCCTATACATTAAGTGCCAGTTGCGGCTGTTTAGGCTATTGCTTGAATGTTTCATTTCTACAATTTGAACATTTCGCGGACGCAACATTCAAATGTACAATGTTTCTGGCACATTAAATGCAATTTTGTTGGGGCATTATAACTTCAACATAGTCTATTTATCTGGTATTAGTAGAAAGATATATTAATTCATGCCAGCGTGACAAGGGCATAAGCGACGAAACGGGGATGAGTGGCCTGGGGGGCTCAGCCCCAAACATTTTCGATGGAGAAGCTGAAGATAGGATTAGCCCCCCAATATTTAGGGAAGGGGTGCATTTTTGGATGGAATTTGATGTGTTTGGAGAGCATGTAGGTATGGTATTGTCGGGCCTCAAATCGAGGTCATTGGTGAGCCTGAAGGAATGTTTTTGGCCAGCAAATCGAGGTTGTTGGTGAGATTAATTATGAAAGTCGCAGCGAAAAATCGTCAACAGCAAACCCTCCCCCCGTCTTCCGATGTCATGTATGATCGAACCGGCAGCGACAGCGAAGTGCTGAACTGAATCTACGGGCCGGCTCAGCGCCCTCAATATTAATTTCGTCCCGACGCCAGTGAAGATGGTAGGTGATTGTTCACAAACAACAAACGTAATCATCATGTTTTCACTTAAACATATTATGTATTAACGTAATCTATATTATGTTAAGTTTGTTTAGTAGACAACAATCTGTCTGGAAAGTATAATGGCTGTGTCACAGAGGAAGAACAGATCTACAACATCTCTTTCTGTCGTATGTGTGATGTACCAATGTGTTTCAAGGTTGGAATTATGTTGTTATAATAAAGGATGGAATATATTAGCTCACAGTCTATGGTTTGTATGAATAAAAGATAATATTTGCTGCATATGTCTTATGCTTTGTCATGAATGTGAATTTAGATTCAGGGTCGGTTATGTTTGTTGGCTATTGGTTATCAATAAATGGAGTTAGGCATATTTTAGGGTATTGGTGTTATCTATTATTATTGTACATTTCTACTTCAGATGTTCGTCTTTCTTCACTTATCTCTCACATGTGTGTTTTGTTTTTAGAGAGCGCGCGCTTTTCATTCTGTTTCCGGGAGAGGGGCATTGGTGTCTTGTCATAAAACACATATTAAATGTGATATTTCTGTTACAGATATATATAACATAAGATATGTACTTTAAAATTAAAAACGAAATAATGTTGTGGAACAATTAGTGTTTGATCGGTATTGAGGTCTGTCGCGAACGGTATTTTGCGCCTCTTTTATATATATATTTATATATATATATATATATATAAAGTGTGTCAGAATTTACTTATTTGTAGTTTAATTTGTGATTTTAACAAGAAAACGTTGTAATATTTCCGCGAATTTTACACGTGAACTTTTTCAGCCAAGTACCGGGCGACGGTTTAGGTAAACCGACTCCCAAGTTTGGCTCTGACTGGATGAATAACTGGGACCGGAGAAGTCGTTGGGTATTTCAATAGAATCGTTGATGGAGGAACTGTTATTAAAATGGATCGTGTCGGTTCGTCTACAACCATCGACAGCGACGGCCTGCACGAATACCGGAAATAATTCCGACGACAAACCTACTTAACATTTTTGGTAGAAAGTTTGTATACAGGGGGCAATGAGGAAAGAGAGGGTGTTTATGGGCGATTCGATTATGAGAAAGACAGATAAGACTCTAAGCGAGGGGGAGGACGTCGTTGTTTGTCTACCGGGGGCTAGGATAGAACATGTAACTGAAAGGGTAGAGAAGGTACTGGGGCATGGCAAGGGAGGGTCTATACTAGTACATGTAGGGACAAATAACGCAGAGAGGGAGGGAACAACTGGGATAGTTTAGAAGTACAGACAGTTAGTGAAGAAGTTAAAGAAGACAAGAGTAGAACAGATTATCCTCTCAGGAATTTTGCCAGTAATGGGAGGAAGGGGGCCGACATATAGAAACTGCAAGAGGATGGCGATCAACGCACTAGTTGAGCAGATGTGTAAAGAAGAGGGGGTGGGATTCGTAGATTTATGGGGATACTTTGTTGGGAGGGAAGATATGTACATGAGAGATGGCCTACATCTAAGTGGAAAGGGGGCAGCAGTTTTCTCAGAGAACTTGCTGCAATCTGTTGACAGTGGGACAGGCTGCATCTATTTAAACTAGATTCGCAGGGGGGATTCACAGAGAAGCCTGAAACTGGAGGCATAGATAAAGACAGCAGAAATAAATCGGCAAAGAACAGCCTGGAAAACTGTTCTGAATCAGGATATAAATGCATTTGTTTAAATGCAAGGAGCATAGTAAACAAAAGAAGTGAACTAAACATTATGGTAGAAGATATTGACCCTCACATAATAGGTATAACCGAATCGTGGGCCACCACTGATATATCAGATGCCGAATTGGGACTAACAGGATATGTAATGTTTAGGAAAGATAGAATAGGAAGAAAGGGAGGTGGAGTTATTTTATATATTAAAGAATCTATCCAGGCTTATGAAATAAAATTAGAAAGAGAAGCAGATTGCGAAGAAGCTGTTTGGTGTAACATAGTTACAGGAAACTCAACGTTAACAGTTGGGTTAGTTTATCGAAGTCCAAACATAAGCATAGAAGAGAATGAAAAAATACAAAACGCTATAAGGGAAGTAAGCAAACGGAACTGTATTATTATGGGGGACTTTAACCATGGGCATATACAATGGAAATCTCTACAGAGTATGGGGAGTGAGGACCACAAGTTTTTAGTTTTAGTACAAGATAGTTTCCTTTCTCAACATGTGCTAGAACCAACCAGGGGAGAGAATGTGTTAGACTTAGTTTTGTCCTCACAGAAAGAATTAGTTGACAATGTCAAGATATGTGAGCCACTGGGGAGTAGTGATCACAACCAGATACATTTTACCATCAAAGTAAAATCAGAAAGGAATAGTAAAAAGCAGTATAGGAGAAATTTCCACAAAGGAAGGTATAAGGACATGAGGAAATATTTAGCAAAGATAGACTGGAATAACACACTGAAGAATAAGACAGCAACCGAATGCTGGAATATCTTAAATAGTGAAATTAAGTGCATAGTCGATAAATTTGTACCTTTCAAAAAACAAGGGAAACGGTCTAAAAAGAAACACTTATCGAAAGAAGCCATTAGAAAAATTAAGTATAAACAAATGATGTGGAAGTCATATAGATGTACTGGAAATGATGAAGACTACAACATTTATAAAGAAGCACTTAATCAAGCTACAGCTGAAATTAGAAATTCAAAGAGAAGCTATGAAAAAAAATTAGCTAGTAATATAAAACATGACAGTAAGAGTTTTTATGCGTATATTCGAAGCAAACAGAAAGTTCAGGATAAGGTCGGTCCTCTAGAAGATAGTGCTGGAAATACAATATCAGAGGGATTCTTAATGGCAGAAGACCTGAATGAGTATTTTAGTTCAGTGTTTACCAGGGAAGATATTAGTTCACTGCCAGTACCAGAGGCTAAGTTCAAGGGGGCAGATTCAGACTATTTAGGACAGTTAGTTGTAACCTCGGAAATGGTAGCTAAGAAAATAAGGGCTATGAAGGATAATAAATCACCTGGAGTGGACGGGATTCCGCCCAAACTACTATTGGAAATTGTAGAACAAATTAGCGTACCGCTTGCAACAGTTTTCAATTTGTCATTAGAAGAGGGAGTGGTTCCTTTAGAATGGAAAGAGGCAAACATTATACCGTTATTTAAAAAAGGTTCGAGAAACAAGTCAGAGAACTATAGACCAGTGAGTTTAACATCAGTGATTTGCAAATTATTAGAAAGACTAATTAAAGATCACATGGTGGATTTTCTTGTTAAACATAACTTGATAAACCCATCTCAACATGGGTTTTTAAAAGCGAGGTCATGCTTAACAAATATGTTATGTTTTTTGGAAGACATCACTAGGTGGGTAGATGAGGGATCACCAGTAGATATCATCTATTTAGATTTTCAAAAAGCTTTCGACAAAGTACCACATCAAAGATTACTCCTTAAGCTAAAGGCCCATGGCATAGGAAATGGTATAATAAACTGGATAGAAAAATGGCTGAATGACAGAAGACAACGTGTAGTAGTTGATGGGGAGGCTTCAAACTGGAAATCGGTATTGAGTGGGGTACCACAGGGATCAGTACTAGGACCTATATTATTCTTAATATATATCAACGATTTGGACGATGATATAACAAGCAAGGTGTTAAAATTTGCGGATGATACAAAAGTGTTTAGAAGGATTAAAAGTGATGGAGACAGACAACATTTACAAGATGATCTTGATAGGTTGATCAAATGGTCTGAAAAGTGGCAAATGCTGTTCAATTTTGGGAAATGTAAATGCCTCCACACAGGTCATGGGAATGAAGAGGTAAAATATAAAATGGGGGGTACTGTTCTAAGTACTACTGTAAAAGAAAAGGACTTGGGGTTAACCATTAGTGCTGATATGAAGGTTTCAGAGCAGTGCGGAATTGCAGCGTCAAAGGGAAATCAAATCCTTGGATTAATTAGGCGAAATATAGCGTATAAGAAAAAAGAATTAATAGTACCGCTGTACAAAACAATAGTGAGGCCTCATTTAGAATATTGTATACAAGCATGGAGGCCATATCGCAAGAAGGACATAGATATGCTAGAAAGAGTACAGAGGAGAGCGACTAAAATGATACCAAATCTGAGGGATCTTAGTTACGAAATACGCCTAAAAGAATGTGGTTTAACAACATTAGAGACCAGGAGATTGAGAGGAGATCACATAGAAGTGTTTAAAATATTGAATGGTTATGAAAATATTGATAGAAACATTTTTTTCTCAGTTAAGAAAAATAGAAGGACCAGAGGACATGAAGCTACATTAGTAAAGGAGCAGTGTAGATTAGATATAAGAAAGTTCTCATTCTCACAAAGGACTGTAAATGAATGGAACAGATTATCTCCTGATTGTGTTGGTGCTAGTAGCGTGAATATGTTTAAAAATAAAATCGACACACACCTTAAAAAGGCGGGATACATGTAGATAAAAGTATTGGACTCTCGATAAGCCAAAAGGCTTCCTTGTCCACCTGCCATCCAGAGTAAATTTCTGGATGGCAATCTTGTTAAATCTTGTTAAAGATTGTATACAGTTTGCAGATGTTATATTATGTATATTCATTGTAGTAAGCAACAATCCGAATTACTATTTTGACGGATATGTCGTAGTGGAAAAAGAGGTGATCTGATATACAGCATCGCTTTCTCTCACATGTCTAAAGTACGAATATGCTGAGCTAAGGTAAGGGGTACGTTGCTACGATAGGGGAGTAACGTCTGTGCTGTAGGGACTTAAATGTCTTGATTGAGGTAACATTATTTAATGTATTCTCTACGCGACCAGATTACAGCTGTTAATGTATATTACTTATGTAGAGATATTGTACTTAGCAGACTTATATTTCCACACAGTGGTGTTTGCATATTTTGCGTGTTGGCTGTTGCTTACCAATAAATGGAATTAGGTATAGTTAATATAATTGTCGTTATGTATTACTAACGTGTTCCAAACTGCGCCATTCCGCAAACGTTAACCGATTACAATGTTTTTCTATCTACTGTGACTACCTACACTAGGCCATGTTATACACCTATGCATATTGTATCCACGTCAAAACGAGGTATGACATGGAATTGTAAAGTGGTAGTCCAATTGTGGATTGAAAGTTGAAAAGGTTAAAAGATGCATTTTCGAAATTGTGCCATTCCGCAGATTGTAGACCAGCCAACATGTGATGTACTTTTTAAAATGTTTGCATCACCCATGGGATGAGAAAATGTCATTATGAGGGTCACAAACTCAAACTTGTGTCAACATATTTTTATAAAAATTAACTGATATATTCTTGTCTCATGTCCAACCCAGCCATCTGGAGTGAGCGTCTGCTGATGAACCAGTGGACTGGTCAACGGTAGTAATATAGGTTAATCAGCGCGCACCGAATCCGTTTTTCCGTTGGGGAAAGGGGAGGTCAAAGGTCAAGAGCAATGACGTCATATCTAGGTCACGGTCAAACACCCGGATGTAGGTCAAGGTTAAGTACCTGGATGTAGGCCAAGTCGCGCCCCTAGCGGATTTTTTTAGGAACTAAACAGTTCAAGTTGCGCCCCCAGCGGATTTTGGTGGAACTATTTTCTCCTGGTGGAAAGTCGTGAACTACAAACAAAAGTGGTGCCACCTTACGGACAAGGTTTGGACTACATGTAGGAGCACTGCCTAATTTGGTGCGTCTTATTTTTTTGGAAAACTGTCGCCCCCTGGCGGATAGGTTACGAACTGAAGGAGAAGTACAAATAACTCCCCCTGCCGGATTTCAGTGAACCAAATATCGATACTGCTTAAGTTCGTGTCTCTTTTTAATCTTTTTACTATAAAAATAGGTCATATATTTCTGATAAATAATGGACAGAATATTCCCGACATGATGTCTGTTGCACACTGTTCCTGTATATTCCAAATCGGTAATGCTAATAAGGTTCCCAACGTGTGATTTGCAAAGGTGTCACCGAATGAGCTGCGCGCCGCAATGATGCAGGTCGTCTACGATTCCGATGACGATCGCTGTCGAATGGAATGCTTTTTTCCTTTGACATATCGTCGTCCACTGACGCTGTCTGCATGTAAAGCCAACGATCTGAGTTCCCAACTAAATCCATTGGCGTGTTGTCGTCCTTGAGACCACGAGCGAAGGTTTCCCATCCCACCGGTTCAAACGACTTCCGTTTTCTCAACACGTCATTCACAAGGTCCACGATATTACTTCCGGGAACCGCCTTGTTTCTGTACATCATCTCGCCACGAACGTTCCAACTTACGGCACCTTTCATTTTATCAAGTAGTCTTCGTGCTTTCTGCTTCATAGTGTCTGGAACGCTGTCGATGATTTCGTTTTCGATGCTCTCCTTTTCGACGATTTCATTTTCGTTAGCAGGTTGTACTTTGTTTTCGACTTTGCTGGGAATTTTGTCGATGACCACACGCACGGGTTCTTGGATACGATTGTCGGAAAGATCGTTGTACCGACTCAATACCTGGTTATACAACACAACTTTTTCCCTCTCCTGTATATCACTTCGTTCCAATATGCCTTGCATTTCGTTGTCGAGTCGTTGCAAGACACTTTCGATAGGGTTAGCAGTCGAAGGGCGTTGCGGTTGAATGTTTTCCAAAATACGGGGATCGACCTGGGCCCTCTTCTTTGTATACTCCATGGTCACCTGAGATGGAGACGGGAATGTCGAGCATGTTGATGGAACCGTAGGTACATGTGTCATAGTGGGCACCTGAGATGGAGACAGTCATGTCGAGCTTGTTGCTGGGGCCAGTGACACAGATGTCGTAGTGGGCGCCGGGACAAGTGGTTTCAGCGACGTAGCGTTTGTCAACAGTGCACAGCGACTGTAGGCACTGTGTCGTTTCAAGTTGTCCCGACGTGTGAAATGTCTCTTGCAATCTGGGCACTGGGAGGCCGCCCGTGATGATGGTGTGGGCTTGTTGGCAGCTGGTAGAATAGGTAATAAGCTCATGATGTACGTGTTTACGGTTCAAATGCAAAGAACGGAATGGTTCTTGGAACCCGTCAGTCTAAGTATAAGTTTCGACTAGTGAATTGGTTACCCGTTAGATGGTGCCCGCGTATTTATAGACATGAAGCACTACGCTAGAAGTTCCGTCACACCTCAAGTCGTGTAACTGTAATGGCTGACTCTACAGTTCTAACATTCTCGGAAGTGTGTCGACGATGGAGTAGTTAGTACACACACACACACACACACACACACACACACACACTCACACACACACCACACACACACACACACACACACACACACCTGTGTATTCAGTGGACTGAAGAGAATCATAGAAGATTGGTTCTTGCAACACGTTGATCTAAGTGTTTGATGTTTCGTTTGTCCAATAAGTTTGTTTCTTGTCACTCTTTGGTCTAAGTGTTTGGTGTTTCGTTTGTCCGACAAGTTTGTTTGAATGCTTGGTTCGTGCATCTCGCTAGTCAAAGTTTGATTCGTGGAAGTCGTTGGTCTTAGTTTGGTTAAGTAAAGACACGAGATATGGTTTGCACAGTTTATTCGTGAACAACACAAACGTATTTACATGTCACGCTCCATAACTACAAGAACCAGAGACTAGACATTGATACAGAGTCTTCAAAGTTTAATCGTGTATAGGACAAAAGAAAATTCTTTACAGGTCACCCTCCATTACTGCCAGAACCATATGTTTCATAGTGTTTCGCCACTGTTTCGAAACGGATTCTTGCAACCAAGTATTGATATTACACAACTGTTCGACTGTCACGTCGGATAGTTTCACACCGGCATCTAACAAAACACTCAAACAGTCTTTCACCACTGCAGTTGAATTAATGGTCTCGACAGCCTCATCAAAGTGCATGCAAATTTGAATGTCATCAGATAACATACAATCGTGATGAAATTTACTAGGATGATCTATTTCGCAACCACGGCATTGTCGTCTCGAGAGTTCAAAGATCGTACATGCTATGTGGCGTGCAAGCGTCTTCTTCATTTCGGTCGCAGGAAAATCAATGGTAAAGTTCGGACCAGCAAAGTCAGGAGTGGAAATTGCAACGTTGGCAGCATGGGTAGAAGTTGTGACATTGACAGCGTGGGTAGTTGTGACGTCGTTAGGAACGGAAGTTGGTGTCGTTAATCGTCTCTGTCGACAAAGAGACCATTCGTTGTCGCTTTGGTGGTAGCGGACCTTCAATGTAGTCCTGCAAGAATATTTCAATAACATTTAAAAATATTAAAGATTGAATGGAAATAGTACACCGTTGCTAGAGTACGGTGATACAAGGACCGGTAGGAAACAATGATAAGAAGTTACGTGATAGGAAGTAAGGTGACAAGTTGTATGATCATAAAGTATAAAACGGGGCGAAGTTTTAGCGGAAGTAAACATATACAGGGACGCCATTTTGACGGAAGGTATAGACACGGATAGACCATTTTAGGTGAAAGTATATAGTAAAACAATATAAAGTATGACTCACCACAAGCGCTTCCAAATTGGCCTCCTCGGCCGTCCTCTTCCGGCGGGCACAACATCCGCTGGTGATATGTTGCTTGGAATTACATTTCCGTGTGAATGATCCCCCACAGTCTGAACAGGTGAAGGGTCTCTTCGATGGTGGTAGATATCTCGGGGTCGGTAGGGACGCCTCCTTGGCAGTGATCGTTCGAATCATATCACTCGATTCTGATGTATCGCGAGGGCCGTAATATGATATATTCAACATGATGATGTTAGCCGTGCTGTCGTCGTGATACGAGTGATGGTCCGACTGGTAGAGCTCCGCGTTTATATAGTTAGTGAATGTGCCGAAAGGTCACGTGGGCGTGCCGAACGAGTACAGACCTCAGAGTAGAAAGTACACGAACGAATTGCAGAAAAGATCAGACTTGTGAATCGAATACCAGTTCAAACCAATTTGCAAACAGGATTAAAAGTGTGTTGGAACGTTTGTCAGTGAAAGTTTGCAAAGTTGTATGTTTAAAAGTGTATTTGAAGGTGTGCTTATATGTTGAAGGTTAATGTTGGGTGGTCTATATGTATGTATGTATGTATGTATGTATGTCTCTATGTCTGTGTTTATGTATGCCTCTATGTATGTATATCTCTATGGGTCCATTTTCGGTTACCAATACCACGTTAGGTGTTTTAGAACAGAAGCAAGTTTGAAAGGTTTACCGAAGAAGCACGACATTAAACAATACAGTATGGAATAAAGATAAAAACGTTCTAATGGGTCTTTATACACTTGACCCTTAATACGGTAAACTATATAAATACTGGCATATCCTATCTGGAAGGTTATTTTGTTCCTGTACACTTGTACTGTTCTATCATAACGCTTCACTTTGTTACGTGCCTGATTCGAAAAAACAGATTTGCAACCAATTCTTTATTCGATAAGTTTGGTGTCAAGGCCACCAAGTTGACATCGTGTCTCGCGCATAGCGCATCGCGCATCACTTGTGTTTACTTCTTTACATACGTACATACGTGTGGATTAAGAATGATATCATGATAAAAGGTTGAAACAAATCTTTTGATCTCTAGATGCAGATGAAACACAGATGAGACTTGAACAGGAAATACCACTTCAAAACAGTTTGGAACCAGTTTGCAATCAGTTTTCAAGCGACGCTCAAGTGAGATACGGCTGGTAAGTATAAATGTTATATATCGATACCCGGCTGTTCTTCCAACACTCAGAGGGTTCAATACCAGTTTATACCAGTTTACACCATGAGTTCAATATAGTTCTTACAAATGTTGGCTAACCAAATCACAATGATAGCTTTGACGTAATACGGAGTTTGCGCTCCCGCCCGCAACAAACAAACAAGTATAGACACGTCTCCAGGACACAGTAGCACACAGTAGCGTCGGTTTTGTAGTGTGTTAACAAAATTAGCAAAGAAACTTCTAGAATGAAATTTTACAGGGGAGTTTTCCACTCATATTGCAAGTTGTTTGTCAGTGGTTATGAGCTGAACGTCAGTGGTAAAAAAATTACAAACAGGGTGATGGGAAAGTCGTAGATCTGTATGGTAACCAGAAATGACATAATTTGACTTATTTTACTAGTTCTCTACCGATTCGTCAGGATTGAACCTATTTTATGGTTGTAAATGTATAGGTTAAGAGAGGCCTACACCTAGACAAGTGATCGACAACCTATGGGACATAAGAAAAGACACCATTGCGCATGCGCAATGTCCTATTTAACGACGTCACTGACCTATTTAATGACGTCTTTGACCTATTTTTATAGTAAAAAGAAAAAAAAAGAAACAAGAGACACGAACTTAAGCAGTATCGATATTTGGTTCACTGAAATCCGGCAGGGGGAGTTATTTGTACTTCTCCTTCAGTTCGTAACCTATCCGCCAGGGGGCGACAGTTTTCAAAATAATAAGACGCACCAAATTAGGCAGTACTCCTACATGTAGTCCAAACCTTGTCCGTAAGGTGGCACCACTGTTGTTTGTAGTTCACGACTTCCCACCAGGAGAAAATAGTTCCCCAAATATCCGCTGGGGGCGCAACTTGAACTGTTTAGTTCCGGAAAAAAAATCCGATAGGGGCGCGACTTGGCCTACATCCAGGTACTTTATCTTGACCTACATCCGGGTGTTTGACCGTGACCTAGATATGACGTCATTGCTCTTGACCTTTGACCTCCCCTTTCCCCAACGGAAAAACGGATTCGGTGCGCGCTGATTAACCTATATTACTACTGTTGACCAGTCCACTGGTTCATCAGCAGACGCTCACTCCAGATGGCTGGGTTGGACATGAGACAAGAATATATCAGTTAATTTTTATAAAAAATATGTTGACACAAGTTTGAGATTGTGACCCTCAAAATGACATTTTCTCATCCCATGGGTGATGCAAACATTTTAAAAAGTACATCACATGTTGGCTGGTCTACAATCTGCGGAATGGCACTATTTCGAAAATGCATCTTTTATCCTTTTCAACTTTCAATCCACAATTGGACTACCACTTTACAATTCCATGTCATACCTCGTTTTGACGTGGATACAATATGCATAGGTGTATAACATGGCCTAGTGTAGGTAGTCACAGTAGATAGAAAAACATTGTAATCGGTTAACGTTTGCGGAATGGCGCAGTTTGGAACACGTTAGTAATACATAACGACAATTATTTTAACTATACCTAATTCCATTTATTGGTAAGCAACAGCCAACACGCAAAACATGCAAACACCACTGTGTGGAAATATAAGTCTGCTAACTACAATATCTCTACATAAGTAATATACATTAACAGCTGTAATCTGGTCGCGTAGAGAATACATTAAATAATGTTACCTCAATCAAGACATTTAAGTCCCTACAGCACAGACGTTACTCCCCTATCGTAGCAACGTACCCCTTACCTTAGCTCAGCATATTCGTACTTTAGACATGTGAGAGAAAGCGATGCTGTATATCAGATCACCTCTTTTTTCACTACGACATATCCGTCAAAATAGTAATTCGGATTGTTGCTTACTACAATGAATATACATAATATAACATCTGCAAACTGTATACAATCTGTATACAAACTTTCTACCAAAAATGTTAAGTAGGTTTGTCGTCGGAATTATTTCCGGTATTCGTGCAGGCCGTCGCGGTCGATGGTTGTAGACGAACCGACACGATCCATTTTAATAACAGTTCCTCCATCAACGATTCTATTGAAATACCCAACGACTACTCCGGTCCCAGTTATTCATCCAGTCAGAGCCAAACTTGGGAGTCGGTTTACCTAAACCGTCGCCCGGTACTTGGCTGAAAAAGTTCACGTGTAAAATTCGCGGAAATATTACAACGTTTTCTTGTTAAAATCACAAATTAAACTACAAATAAGTAAATTCTGACACACTTTATATATATATATATATATCCGGGTACTTGACCTTTGACCTTGACCTACATCCGAGTGTTGACCTTGACCTAGATATGACGTCGTTGCTCTTGACCTTTGACCTCCCCTTCCCCCCCCCAAAAAAACGGATTCGGTGCGCGCTGATTAACCTATATTACTACTGTCAACCAAATAAAAACTTGGTACGCTATACGCTCTGAATACAGCTACAGAGCGTCCTATTTTGTTAGAATATCTTGATGATTTTATTCCTTTCGGATAGTACATCTCTCATTGTCTCGATGACGAAGACCATGCACGCTGCAACTATAGCTGCACAAGGCAAAGGTGATGCGTTCCAGGAGTTGAAGTGTCGCGAATCCAGATCCAAATGGATGTATGAACACTGTGGTTCCTTTGTGGTATGAAGTTTAGGCTTCCCCTGCTATTGAAAACAGGCAAGGACGTGGACTGGGCTTTCCCCACAGGATGACGGATGTCGTTGCCATTAAGATGAATAAAGTTATTGCCTGACCCAAAGGCTATCCAAATGCATGCAGCTGGACATACAAGTCACACACTCATACCGTCTAAAGATCGGAAACACAAGGGCACACGTGTCCACATTGCGTATCAAGCATGGTTTTGGTCCCTTTTCCACAAAGCATTTTGCACAAGGTTCAATAGTTACGTGTTAAGTCTCTCATTATCATACTGGATGTAGCATGTCATAGTTGCACTTACTGACGACAGCTGAGGTGTCTGAAGTGTCAAACACTTCCTTTCAACCTGGATAGTGGAGCTTTGCAACCTTATTGGAGAGAAATGCAAATAGCTCCTGTTTGTTGGTAACATCGCGATGGAAATATTTCCAGTTTATTAGCACCTTGTTGTCTCATGTAACCTTCACCAGAGTCCCGTTAATACGCTTCTCTTTTGTGGATTATTTGATTCTGCTGGCGACATGTGTCCCAAACGAGGCCAATACTGTTAGAGCTAACTAAGTGCTTCGTGATGTGAGGAACACCAAAAGTGTATGTAATACTCATCAAACGTAGTGATGTTGGTTGATGCATCTTTTGACGGCGTCCTTGTTCAACGTTCACTTTCAAGATTCACTCCACAGTTAGCTTCATTTTGACGGGGATACAATACACATAGGTGTATAACACGGCCTAGTGTAGGTAAACAAAGTAGATGTGCAGACATTGTAATTATACAACGTTTGCGGAATGGCGCAGTTTTGAACATTCATCATTTGGTGGTGAAGTTGCTTGACCTTCACTCCAGACTTACTACACCACTTGCTCCATAAGGTATCCCGTATTTACCGGGAGACAGTAGGCTTTCCAGAGGTATATGACATGGTCATGAGTATATAGGTAATTTTATTTGCTCACAGATAATGGTTTGCATGAATAGAAGATACGATTTGCTGCATGTGTCTTATGTGTTGTCATGAATGTGAATTTACACTAAGAGTTGGTTATGTTCGTTCGCTGTTGGTTTCAAATAAATGGAATTAACCATGTTTTATCTAATTTGTGTTTTTGTTATTAATTGATACTTCTACTTCATATGTGTTTTGTTCGTCTTCTTTAACTTATCCTTCACGTGTGTATGTTGTTTTGAGAGTACGCGCTTTTCTATTCTGTTTCACGGAGAGGTGCATTGGTGATTTGTCATAAAATACGTATTAAATATGGCATTAATGTTGGGGTTGTATGTAACATGATACATGTATTTTTGAAATATAAAAAGTAAACAGTATTGTGGAAGATAAATAGTTTATTCGTATAGTAGTTCTGTCGCGAACGTTACTTTGAACGTCTTTTTATGAGAAATAATAATTTACAGTATAGTAGTTGTCCTGTGATTTTAACGAGAAAACATTGTAATGTTTGCGCGACTTTTACACGTGAACTTTTCCGCGAACTAGCGGGTGGCGGCTTAGATAACCTGATTCCCAGGTTCAGGTCCGGGCGGATGAGTAACTGGGTAGGGTAGCGGAACCGGAGTAGTCATAGTGTAGTCATTGTGTAGATTATTAGAACCGTTGATTCAGGAAATGTTATTAAAATGGACGGTACCGGTTGACCTACAATCATCGACAGCCACTCTCTGCACAAACACTGGAAAGTCTTCTGACGACAAACCTAGTTAACATGTTTTCATTGCAAGTTTCTATGTATTAACACATGCTATGTTATGTTTAATAATTTCAGTAAACAGCAATCCGAACGACTATATTGATGGATATGTCATAGTAGAAGAAGAGGTGGCCTGATCTACAACATATCTTTCTCCCCAGACGTCAAACGTACGAATGTGACAGAGATACGGATAGAGATACGTTGCTATCATAGGGGAGTAGCGTTTGTGTGATGGACTTCATTTGCTTGATCGTGGTAACATCATTTAATGATTACAGCTGTTAATATATATTACATATGTAAACGTATTCTACTTAAACGTAAGTTATGCAGAATATGTCTTATATTTTGTCATGAATGTTAATATGAACACATCTTGCTTGCGTGTATATTTTGAATTGTTATGAGAGCGCATGCTTTCTATTCTGTTTCCTGGAGAGGAACTTTCAGTGATTTGTCCGAATATAAATGCTAAATATAACGTTACTGTCGTTGTCGGATGTAAAAAAATGAACTGTGGAAGAATATACCTAATAGTTATTTGTCCTCCTGATGTTCTGGAAATCTCTCGAATTTTTACGAATCTTCTGGACTCCCGAAAAAGAACGACATATCTCGGATTTTCTCTTTAGATCTTTAACAGAACCCCTTGTCTTGTGACGTCTAATCCGATATGACCGAACTGTAGAAGCTCATAAAAAAATTTGAATATCCTGGATTTGGAAGTTGGCAGTTATGCGCGACTTTGCTTGTGTGCGTCTTTGTTTGTTTGTTTGTTTGTTTGCGTGTTTTCAGTTTTTTAGATGCATACGTATATTGGTTGTTGTTAGATATATATACACAAGCTCGGTTCCTTCACCCCCCTTGGGTCGGTGGCGTCTTGCAAGGTAATGGGAAAAGTTAACTTCAAAACATAACAGTTTTTGTCTTTGGCGATATCTATTTGGCTGTGTTCTCTAAATTAATAAATTGAATACAGAATTAAGGGTGTTTGTTGCGGGTTCTGGTTGCTCCTTAAGTGGCAACAATGAGCCGGCTGGTGCCGGTGACACCCCTTCCTGAGCAACTAATACGGTCTCGCTCCATTGTACACGAGCTGCTTTAGTTAGTTAGTATGTATTTATACAAAGGAAACGAAGAGAAACACAGTTTGAACCTACGGTAATGATGGACATACGAAAGGACAAGACGGGGGTTAGTTTGGCCGATTCATTTAAGTGTGTCAAGTACGTAAATAGGAAATGAGGTCGAAGGACATTTTGGGTTTGAGGTAATAATACAGAATGTAATTACTTGAAATTTTGTTTAAAGAAGTTTAGTACAGGCGTAGAGATGGCGGCCGATGGGATAATATAAAGAAGTGACATAGAAGAGTGTATGAATGAAGCTGGGACATCGAGTGATATGGCTAATACGATAACAGGGCGTATAAAGTGATATGAAAGGATGGAGTATTAGGCAAGAATAAATTTTGCAATCGATGGGAAGGAAACAATGTCGATCAGCTAGACCAGTAAGTACCAATGGCTCGTCGTGTGCAGTGGGGTAAGGCCGGGGGACCACGTACCATGTAGCTGAATCTGGATCTTTGTCAGATCATTGTATTCATGTGATCAATACAATATTGATATATTAGTATTATTTAAGTACTCTACCATGCGTGCGTGCACGCGTGCGTGCCTGTGTGTGTGCGTACGTGCGTGCGTGCGTACGTGCGTGAGTAGTATAGAGGGGCTACTCGTTCCCGTGCACGCCACCTTTGGTGACCTTTGGGCAAAACTTTACTAATAAAAAACGTTTTAATTACCCCTAAACGTTTTCGGCAACCTACTTATAAAAAAGATCAAAGGCTTTTTTGACACTAAACGTTTTCGGCAACCTACTTATAAAAAACGTGATGGATTACCCCCTCTAAGTACATTTGAGCTGCCACCTAGCGGTGAGTGTGGAGATCAGTTTGTTTGTCCCCTAGTGACCAACGCCGTACCTAGTGCGTGCTGACCTAAGCAGATTGTCCCCTAGCGATCAACACCGTACTTAGCGCGTGCTGACCTAAGCAGATTGTTCCCTAGCGATCAACGTCGTACCTGCGGACTGCTGAGTAGAATGTACACAAGCACGGACCGCAGAGTAGAAAGTATCTCTCAAAGTGCCTCTCAAAGTACCTCTCAAAGTAGCCTGATTGTGCGGCTATATAGCCGTGTGCACGCCACCTTTGGGCAAAACTTTACTAATAAAAAACGTTTTAATTACCCCTAAACGTTTTCGGGAACCTACTTATAAAAAAAGATCAAAGGATTTTTTGACACTAAACGTTTTCGGGAACCTACTTATAAAAAACGTGATGGATTACCCCCTCTAAGTACATTTGAGCTGCCACCTAGCGGTGAGTGTAGAGATCATTTTGTTTATGCCCTAGCGACCAACGCCGTACCTAGCGCGTGCTGACCTAAGCAGATTGTCCCCTAGCGATCAACACCGTACATAGCGCGTGCTGACCTAAGCAGATTGTCCCCTAGCGATCAACGTCGTACCTGCGGACTGCTGAGTAGAATGTACACAAGCACGGACCGCAGAGTAGAAAGTATCTCTCAAACTGCCTCTCAAAGTACCTCTCAAAGTAGCCTGATTGTGTGGCTATATAGCATATATGACGCAACTATATAACCACGATAAAACCACTGTGTGCAGACTCCCCCCGTCTGCCCTATGTGGATGCCCCACTGTACCCTATGTTTACAGCAGTGACGTTGCGATAAGCGCTGCTGCCGTTGGAGTGGACTTTGGCCCCGGCACGACAGCATAGCTGGCTAGAGCTGTGCGTTCTAGTGGTGCGATCAAAACGAAACCAATGCGTTGTGCGTTTAAATAAGTAAATAAATCTAGTAGTACGATTAAATCGAAACCAATGCATAAATACACTATCGTTCAGTGAATAGGTTTGTGGCACTGTACGTAGGGTGTTTATGCAGTGGATACAGACGAGTGGAAACGTGAGTAGTAGAGAGAGTATTTATTATAGACTGCTGTGTGCATTGTATATTCATCACGGTGACACTTATTCCAGCGCTCGTCGTCGAATTGGGCTTTGTCGCTGCTGTTGACAGGGCGGTTGTAGGCAGTCGGATCTCTCTGTGAAAATAAACCACAATACATGTAGATGTGTTTAAACAAAGGGCGCCAAAATAAAATGAGAACTATGCATGCATAAAAGCAGGCTTACTGAAATAAACCACAATACATGTACGCGGGGGGTGCACTGTTGAGGCGACCGCACATACTGGCTTTGTCGCTGCTGTTGACAGGGCGGTTGTAGGCAGTCGGATCTCTCTATGAAAATAAACCACAATACATGTAGGCGTGTTTAAACAAAGGGCGCCAAAATAAAATGAGAACCATGCATGCATGTACGCATGCATGCATGCGTAAAAGCAGGCTTACTGAAACAATACATGTACGCGTGTTTAAACAAAGGGCGCCAAAATAAAATGAGAACCATGCATACATGCACACATGCATGCATGGCGAGGGGGGTCACTTCGTGATGTTGGGGCGACCGTGCATACTGGCTTTGTTGCTGCTGTTGGATCTCTCTATGAAATAAACCACAATACATGTACGCGTGTTTAAACAAAGGGCGTCAAAATAAAATGAGAACCATGCATGCATGCACACATGCATGCATGCGTAAAAGCAGGCTTACTGAAATAAACCACAATACATGTACGCGTGTTTAAACAAAGGGCGCCAAAATAAAATGAGAACCATGCATACATGCACACATGCATGCATGGCGAGGGGGGTCACTCCGTGATGTTGGGGCGACCGTGCATACTGGCTTTGTTGCTGCTGTTGACAGGGCGGCCGTTCGTGTAGGCAGTTGGATCTCTCTATGAAATAAATCACAATACATGTACGCGTGTTTAAACAAAGGGCGCCAAAATAAAATGAGAACCATGCATGCATGTGTGCAGGCTTACTGAAATAAACCACAATACATGTACGCGTGTTTAAACAAAGGGTGCCAAAATAAAATGAGAACCATGCGTGGGAACCATGCGTGGGAAGTAGACAGTAGAGTGAGTAGACAGTGGGCAGTAGGTAGTAGACAGTGGAGTGAGTACACATTGGGTAGTAGACAGTGGAGTGAGTGGACAGTGGGCAGTAGGTAGTAGACAGTAGAGTGAGTAGACAGAGGGCAGTAGGCAGTAGACAGTGGAGTGAGTAGACAGTGGGCAGTAGGTAGTAGGCAGTGGAGTGAGTAGAGAGTGGGTAGTAGGTAGTAGACAGTGGAGTGAGTGTACAGTGGGCAGTAGGTAGTAGACAGTGGAGTGAGTAGACAGTGGGCAGTAGGCAGTAGACAGTGGAGTGAGTAGACAGTGGGCAGTAGGTAGTAGGCAGTGGAGTGAGTAGACAGTGGAGTGAGTGGACAGTGGGCAGTAGGTAGTAGACAGTGGAGTGAGTAGACAGTGGGCAGTAGGTAGTAGACAGTGGAGTGAGTAGACAGTGGGTAGTAGGTAGTAGACAGTGGAGTGAGTAGACAGTGGAGTGAGTGGACAGTGGGCAGTAGGTAGTAGACAGTGGAGTGAGTAGACAGTGGGTAGTAGGTAGTAGACAGTGGAGTGAGTGGACAGTGGGCAGTAGGTAGTAGACAGTGGAGTGAGTAGACAGTGGGCAGTAGGCAGTAGACAGTGGAGTGAGTAGACAGTAGGTAGTAGACAGTGGAGTGAATGGACAGTGGGCAGTAGGTAGTAGACAGTGGAGTCAGTAGACAGTGGGCAGTAGACAGTGGAGTGAGTAGACAGTGGACAGTGGGAAGTAGACAGTAGAGTGAGTAGACAGTGGGCAGTAGGCAGTAGACAGTGGAGTGAGTAGACAGTGGGTAGTAGGTAGTAGACAGTGGAGTGAGTGGACAGTGGGCAGTAGGTAGTAGGCAGTGGAGTGAGTAGACAGTGGGTAGTAGGTAGTAGACAGTGGAGTGAGTAGACAGTGGGCAGTAGGCAGTAGACAGTGGAGTGAGTAGACAGTGGGCAGTAGGTAGCAGACAGTGGAGTGAGTTGACAGTGGGCAGTAGGTAGTAGACAGTGGAGTGAGTAGACAGTGGGCAGTAGGTAGTAGACAGTGGAGTGAGTAGACAGTGGGCAGAAGGTAGTAGACAGTGGAGTGAGTAGACAGTGGGCAGTAGACAGTAGACAGTGGAGTGAGCGGACAGTAGGTAGTAGACAATAGAGTGAGTAGACAGTGGACAGTAGACAGTGGAGTGAGTAGACAGTAGACAGTGGAGTGAGTGGACAGTGGGCAGTAGGTAGTAGACAGTGGAGTGAGCAGACAGTAGGTAGTAGACAGTGGAGTGAGTAGACAGTGGGCAGTAGGTAGTAGACAGTGGAGTGAGTGGACAGTGGGCAGTAGAGTGAGTAGACAGTGGGCAGTAGGCAGTAGACAGTGGGCAGTAGGTAGTAGACAGTGGAGTGAGTAGACAGTGTGCAGTAGGTAGTAGGCAGTGGAGTGAGTAGACAGTGGGTAGTAGGTAGTAGACAGTGGAGTGAGTGGACAGTGGGCAGTAGGTAGTAGACAGTAGAGTGAGTAGACAGTGGGCAGTAGGCAGTAGACAGTGGAGTGAGTAGACAGTGGGCAGTAGGTAGTAGACAGTGGAGTGAGTAGACAGTGGGCAGTAGGTAGTAGGCAGTGGAGTGAGTAGACAGTGGGTAGTAGGTAGTAGACAATGGAGTGAGTGGACAGTGGGCAGTAGGTAGTAGACAGTGGAGTGAGTAGACAGTGGGCAGTAGGTAGTAGGCAGTGGAGTGAGTAGACAGTGGGTAGTAGGTAGTAGACAGTGGAGTGAGCAGACAGTGGAGTGAGTGGACAGTGGGTAGTAGGTAGTAGACAGTAGAGTGAGTAGACTGGGAAGTAGACTGAGGACTGAGTAGACAGTGGGCAGTAGGTAGTAGACAGTGGAGTGAGTAGACAGTGTGCAGTAGGTAGTAGGCAGTGGAGTGAGTAGACAGTGGCTAGTAGGTATTAGACAGTGGGCAGTAGACAGTAGAGTGAGTAGACAGTGGACAGTGGGAAGTAGACAGTAGAGTGAGTAGACAGTGGGCAGTAGGCAGTAGACAATGGAGTGAGTAGACAGTGGGTAGTAGGTAGTAGACAGTGGAGTGAGTGGACAGTGGGCAGTAGGTAGTAGACAGTAGAGTGAGTAGACAGTGGGCAGTAGGCAGTAGACAGTGGGCAGTAGGTAGTAGACAGTGGAGTGAGTAGACAGCGGGCAGTAGGTAGTAGGCAGTGGAGTGAGTGGACAGTGGGCAGTAGGTAGTAGACAGTGGAGTGAGTAGACGAATTGGGCTTTGTCGCTGCTGTTGACAGGGCGGTTGTAGGCAGTCGGATCTCTCTATGAAAATAAACCACAATACATGTAGGTGTGTTTAATCAAAGGGCGCCAAATAAAATAAGAACTATGCATGCATAAAAGCAGGCTTACTGAAATAAACCACAATACATGTACGCGGGGGGTGCACTGTTGAGGCGACCGCACATACTGGCTTTGTCGCTGCTGTTGACAGGGCGGTTGTAGGCAGTCGGATCTCTCTATGAAAATAAACCACAATACATGTAGGCGTGTTTAAACAAAGGGCGCCAAAATAAAATGAGAACCATGCATGCATGCACGCATGCATGCATGGCGAGGGGGGTCACTCCGTGATGTTGGGGCGACCGTGCATACTGGCTTTGTTGCTGCTGTTGGATCTCTCTATGAAATAAACCACAATACATGTACGCGTGTTTAAACAAAGGGCGTCAAAATAAAATGAGAACCATGCATGCATGCACACATGCATGCATGCGTAAAAGCAGGCTTACTGAAATAAACCACAATACATGTACGCGTGTTTAAACAAAGGGCGCCAAAATAAAATGAGAACCATGCATACATGCACACATGCATGCATGGCGAGGGGGGTCACTCCATGATGTTGGGGCGACCGTGCATACTGGCTTTGTTGCTGCTGTTGACAGGACGGCCGTTCGTGTAGGCAGTTGGATCTCTCTATGAAATAAACCACAATACATGTACGCGTGTTTAAACAAAGGGCGCCAAAATAAAATGAGAACCATGCATACATGCACACATGCATGCATGGCGAGGGGGGTCACTCCGTGATGTTGGGGCGACCGTGCATACTGGCTTTGTTGCTGCTGTTGACAGGGCGGCCGTTCGTGTAGGCAGTTGGATCTCTGTATGAAATAAACCACAATACATGTACGCGTGTTTAAACAAAGGGCGCCAAAATAAAATGAGAACCATGCATACATGCACACATGCATGCATGGCGAGGGGGGTCACTCCGTGATGTTGGGGCGACCGTGCATACTGGCTTTGTTGCTGCTGTTGACAGGGCGGCCGTTCGTGTAGGCAGTTGGATCTCTCTATGAAATAAACCACAATACATGTACGCGTGTTTAAACAAAGGGTGCCAAAATAAAATGAGAACCATGCATGCATGCACGCATGCATGCATAAAAGCAGGCTTACCGCTGTGTTGCCTTTCGAGAAGGCGTTGTTGTATTCATACTTGAAATAGCCAAATGGTGAAATGCGCTGTCAAGTGTATGCTGCGACTCCATGTATGAATGTGTGCCGTCAAACAGCGGCGGCGCATGACACTACGGCTTATCGTAATTGGCGCATGACACTACGGCTTATCGCGATTGGAATGTGAACGGCGAACAATGCCATTTCAAAAACAATAAACGAAAAGCTAAAAGCATGAAAGTAAGCGTTGTATATGATTAGTTAGGGCTCGGGAATCGTGTGGTGTAGTGATATTAGAGAAATTCGATGTAAAGACACATTTGACGATGAATGTACTGACATGACCGCTAACTTTTCTCCTAAAACAAATGCGTCGTATGTCTTAAGTACGCATGCGCGTTATTTTGTAAGATAACGGTAGACTAGGCAGTATGTGTTAAGTGCGCATGCGCCTTATTTTGAAAAGTGTTGTAAGCACGCACGCGTACATGTATTGTGGTTTATTTCATAGAGTACTGAAGATCCAACTGCCTACAAGAACGGCCCTGTCAGCAGCAGCAGCAGCAAAGCCGGTATGCTCGGTCGCTCCCATATCACGGAGTGACCCCCCTCGCCCAATCACTCCACCACCACCACCACCACCACCTATCAGCCACGACGCCGATGACTTCGATGACGACACCAGCCTCGTGTCACCGTTCTTAAGAAGAGGAAGCAATGGATCGTGGTACACGCCTATCCCACCGACCGAACTATTACACTACCCTGACAGACATCCACACAAGCTGGTGGTGTTAGTTGACTACACTACCCTGACAGACATCATCACAAGCTAGTGGTGGTAAGTTGACTACACTACCCTGACAGACATCCACACAAGCTAGTGGTGGTAAGTTGCCTACACTACCTTGACAGACATCCTCACAAGCTAGTGGTGGTAGTTGACTACACTACCTGGCAGACATCCTCACAAGCTAGTGGTGGTAGTTGACTACACTACCCTGGCAGACATCCTCACAAGCTAGTGGTGGTAGTTGACTACACTACCCTGACAGACATCCTCACAAGCTAGTGGTGGTAAGTTGACTACACTACCCTGACATACATCCTCACAAGCTAGTGGTGGTAGTTGACTACACTACCCTGGCAGACATCCTCACAAGCTAGTGGTGGTAGTTGACTACACTACCCTGACAGACATCCTCACAAGCTAGTGATGGTAGTAGACTACACTACCCTGACAGACATCCTCACAAGCTAGTGGTGGTAGTTGACTACACTACCCTGACAGACATTCTCACAAGCTAGTGATGGTAGTTGACTACACTACTCTGGCAGACATCCTCACAAGCTAGTGATGGTAGTTGACTACACTACCCTGACAGACATCCTCACAAGCTAGTGATGGTAGTTGTCTACACTACCCTGACAGACATCACTCACTCCACTGTCTACTACCTACTGGCCACTGTCTACTCACTCCACTGCCTACTACCTACTGTCTACTCACTCCACTGTCTACTACCTACTGCCCACTGTCCACTCACGCCACTGTCTACTCACTCCACTGTCTACTACCTACTGTCTACTCACTCCACTGTCTACTGCCCACTGTCCACTCACTCCACTGTCTACTACCTACTGCCCGCTGTCTACTCACTCCACTGTCTACTACCTACTGTCCACTCACTCCACTGTCTACTGCCCACTCACTCCACTGCCTACTACCTACTGCCCGCTGTCTACTCACTCCACTGTCTACTACCTACTGCCCACTGTCTACTCACTCCACTACTGCCCACTGTCTACTCACTCCACTGTCTACTGCCTACTGCCCACTGTCTACTCACTCTACTGTCTACTACCTACTGCCCACTGTCCACTCACTCCACTGTCTACTACCTACTACCCACTGTCTACTCACTCCACTGTCTACTGCCTACTGCCTACTCACTCTACTGTCTACTTCCCACTGTCCACTGTCTACTCACTCTACTGTCTACTGCCCACTGTCTACTCACTCTACTGTCTACTACCTACTACCCACTGTCTACTCACTCCACTGCCTACTACCTATTGCCCACTGTCTACTCACTCCACTGTCTACTACCTACTGCCCACTGCCTACTCAGTCCTCAGTCTACTTCCCAGTCTACTCACTCTACTGTCTACTACCTACTACCCACTGTCCACTCACTCCACTGTCTGCTCACTCCACTGTCTACTACCTACTACCCACTGTCTACTCACTCCACTGCCTACTACCTACTGCCCACTGTCTACTCACTCCACTGTCTACTATCTACTGCTCACTGTCCACTCACTCCATTGTCTACTACCTACTACCCACTGTCTACTCACTCCACTGCCTACTACCTACTGCCCACTGTCTACTCACTCTACTGCCTACTACCTACTGCCCACTGTCTACTCACTCCACTGTCTACTGCCTACTGCCCACTGTCTACTCACTCTACTGTCTACTACCTACTGCCCACTGTCCACTCACTCCACTGTCTACTACCTACTACCCACTGTCTACTCACTCCACTGCCTACTACCTACTGCCCACTGTCTACTCACTCCACTGTCTACTACCTACTGCCCACTGTCTACTGCCTACTGCCCACTGTCTACTCACTCTACTGCCCACTGTCCACTCACTCCACTGTCTACTACCTACTGCCCACTGTCTACTCACTCCACTGTCTACTACCTACTGTCTGCTCACTCCACTGTCTACTACCTACTGCCCACTGTCCACTCACTCCACTGTCTACTGTCTACTCACTCCACTGTCTACTGTCCACTGTCTACTCACTCTACTGTCTACTACCTACTGTCCGCTCACTCCACTGTCTACTGTCTACTGCCCACTGTCTACTCACTCCACTGTCTACTACCTACTGCCCACTGTCTACTCACTCCACTGTCTACTACCTACTGCCCACTGTCTACTCACTCCACTGTCTACTACCTACTGCCCACTGTCTACTCACTCCACTGTCTACTACCTACTGCCCACTGTCTACTCATACCCACCGTCTACGGGGCTCTACCGCCCACTGTCTACTCATACCCACCGTCTACTACCTACTCACCTACCGTCTACTCACCACGCCTACTACCTATCACTTCGCCCACTGTCCACTACCCACTAATGCCTTGCACCGGTTCACTACTCCACTGTCTACTGCCTACTGCCCACTGTCTACTCACTCTACTGTCTACTTCCCACTGTCCACTGTCTACTCACTCCACTGTCTACTGCCCACTGTCTACTGACTCCACTGTCTACTACCTACTGCCCACTGTCTACTCACTCCACTGTCTACTACCTACTGTCTACTCACTCCACTGTCTACTGCCCACTGTCTACTCACTCCACTGTCTACTACCCACTGCCCACTGTCCACTCACTTCACTGCCTACTACCTACTGCCCACTGTCTACTCACTCCACTGTCTACTGCCTACTGCCCTCTGTCTACTCACTCTACTGTCTACTACCTACTGCCCACTGTCCACTCACTCCACTGTCTACTACCCAATGTGTACTCACTCCACTGTCTACTACCTACTGCCCACTGTCTACTCACTCTACTGTCTACTTCCCACGCATGGTTCCCACGCATGGTTCTCATTTTATTTTGGCACCCTTTGTTTAAACACGCGTACATGTATTGTGGTTTATTTCAGTAAGCCTGCACTGTGCTGTTCTCACCCCTCACTACTACTAGTCCACTGCCTACTGTCCCTCTGTCTACTCACTCTACTGTCTACTACCTACTGCCCACTGTCCACTCACTCCACTGTCTACTACCCAATGTGTACTCACTCCACTGTCTACTACCTACTGCCCACTGTCTACTCACTCTACTGTCTACTTCCCACGCATGGTTCCCACGCATGGTTCTCATTTTATTTTGGCAACCTTTGTTTAAACACGCGTACATGTATTGTGGTTTATTTCAGTAAGCCTGCACACATGCATGCATGGTTCTCATTTTATTTTGGCGCCCTTTGTTTAAACACGCGTACATGTATTGTGATTTATTTCATAGAGAGATCCAACTGCCTACACGAACGGCCGCCCTGTCAACAGCAGCAACAAAGCCAGTATGCACGGTCGCCCCAACATCACGGAGTGACCCCCCTCGCCATGCATGCATGTGTGCATGTATGCATGGTTCTCATTTTATTTTGGCGCCCTTTGTTTAAACACGCCTACATGTATTGTGGTTTATTTTCATAGAGAGATCCGACTGCCTACAACCGCCCTGTCAACAGCAGCGACAAAGCCAGTATGTGCGGTCGCCTCAACAGTGCACCCCCCGCGTACATGTATTGTGGTTTATTTCAGTAAGCCTGCTTTTATGCATGCATAGTTCTCATTTTATTTTGGCGCCCTTTGTTTAAACACATCTACATGTATTGTGGTTTATTTTCACAGAGAGATCCGACTGCCTACAACCGCCCTGTCAACAGCAGCGACAAAGCCCAATTCGACGACGAGCGCTGGAATAAGTGTCACCGTGATGAATATACAATGCACACAGCAGTCTATAATAAATACTCTCTCTACTACTCACGTTTCCACTCGTCTGTATCCACTGCATAAACACCCTACGTACAGTGCCACAAACCTATTCACTGAACGATAGTGTATTTATGCATTGGTTTCGATTTAATCGTACTACTAGATTTATTTACTTATTTAAACGCACAACGCATTGGTTTCGTTTTGATCGCACCACTAGAACGCACAGCTCTAGCCAGCTATGCTGTCGTGCCGGGGCCAAAGTCCACTCCAACGGCAGCAGCGCTTATCGCAACGTCACTGCTGTAAACATAGGGTACAGTGGGGCATCCACATAGGGCAGACGGGGGGAGTCTGCACACAGTGGTTTTATCGTGGTTATATAGTTGCGTCATATATGCTATATAGCCACACAATCAGGCTACTTTGAGAGGTACTTTGAGAGGCACTTTGAGAGATACTTTCTACTCTGCGGTCCGTGCTTGTGTACATTCTACTCAGCAGTCCGCAGGTACGACGTTGATCGCTAGTGGACAATCTGCTTAGGTCAGCACGCGCTATGTACGGTGTTGATCGCTAGGGGACAATCTGCTTAGGTCAGCACGCGCTAGGTACGGCGTTGGTCGCTAGGGCATAAACACAATGATATCTACACTCACCGCTAGGTGGCAGCTCAATGTACTTAGAGGGGGTAATCCATCACGTTTTTTATAAGTAGGTTCCCGAAAACGTTTAGTGTTAAAAAATCCTTTGATCTTTTTTTTATAAGTAGGTTCCCGAAAACGTTTAGGGGTAATTAAAACGTTTTTTATTAGTAAAGTTTTGCCCAAAGGTGGCGTGCACACGGCTATATAGCCGCACAATCAGGCTACTTTGAGAGGTACTTTGAGAGGCACTTTGAGAGATACTTTCTACTCTGCGGTCCGTGCTTGTGTACATTCTACTCAGCAGTCCGCAGGTACGACGTTGATCGCTAGGGAACAATCTGCTTATTTCAGCACGCGCTAAGTACGGTGTTGATCACTAGGGGACAATCTGCTTAGGTCAGCACGCACTAGGTACGGCGTTGGTCACTAGGGGACAAACAAACTGATCTCTACACTCACCGCTAGGTGGCAGCTCAAATGTACTTAGAGGGGGTAATCCATCACGTTTTTTATAAGTAGGTTGCCGAAACATTTAGTGTCAAAAAAGCCTTTGATCTTTTTTATAAGTAGGTTGCCGAAAACGTTTAGGGGTAATTAAAACGTTTTTTATTAGTAAAGTGTTGCCCAAAGGTCACCAAAGGTGGCGTGCACGGGAACGAGAAGCCCCTCTATACTACTTGCGTGCTTACGTATACGATTGTGTGTGTGTGTGTGTGTGTGTGTGTGTGTGTGTGTGTGTGTGTGTGTGTGTGTGTGTGTGTGTGTGTGTGTGTGTGTGTGTGTGTGTGTGTGTGTGTGAACATTCGCGCTTGTATTCTTTTTTCGTGGTTGTGTGTTTGTTTGCGTGCGTGTTTTCTATGTTTTTATATGCGTACTTGCGTGACACACTCTTCCACGTGTATTGATATTATGTTGACATGGAGTACAAGAAGTCAATATGTTGGTTCTGGTTTTATATTTCTGAACTGTTTGGATGGAAGGGGAGAAAGAAAGTACGATGAACAGTTTGGTAGTAAGTATATGAAATGAGACGGAGAGAGACAAAGTTTGAAAACAAAGTAGTTGTGGGTATGAATAATAATAAAATTATGCAGATGGACAAAGACATGAAATACGGTCTGTAAGGAGGACAAATAAGGACGAAAAAAGAGGAAGGCATTTAAAGTCAAGTAACTCAGGGACGCAAATAGGAAATTAAATCGAAGGACAAGGGCAAACATTTTATAGATTAGGAAATATACAGAATGTAAGAACCTGGAAAGGATAATAGAGGTTTAATACAGGCGTAGAGATGACGGCCGACGGGAAAATGTGAAGACGTGATAGAGAATGGTGTAGAAGCGAAGCTAATATGGCAACATGGCGTAGAAAGTGATCTGCAAGGGTGGAGTGTTATGCAAGACTTGTAGACCAAGGAAACGAGACTGTGTGGACTGTGAAGCAATCAAGCAAGTAGAAATGACTCGTGCGCAGTGGGGTAAGCTCCGGGGACCACGTACAGTGGAGTTAAATTGTGGATCTTTGTCGGATCACTGGGGTTAAACGTGGCACATTATCGTGAAAAGTATTATTTAAATTGGCAATGCTCCCGTTCACGGGAGCGTATTGTCATTGTAAAGCATACGAGTAATCATAAGAAACATAACATTTACTATATCATTAAAATAATATTAAAACTCATAAATAAATAGAGCATGATATTGTTATTTGATGTAAGTTTAATTAATCTACCAGAAAGGCAGACTGACGGACTGACGGACCGACGAACGGACGGACGGACGGACGGACGGACAGGCAGGCAGGCAGACAGGCATACATACAGCGAGACAGACAGACAGACAGACAGACAGACAGACATACGGACAGACAAACATACAGACAGACAGGTAAACAAACATAATTGTATATTGATAATATTTTACATATTAGTACAGTAATAATAATTAATAATTATTTTTAAAGAAAAATTGTGTGTAAATTAGGAATGTAAGCATGTATTGGATTTGGGAGACTCATGTTAAGACTAATGAAGTTTAATCAATATAAAACGTAATACGAATGTATACATGGATTTATATACATTTTCCCATCACACATATGGATTTCATACCATAAATTTGGGCTTATTTACCGATGCAACGATGACAACATGTCGGACTGACACGGTACAGGGTGACATGACGTGAAAATGGGGAGTCGTGATCAATCGCGGCGCAGATGGAAATACGTACACACTGCACGAATATATGTGATTATCTACAATGCGACGACCGAGCTGTGTTGCGTCTTGTTCAACCGTGAACTGTGCGGTATAGGCTTCAGTCAGAAGTCCATGGTCGAATGAAAGAGCGTATATAAGATAAGATCTTATAAGCTCTTTTACTTTACAAAGGCCAACTTTGCTGAAAGTCGCTGTGAAGTCACTGGCGACCAACACTATATTATATTGTCGCAACGTTTTTGGATTAGTATAATAATCCAGGTCAAAGTCGTGGAGTACACTCCGCTAGTTAATCCCTCGTACCTCCGCGATTCATAAACTGATAATAGATTATCGATCAAGTCCGTTTGTGGTCATTCGTATTTAGCAGTTTGTGTCTACATTGTTCGTGCGTAGGCGACGTCTTACAGTACAATGGCGCGGTTCATGGGCCGCGCTAGTATATGGATATCTTTATAGACGTGATTGCGGTGTTGCTTGGCAAAGAATCGCCGGAACAATGACTGAGCACTTAGGGTAATCGGTCACTCGGCTACACTGGTAGCCGGCCTTATCTTTGAGGACGAGTCAGCAGGTATAAGACATGAAGGGCTGACGAGTCCCAGCGTAACCACTCGAGAATACGTATTCACGGGACGAGGACCACGAGGTCGAAGGCGCTCACTACTGAACCTTCCTCCGACTGCCTTCGGACAGAACGCCGGTAGGTACCAGAATGACACGCCACGTTGTACGGATTCCACATATACGACAAGGGTTTTTGGCATTTTTGAGGAATAGGGCGGTATCCCGTCTTAATACGGAGCTGATTTTTTCAAACGTAGAAACCGTGCAAGTACAAATTCGGATGAAAAACATATGGCGGTCGAAGAGCAAGTACTGTTGAAGCTATAGGTAGATTTCCGATAAAACGCAGCAGATTTGTGTTTAATGTTGGCCATAAGTATATATTTACTAACTTGGTACAGCTGTAATTGGTTATACTTGATCGGAAATTCAGAAAGGGAATGTTAGAGGCCAGTTTACTTGATAAACTTAATACGGATCTAAACATAGCGGGTTTGCGTGTCCGTGTGTGTGTGCGCGCGTGCGTGCGTGCACGCATGCGCGTCTGTGTCTGACTGATTGTATGAATAAATTAATGAATATATATCATTCCTAATGTATGTAACTTCAAATTATTTCGTTGATAACGTTAATTAGCTTGGCGCGTGTGTAATGTGTCGCTTCAGAAGGAAGTATGGACTAGTCAGTCATTGGTGCAACGGTATCACTGTCAAATACATTGTCATTGCTCGTCGGAGTAATTTGTGTAACACATGATTCAACTGGTTCATGTTTTTAGGCAGACCACTTTTGTTTTAGTTTCATAACATCAACCATATTATTATTGAATTTTAATAAATTGACTTTCTTAAAGGGACGTAGTCAGTTCGTCTGCCCGGAAATAGCGGGCGTAGTCATTTGACGTCTGCTGTGTTGACCGTGGGAAAGTGAGCACCGTTGAACATCAACGGGTATAGCAATTAACTCAGCCCGACTCGGCCGTATTGCAAATAAAGCTTGTTTTGAAACTGGATGTTTTGTTTACTATTTGAACATGCACCCGGGGTCGTGCCTTCAAATTGCGACTGTTGTTACGGGCTTACTAAACATCATTTAGTGGACAGTATACCTTCAACATACTACAATCTTAAGAACATTATATTATTACATACATGGATAACTAGGAACACACTACGTAATTTTAATGTTATTCTTGGAGACATTCACCGTAAACGTTCCAAATGAAACTAAAAAATTACGTTATCTATAGTAGAAGTATTAATTTTTATAAATGTCTCAGTCCGAATCCGTTTGACACAGTCCGGATCCGTTTGACACAGTCCGGGGGCCTCTATAAGTCGTATCCTCGATTTTTGTATAAATAGCTTGCCAGCTCAGAAGGGATTATTTACAGTTTATTGTTGAATTTGGTTGTTGCATAGGTGCGGTTGTGATCACACGAATACAGTAGTGACTATTGGCTGAATACACTGTACTGTCATTCATACAACCCGGATTAAGACAGACATTCGTCACGAGCCTGTCCTGATCGCGGTCGCATGAGAAAGAACGGAGCACTGTATCTGGTACGGTGGCCACTTCACCGTTCTACGGTACACTTTGTCGCTGTTAGTATTACCTATGAAAGACGCGACGAGTGAATGGCATTATCTCCTGTACACACAGAAGAAGTAACACAAGAAGTTGTATTAACACATCCTGCAATAGCCCACTAAATAAGTTTAATGTCCTCTTAAATCGATTGCCTACGTATGTTACACAGATCTCGTCGCAAGGCAAAGCACTTAATCACAAATGGGGAAAAGTTCGACCAGTGATAAGTGATATTTTCACATAGGATATGCCAGACTTTGCCTGCATTTACAAGTGTCGAATCAATAATTGTTAAATGTTGATTTGAAGTTGTAGCCTTGGATTTCTTGGCACAACAAGCGTGACCAAAATGTTCCTGTCTTATGTGTAGTATAATTACCGTCTGTAAGGCACTCGTTAACCCATGTCGGTTAGCTACAAAAGCCAAGCAATCGTCTGTCTTTGATTCAGATCCGAAATCACGTAACCAGATAACCAGATCTGCGGACAACTTGTGCGTATTTAAATTAATAACCACCCTTATTCAATAGATCCGTTCAAAAGTTGATAGGCAGCTAAGCAATGTAGCATTATTTCTATGTCGTAGATCTTATCTCCCTAGGATTAATAATGAGTCCGCATTGTGTAGGTTTCCATTGGCGTTGTAGTACGGCGGTTCCAAGGACTTGTCGCAACGCGTACAGTGTAGACACTGCTGTATGGCCTGCCTATCCCCGCCGATGTCGACCTGGCTGGGACCGACTTATACAACACATTCTAATTAGTATCCATAAAAAACAATATGCCGTGGCATTCTGGGCATACAAACATTAGTAGTAATATAGCCATGTTCGTGCTGCATGCATTCAGGCAGCGATGTTCATGCAGGCAGTGATGTTCATGCAGGCAGCGATGTTCATTGAGCAGGCAGCGATGTTCATTGAGCAGACAGCGACGTCATTGAGGCATGTAATCGTAGTGGAGACCGGGGGCAAGTGTAACAAGGGTCAGTTGTAACACTGGTTCGCCACGGCATCTAGATTATCCGACAGCTGCGTTGCTTGCATTGTACATGCGCAATTCCGTATTGCATTATCTCAAGCAACATCTGTCATGATCGATAAAGTCGAACTATTTTTATTCACAAAAATATCTTTTTTAAGCCTCTAATTAAAATTGTCACGTGAATATTTATAGTTGTAGTAATACATTCTTAAAATCACGACTGTATTCTCGGACCACACATGCACAGCGGATGTTGGCTCATTTTGGAAAAACACATCGCTAGAGTGAACAAGAAATTCTTCACCTAAAACGATGGTATGTATATGGTCGGGCACGACTGCAACAACTGGTACGATTGAATGTGCTGAATTTTTGTTCAGTTGTACGTGTTTTAATTGGTGAATACAATAGGGCAGACACAGTAATCAAAATGGTTTTAAATATGATTATGGCAATCTTACGTATACGAATCATCACAAAAGAAACATTTTGTTATGTTCTATTATTTTCGTTGTAATCTAAGAGTAATATTATGTATCAACATTTATAAGTGATATTACACTTGATTTCCTTTCAGCAACGAACAAAATATAATTACATGTAAGAATTATAATGTGACATATTCATTAGCACAACTACTGGTTAACTGGGATATCATACGACACAGTAGCATACAACTACCATTCACTCTTAGCTGTGTTACAATTGACCCGTATACAAACTGATTTGCTTCCGTATATCTCCAATTCCATAAAATTGTTTTGTTTGTTGAAATCCAAACCCACTCAGATCAGTAGTCAACTTGTAGATTCGTGTACATAGACACAATTGATTGTTCCAAGGACAACATTTATCCCAGAGAGAGAATGATATCGACACATTTTACAATTGTTCCCGGTCTCCCTCACATGTAGCTACATACAGCTACGATTCTCCACGATGTCGAGTCAACAGAGGCCACCCTTCAATGTTGCGTAGGCACTGTGTTCAGAGGCTCTAAACATCTGAACTCTGGGCCTAGGCATTATTGGGACAGGCAAAGCGCAATCGATCGCTGTTGTTGTGTTTACAAGACCAAGTTATTGTGATTTCGGGTCACTAGCTTGGCTAGTAATTTATCACTTTTACTAAAGTAAAAAGTACAGTTCTTATACAGCGCAGTATCTAGTCCATAGGACTGCTCAAAGCGCTTTACCCTTTACGCCCTGGCAGACATGTTCAATCGAACACTATCTCGTCTCTCACCCTACATTATTCTCAGGATTTACACATTGTATTTGGGCGAATAAATTACTTTTAACTAAACATAAATTAGTGTCGATTTTCCTATTCTCGACTACTCCTTGGTACCGTCTCCAAAAGGTCACCTCGACATGTGGCGTGACTCAGAGCCATTGATATATATATATATATCAATGGCTCTGGCGTGACTTAGGCAAGTGCGGTTTCTACCACTTGGGCGACATTGAACATACGGTGGAGACGTCTAGTGACCGTTTTCGAATATGATAGACACTATTATTTACATTTTGTTGGTAGGGTCCTTCAATTAAAGGGAGGCTGTCTGTCCCGTTGGGTCATTATTAGCAGGAAGTTCGTTGAATCAGGTGTGGTCCTACGTATTCCCAAGTTGATCAGGAGCGAGCCAATGTCAAAGCAATAAGTGTCAATATCAGCTATTTACAAATTTAGTGTTATTATCAGTCATTACTAGTAATTGTTTTGTTTATAATTTGATTTTTTTCGCGAGCGGAACTTTCAAAATGCGACCACTGTGAGCTATGCGCCTTCAAACTATTTATTCTGGTACCAAGGACAAAAATAAAACTAGAAAAACGCTAATAAATGAAGAACGGACATTGTCGTTTTACAAATCCTTTCTTATTTCGAAGTTTCCCACCGAGGGTGGTACTCGTGCGGTGCTCAGAGGGTCCTGCACTGACTTGTTCTTCTGTTACCAATGTAGCTATCTAGAGAGACTTAACACGTTGAAGATGAAATAGGACAGCGACTGGTGTGGAATAAAGTTCAACCAGACATTGAACAATATTTTATTTCGTCGGTTTACACGAGCAATCAATGGTAAGACTGGTCGGTTGACAATGTGTCGCGTGATATCACGGTAAAAGAATCGATAGTATTCGTTAGCAAAATGTTTTTAAAACATATAAATAATGCATTATATAGGATGTTTGCGGAATATTTTCTATAGAATATGTTTACTGTAGAATGTATTAGAATTCTATAACAATTTATATAGCCATACAAATTCAAATGAATATGTTATAGAATGCTATAGAAATTGGAATGACCACATATATTCTATAGATTTTATTCTATAGAATATTACGGTCACACACATTTTATAGAATTCTACATAAATCCTGTAGATTTCTATATTGAGAGCCTTTCTCTCAGGATATACAATACAATTACTGAAGAAGTTATAAAATGTAATTTCTTAGGTTTAATTATTGATACAAATATGAACTGGAAAAACATACTAAAAATGTCTAACGCCTGTTCTAAAAATATTAAATAAATTAAAACATGTGTTACTCTTACAAGTTAAAGTATTGTTATATAATTGATTAATTTTACCATACATTAATTCCTGTATCATGGAATGGGGTTTTCAATCAAACAGTATAGTAAAATTTCAAAAAAGCTTTAAGAATTATTACCTCAAGTAATTACAATTCTCATACAGAACCACTACATAAACATCTCAACAAGTTAAAACAGATGACATTCTTAAATTATAATAACTAAAATGTCATTATAAATACTTACACAACGAGTTACCAGTATATTTACAAAACTGGAGGATAGTGTTAACTGTTACATGCATAATTATGATACACTAATTAAGAATGAAATATACATTTATAAAACTAAGCATGAATTTGCAAAGAAATGTCTTAGGCATAACATGCCACTTTTTGTTAATAAATAGCATTCCTGATATAAAAGAAAGAAAGGCTTAATACACGTAGTTTAGAGGGACTTGCCAAGTATGCTAAACTTTATTTTGTACAAAATGATAAAGTTACATGCACAAACCAAATCTGCTATATATGTATGCAATATTAAATATTACAACCACCTCGAGTTTATACTTTATACTAAACGGTGTCTTAACCACAAACTATGTAATCATCTTAGCATGTTCACACACACACACGCACGTACACACGCATAGTCATACACTTTTTTTTCTTTCTGAAAGATCTATTGATTCAGTTGAATTTCTACCACAAAACGTGGCTCCTCGATAGCGACTCCCAGTCTTAGAGGAGTCTCCTGACCTTTTTCTGTTAAGTAACCATACATTATACCGTGTTTAGCATAAGGTTATATACTTTAAAAAATTATAATTATACTTGGATGTATTGTATGTTTCATTTGTAATGCGGGTCAAATAAAACAAATTCTTCTTCTTCTATAGATATTCTATGGTTATATAGAATGTTTAGCTAAGGGCTAGACATCGTCGCGAGACCGATTACTAAGCTGTGGTTATGGTTGTGTCAGCGGGGATTGGGTCCTAATTTGGTCAACAGTCGGACGTGATTTTGAAGCAGTGGCCGACCAGCGACCGCAACACGTGAACCCGTCGTGACCTCTCGCCACAGCACAGGTCAGGTGTGACATAATGTTGCATTCCAATCACCTAGTGTTTACCATGAATACCATGCGATGAACTCAACAGTTCAGTTTCAGCCCGTCTTCACCACTGGTAAATGTATTCAACTGGGTCACGAAGTCGTATTTACGCTAAACACGAGCTCACTTGAAGGCAGCATAAGTCAATATATATGTGAGACTTTAACGTAGTGTCGAAATATACTTCGCGCGTGTAATCGCCTACATTATTTAGCTAGGCAGTCTTGCGGGTGGAGACACGGTGTCGTCTGACCAATTTGGGGTACAAATCACTCTTGTAAGCTGGACTCTACAGAGTGACGTACTAGTATGGGTGGATAACTTTAGTATTCTAGAAGTCGCGACATGCTATTTGGAACTTTTAACAATATGCTGTTTTAGCCAACAGGGAGGAGCGAGTCAACGAAACACACGAAACTGGTTCGACTCCCACTAAGACAAACACATCTACCTGAGAGGTCACGAGGTTTAGGCTGTGCACCGCATTTTATCTGATTTACGACTAACAACTAGTACAAGCTTGTAATTAAAAAAAAACCGCATAGAATACCGTCATCGTCTCGTTGGAGACGTGGTGTACACAACACAACCTGGCACATGCAGTCAACCATAGTTACAGCCGATAGCGGTTTTAATGTAGTAATGTTCATTCGGTGAAATTGGCAGGCGCTGCACATGAATAGGCGAGATGTATGGAGCATTGGAACTCTGACGTCAGGTGAACACACGGTAAATGTGGTCCAGATAGACATTCATTGTCTTATGCGAGCGTGTCGTGTGGTACTGACCATAAAGACGGGCTAAACAATTCGCTTTCAATACATTTATTCTAGCGTAAATAGTAGGACGACAATTTGGCCGAGCGCCCGATACCAGTTTTCAGACACGGTGATAGAAACAAGATTGTGTATTCTCTATCAAGTCAAGTAATTAGCACTAAGGAGCTACGTCAAAGAAACAATCTGCTTAAATCTGCATGGTATGAGAGACGTGTCCAGCCAAGGTAGGTACAGTTATCGAATCTTAGACTGGCACGTACTATAACTACATTGGCAACAGTTGTGTTGACTTACAATGCACCATTCAGTATCATTTAATTGAATCCTGATAGTTGTTTCAAGGACAGTTTGTGACACTCACATTGAATATGCGTATATACTACTGTAAACTGTAGGCTCAACTAGGTTTTTATGGACCAAACAGAAATGTTGTACATTAGACTGGCCAACTGCGTAATACAACATGTCAATTAGATATACTGTAATATGTTGTGGTTAACTGAATATTTGTGGTGAATTAAATGATGAAAAAGTTAGTTAGTCGTGCATTTACTAATATCCTGCTAATATCTTCAAGTACAAGTTGCTGTATTTTTGTCTATAAGACAAATCCATGAAACCAGCGATCATCGTACATGTTTACACACACCAGAAATTGTTACAAATGTCTATACACCACATAAATTCACCACCAATATATACAAACTCCAGAAAAACTGTTTACTTGAACAATACAATTTTACTACACAAAAAGCTAAGATGAAACATTAAATAATCCAATATTTCCAGTTTCATCACTTTCAAATTCAGCAAACAATTCAAAATGCCTATACCCGAAGTATTACACCACGTTAAATGGTGTAACGCACACACTAGAGTAATCACTTTTAGTACATAACATTGCAATATTATAAAGAGATTTTGGTAGGTTAATTTAACCATCATTGCACTCATTTCAATCAGTCACACGGGCTTCCAGTTACCTACAGAATCACATTCACAGACTTCTCTTATGTAAAGTGCTCTATCAACACAACAACCACCATGCCTGGCTAGAAATTAGAATCAAATTTTTTCTTAGGATTTTTATTGGAATTTGAAATGATAATTCATAATAGATTTTTTTTGTAAAGTGAAAAAAGAAAGAATTTACCAGAATTACAAAATGCAAACACGATTTCATATAGGTATCTGATAAGACTAACCACAGTTAGGACAGCCTCTCTAATCCCTTACACGTTATCCCAACATTTCAATCTGAGAAAGCAAATCGGGGTTGAGATAATGAACAATTTTGAAATTGCCTTCTTGTGCCGCCACCTCTCGCACTACATCAGGATCATAGGAGAAGTTAATGATGGAGGCTGGCGCGAGATCCAGTTCCGCAATTGTCGAAGTATCCTGATCCAGCAACTGTTTTGTCTGCGACATCAGACTGAACGGTATCCAGTCGACGTCGAGAGACTCGTAGATGAACTCCTTCACACTCGCGAGCGTCTCTGTGGCCCGGAAAGTTCCCTGCAAGATTATTCCATCAGGAAAGCGCACACGTATGATGGCAAAGCGATAGCGTCGCAGTTCCCGCAATCGGTCTCGTTCACGCATTTCCTTCGTTCTCAACATCCCAAGGTTTTCCGTCACCTGCCTCCGTATCTCCTGCTCCCGTTTGAGTTCCTCTGATGAGATGTTGTAGAACTCAGGTGGGATGTCGATCTGGTTGGCCTTGGGGGACGGGTGGAACACCTTGATGCTGCGATCCAACTGCGGCCGGATCGGTTCAGCCAGCAGCAGGATCTCCTTGTAGCTCCTCATGCGTTCTGTGTCAGCGCCGTGGTCCGCATCCAGGATGAAGTAGGTCTCCTCTGCTCCATCTGGACCTGGCTGTGACATCATCATGAAGCCAACTGCCTGGAGAAACTCCTCACTGCCTTTCATCGACATCACCTTCTCCTGGAAGTTCTTGTTGTTGGCTCGGATGCGGCGGAACTTGTCCTCTTGCGGGTGCTCGATGATGTTGTCGAGGTACTTACAGAGGACGTCCACACACGCCTTCACCTTGGACGGGATCTTGTTGAGCGTCTGTAGGATGAGGGCAGCAGCCATAACTGGTTCCTCTGCCAATTGACTCATCAGGTACACCTCAATACTTGCCTCCATCTCATGCTTGGGGAGAGCCTCTGGACCTACCATTGGACACACAAAGCGGATGTCGGCAGATCCACGAGGGCCATCCAGCACGACTTCCGTGGGACCAGCGTCCACCTTTGCTGATGCCTGCTCTGATTTTGCAAGTTCCACCTCACGGCATATCTGATCGCGTAATGGATCCCTCCTTGCCGAGGCTGAATGTGAGAGCAATGGAAGAATGATAAATATGTGTGTGAATATGTACCTCTACATGTACATATTATTATCTATATATAACACACCAGGCTTTCAGCATTCCCAATAATTATTGCTGCGGTATCCAGGAGACATTGGACAGACCAACTGTTAAATAGGGTACAGTGGCCACTATCTATGTAATTCAATTAAATAATTGTGTTATTGCAAAACAACTGATGAAAAATGTAAGTGTAGCCTAAAAATCCCATTTTTTTTCAACAATTTGGCAAATGTATATACTGCTATTATTCGATAACAACAAGGATCATGTTAAGCAATTTTACTACTGGATCCATTTTAGGTGGGTATAAATATATGTACTTAACCCGTTGTTACAACGACATAATTTATGAAAGTAAAACAAATATTCAATCAATTATGTTAAGTTTTAAAACTAGTGATACTTGAATCTACAGGGAGATTACATGAACAACACCAAGGTGGAATTCAATTATGCCGTATATGTCATGATCAATCAACAACGCTATAAATTGGAATTAGAAAAAGCGACTTTTCTGTCATGAATGTAATTATAAATGCATCTAACAATTGTTGTAATATTATAAATCAAAGAAAACAATAATTTTTTGTTTTATCCTTGCCCGTTGTGAAACGGACTCAACACTTTTGAATAAGCACAATTTATAAATATTCAGTTTACTCCTAAGTTAAAGATTTTTCAACAGTACGTCAACCTTTCTGACATTAAAAAGCTTTAAAACTCCTCCCTCAAAATACAATATTAATTTTGACCAGGTCAGTTCAAAAGTATTCAGAGCACTTGATTCGGGAACTGATGACTTAGTCAATCACAGAATTAAAAGTTTAGCCGGGGTTTGTTTACATAACGAATTAGCTGTTTTGTTGTTTCGTGTAAGTGCTTATGTCACTGAATTAGTTAAAAACAGAGCTAAAGTCTAATCTCGCCAGAGACTGTTACCAGCCATGAGGATATATTTGTGAAAGGCTACGGCGCTGTGCCAATGGAATAAAGTGATACACATATTTCAATGTTGTCTCGTGACCACATGGAAACTTCAACAGATTGGCATTAAATGTGTGCTGGGCAATTGGCTTTCACAAGCTACCGGACGTAATGACCAAAATAATTTCATTAGACATTTAGATATGCATATATTTTTTAATAAGCAGACTGCACACATGACGTAAACTATTCACACACTACACATCTGGATATAAAGAACCGGATTCGCGATGGCCAAACAAGCTGAGGAAGCAGTTTTAAATTGTAGAATGATATAGAAGTGTTTATATGTCTGACCTGGTTTTGATGGTATGCTGAGTCTGGCCATGGCTGCCTGTGCGGCCTGCAGCTGCTCTGCGGATGGGCCCTGTCTGGACGGGGGTCTCGGCGCTGGCCTATTGGGCTTGGGAACCGGTCGTCTCTCTGGCGGCTCATTCAGTCGATGTCCTTCACCTGCGAGCTTGAACTTAGCAGCTGTCTTGCGCTTTTGAAAGAATCTCTTGATAGCGCCTGCCATCTTAACACAGTTGCTGTTTATCCTGGCCTTGTAAAATCAGTCGTACCTGCAAAGGAATGCGGGCAGTAGAGCAGACATTTTAGTTTTGTTGACTTATGAGAAATAATTGTTCATACTCATGATTTAATTTTGCTGTACCTTTGAAGGAAATTCTGATTAACACTTAGCATACCCCATAATGTTGAGCCTGAAGAACATTTTGTTAACTGGAGGAGATAATCTGAGGATGTGACGAGAATACCCAAAATGAATGCCTATTTTTCTATATGAATCTAAGACACCACTTTACAGAGATCTTAATTTAACCACATGTATACATGGATCCACACATACCTAATTTAAATATACATATCTAGTGAAATTTATGCCACCAAACCTTGTTATCTGTACAACTTTTAAGATCTATCCCACACGTGGCAAATAAATAAAAATTAGTACTAGGAATACCTGATGGTCAACATGTTGTAAAATCTGACATTTGGATGATTTTACATAGCATTATAACTGAAATGCGAACACAGTGGTAATTTGATGCTGTTTAAAATTGCATTAATTTATTTGTTCATGATAGCCACTGTAACTAAATGTTAAATCTAAATTATTGTGTAAAAATAAGATTTCATCATGCTCACACACGGTAAGAAATCAGCTGGAGTCAGTGATGGCTACAGTCTAGTCTCTGTGCTGCTTCTTTGCTTCCTGTCCATAATCTTTGTCATGTTTGAATGTAGACTGACCCATTGTCCCTGAAACAATAAGTATCCGTGCCAGTCATCATCATAACAAGTAATGCAACATAACATAATGATTGTAGCTTCCTTAAGGAAGAATTATTTTACAGCAGGCTCTCATTAAGTGTATAAGGTCTTAGGTGATTTACTCCAAACAGCCCAAACTTGAGCTAACGCAGGAGTTGTATGGTGCTTGTTTGTGCGCATGCGGTGTGGGTAGTTTGTTTGTTTTATAGGCACTTTAGATGATTGGGTGTGGTGAAAGAGAGGTTCATGATCGCTGTTTGAAACGCTATGGGGCTTTCTAGTTCAGTAATCGGTGGTGGAATCATATTCCAGATTCGAACTGCTCGAGGGTAGAAAGAGAACACTGATGTATTGATGCGGCACCTAGGGGCTACGTAGTGGCCACGGTTTTTTTACTGTGTTAGTAGACCTGGTGGGGGTGTGATGTTGATTATGTTATTTAATATTTTGTAAAATGTCATGGCTTGTTTGATAATGCGTCGTCGTTCAAGAGTTGACCATCGAAGGGTGGCTATTAGGTCTGCTGCATTTGTTTGGCGTCTGTGGTCATTTCTGACAAATCTGGCAGCACAGTGTTGTACTCTTTCAAGGTGTTTAATTTGGGTGGCAGTGTGTGGGTTCCATATGGGAGAGGCATACTCGAGTTTTGGTCGGATTAGCATGTTATAGGCTGTTTCTTTTACTTCAGGTTTGCTTGGTCCGAGGGTTCGTTTGATCATGCCTAGGACTTTTGAAGATTTGGAAGCTATGTCAGTGATATGGAAGTATAACTATAAGGCTTTAACCTGGTCCTTAGCGTAGCCCTAACCTAGCCTAGTAGTAGTGCGGCTATGCTATGGCTGCCTATGCTATGCCTGTTATGGCTATGCCTAGCCCTGGCCTAGGGCCGGCTATGCCTATGGTTATGCCATGCCCATTATTAGCATGGTATGCCTAGCTGGGCCTATGGCTATGCCCGCTGTCAAATCACATGAAATTGACAATACATGCAGTTTTGATAAGGGAAAACCAACCTTTCATGAACATTTTTGTGAGTTTATCACCGTAAACATTCCACGCTATACTAATAAGGAATACATTTGTGCACAAACATAATAACAAGGCTATGAACGCTTTTGTTTCCAATTCCAATCCCGCCCACCAAGCTTTCAGCTCAAAAACACTAGCCGCTAGTTGATTTTGCCAATTTTCCGACGACGGTTTTATAAGTAGTCTTTCCTCTGTCGTCGACGGTGGTTCATTCATACCATATGCACTTGGAGGGTGCACATACGAACCAAAAACACTTCTTACATCAGATCAAAATCAACACAGAAATCCAAATTGCGGAAGTCTTCGCCTTCGCTTCGGAAGTAATATTCTGTTAATAGTACCGCAGAAAATAGTTTCCGCCAATTCACTAGATGTCGCTAGTAGAAATGCCACGAACGCGTTATGGAAAGGTGGGTGGCGTTTTTTTATATTTGTTTTGCACATCAAATTACAGCCGAATCGCCTACGCTTTTTGGCATTGGGCTGGGCCTGAGCTTAGACCTTACACTTACACTTACACTTACAGGTTAATGGGCTGATTTAGGCCATTGGCCTTTGTTGGTGCCCATATCCTAGGCTATTCCAGTGCTTGTCGAGTCTAGCCTTAAACTGTGTGACGGTCTTGGCATCTACCACATGTTGTGGGAGCCTGTTCCATTGATCCACGGCTCTAACTGAGAAGTAATTCTGTCTGGCCAGCAGTCTTGTTCTTTGCTTGAAAAGCTTTCTCGTGTGTCCTCGTGTTGCTGTACTGTCCCTCTCCTGGAAGAATTGATGAGCTTCAACTTTGTCGATTCCGTTAAGTATTTTGTACGTTTCAATAAGGTCGCCTCTCTGACGTCGGTAATACAACGATTGTAGTTTCAGTTGTTGTAATCGCTGTTCATATGTGAGCTTTGCTATGCTAGTAACCAGCTTTGTTGCTCTTCGCTGTACCTTTTCGAGGATGTCGATGTCCTTTGCCAGATATGGGCACCATGCTTGTACACAAAACTCGAGGTGTGGACGGACGTATGCCCGGTAGAGTGTCACAAATGAATTCTTGGTCATGTGCTTAAAAGTTCTCTTTATCATGCCAAGAGCTTGCATGGCTTTCTTTGCTGCTTTCTGGCATTGCACTGTTGGTTTTAGGTTAGTGGTTACCCACACACCAACGTCCTTTTCCTCTTTTGTCGTCTCGAGGTTCACTCTGGCTCCAGTCTGGTGAGTCATGGTGTACGTATTGTGTGGTGGTTTCCCCACTTGCATTAACTTGCATTTCTCAGGGTTGAATTGTAGCAACCACTCTTTACTCCAGTCTTCCAGGGTGTCAATGTCAGTTTGCAGTTGGTCTTGGTCTTCCTGGTTACGGATCGTTGTGTACAGCTTCGTGTCATCGGCAAACATCTTGATTCTGCAGTGAACCAGGTCTGGGATGTCATTCACGTAGAGAATAAAAAGAAGCGGTCCTATGACAGATCCCTGCGGAACTCCACTTGTGACGGGGGCCCACTCTGACTTAGTTCCGTTGAGTACCACCTGCTGGGTTCTATTAGTCAGGAAAGTTTCCAGCCATCGAACCACTTTGCCTCGAATGCCGTAGGCTTCTAGCTTCTTTACCAGTCTGTAGTGAGGAACTGTGTCAAACGCTTTCTTGTAGTCCAGGTATATGACGTCCAGTCCGTATCCCTCGTCCAGTGTTCGTGTCCATTCCTCAAAGGTCTCTAGTAGGTTGGTCAAACAGGACTTTCCTTCAAGAAACCCATGCTGGTTATCGTTGATGATGCTATGTTCCTTGAGAAACTTGATCATGGTTTCTCTGACGATTGCTTCCAGAGTCTTGCAGGGTATGGATGTTAGGCTGATTGGACGGTAGTTTCCGGCCTTCTCTTTTGACCCCTTCTTGAAAATTGGTGTGACTAGGGCTTGTTTCCAGTCTGTAGGGATTTGACCAGTGTCTAATGATTGGCGAAATATCCAGTACATCGGCTTGGCAAGGGTTTTGCTGCACTCTTTCAATACCCATGGGTGCAACCCGTCTGGGCCTGGCGCCTTGTTGGGATGAATACTTTGTAGTTTCTTGTGTACAATCTCTTCTGTAAATATGATGTCGGCTACACCCTCGTTTGTTCTTTGTTGAAATTCTGGGATGGTGGACGTATCCTCATTTACAAACACTGACTTGAAAAAGTCACCCAGTACACTTTTTCCTGGTCATTTTCTGTTAATCTGCCGTCTTCTGTCTCCAGCTGGCTTACTGTCACCTTTACCTTCTGTTTCGATCTCAGGTAACCGTAGAGTTTCTTTGGTTCCTTCTTGAAATTGTTGATTAGTTTCTCCTCGTAGTCCTTCTGTGCTTGTCTAATCTTGGTGTTTGTCTCGTTTCTCTGTTTGACATATGCAGTATAGTCTCTGTCCAGCCCCGAACTTTTGTAGCATTTGTATAGGTCATACTTTCTCTTCACTGTTCTCAACATTTGTTTACTCCACCATGGAGGTTTGTTGGCCATCTTGCGTTTCGGTTTCCTGAGAGGTTGTTGGCCATCTTGCGTTTCGGTTTCCTGAGAGGGACATTTTCTCTCACTGCCTTTGAGATCTCCTTCTTGAGTTTAGTCCAATTAGTGTTTACACTGTTTCCCTGAAACTTACTCTCCCAGTCAATCTTGCTCAGGGATTCATTGATTGCTTCGTAGTTGCCTTTGGGGTAGTTTCTCGAACCGCTTGGTCTGTTGTTGACTGGTGCTTCTGCATAGCATGTGTAAGTCCACAGTAAGGACTCATGGTCGCTACACCCCAGTGGTGGTAGATGAGTGACTTTGTCAACCATGTATTGTTCATTTGAAAACACTAGATCAAGTGTAGAAGGTTGTTGGCCCGGTCTCAGTCTGGTCGGTTTGACAACGTGTTGAGTCAGGTAGGCGTCTTGCGTTGCATCAAAAAACTTGGCTGCTGTGGAGTGTTCGCTCCCACTTACTGTGTGGTCTTCCCATTTAATCTCTGGAAAGTTGAAGTCTCCCATCAGCAGGATGTGTGAGTATCCATGCATTTCTTGCAAATGTTTTATTGCGTCTATTAGTCTGGTGTTGTTCTCGTCGGTTGACTTCTGTGTCCTATACACAATTCCTGCTAACAGCTGGTCTTTGTTGTTTAGCTTAACTGACACCCACATTGAGTCTTCTATTTCCAGGTTGTTCATTTCTTGGCAGGGCATGGCTGGTAGGTCTTTGTGTATATACATTAGTACTCCGCCACCAATAGATTCCCTTCTGTCACTTCTGAACATATTGTAGGCGTCCAGGTTCATCTCACAGTCACCTATATCTGAACTGCACCATGTTTCTGTGATTCCTATGATTTTCGGTTCGTAACTCTGAATTTGTGCTTGGAACTCGTGAAACTTGTTTTTTATACTTTGTGCATTTGCTTGATAACACTTAAACATGGAACTTTGTGCTTGTGCTTGATTATTTACACTGTTCGTTGTCAGGTTTGGGTGTCTCATTGGCTTGGGGTGTCTCATTGGCTTAGGCTTAGGCTTAGCACTTGCTTGGCCTGTTGGCTGTCTTTTGACTTTTAAATTTAATTTCTGCCTTTTGTTAGTTTGGCAAAAGCCAAAACTTTTGGGTTGGTTCCAAATGGCAAATAGCTTTGTCAAGTTTGTGTATTCCTGTTGTGAACCAATGATATACATTGTACAATTACAATAATAATACATGTGTATTAATTCATAGTTAGTAATGCCAATGGCAGCGTAGTAATTAAAACAATAGCTCAAACTATTTTTGTAGTATTTCCGGATCGTTTTTATGGGGTGATTAATTTATGCGTTTACTTTTTTGACGTTCTGTGGTAATTTCTAATTGAGTAGGTCTACCTAGGCTAATGACGACTATTTATCAGGGGTACTATAGTTGTCAAAGTAAATTACATTTGATCAAAATGCAATTCCAAATACAAGCAAATTACGTCGAGAACAAGTACTTAAAAACAAACAATTATGAAGTATTTGCTTTAGTTTAGTCAAAATATAACAGTTCCAGGTACAACTAGGCACCAGCACATTACGTAATTAGTGCAAATGCAGGTACACTTTAGTTGTAACAATAAATAAAGACACACTATTTGTGTAACTTGTGTGTGGAAATATATCTTGTTATTGGAAATAAATGCACATATTAAACTTAAAATACTTAATATACTTTAGGGGGCGGATCTAGGATTTGACCAATAGGAGATGAGTGTAGACACAAATGACCCCTATTGAGGCTTACAAAAACATGACAAGACCCCCCTTCCTCATGGCATGACCCCCAGATACACTCTGGAGCAAAATACATCTAACCAAACCCCCATTGACTTTGACTATTGTTCAAGAAAAATGGGGGACGTAACCCTCGTGCCCCATACATATGGGTCTAGACTAAAATTATTTTATAGTGCCTACCATAGCCTAATGTCTACCTGTCTCCTATTGTAGCCGGGTTGATCAGGAAGTCTTGTTTGTATCAGTACTCAATTCTAACAAATCTCCCAAGGAGTCATGCTTTCTTATTTATTCTCACTCTAGAATTTGTGAAATGTTTTAAAATTACTATGGAACTCTCAGAATGGTGTGCTTTATTTATAAACATTAAAACAATTGAGGCTTATGTCCATGGGCCGCTAACAATGGAGTGCTGTGCACCCATGGCAACTGCTCGCACTTTGTTTTGCTAATATGCATAATATATATCGCAGTAAGTTACACAGATCTACGTTAAACTTCTCAGGTGTGGCATGGCTAGTGTAGTTTGACAACATTAATCAAGATTGCCACTGGAAGTACTCTCGGATTTTTTAGATTTCTCATGATTAGCACCCCATAATTAATATATATTTTACAACGTGATTTGCTTGTCATGGTGATTCATAATGCATGTACGGTCTGAACTGTAAGGTGATTTGCTTTAAATGTCTGCCTACAGTCACCCACTTGGCTCTTAGCTAATTACTTTTTACTTTTCATCAAGAATTACTTTTTAAAATTCAAATAAATTACATTTAAGTACCATTTCTATGGAACCATTTCCATGGAACCAACTGTTTATTGAAAACAGTTTAGGCCTTATCAACTAACATGTGTGTTGCTGTATTTGGATATTGTTTTTCAACATGTGTGAGGCAGCACTTTTGATAGGGTTTAGTTAAAGTTTGTGATTTGAATACGCAGTGTAATTAATTGTTATAATATCATGAACAAATCAACTGCAGATTGATAAAATAAAGTTTGGATTCTCGATAAGCCAAAGGCCACCTCGAGTTAATTATCTCTTGTTAAATCTAGTTAAAGACTCAGTTACAATATTTTTTTTTACAGCAGAATAAGTAACAATAAAATGTTGTGCTATGTGTGCTGTCTCGCACACATGGCACATTATAAACAAAACATTTGGAAACAAAATGCATGCCATATACTCGTAAATTATAATAAAATAAAAATATATTCCTACGTTTTGATAAAAAAAAAGTACGCAAAACCGGGAGGGGCAACGAAATTACTATTTTTGAGCCTTTTGTAATGGGGTATTGTATCGACTGTGACAGGCTACTGTGGCTCTTTAGTGCAACTAATATGAATACATTTATTTCAGGCAACAAACTGTATGCAATTGGTACATATAAATAAAAAATACACAGCTTTTTAAAAGTAGATAAATTAAACACATAAATATATTTTAAAAAAGGAATACGTTAAATAAATTAATAAATAAGTATTAAAAGATTATAAAAAAATTATTAAATAAATATGTAAAACATTATATCGAATCACTGTTTTACAATATGCAGAGATTCACCCCAGCTAGACCACATTGGCCCATTAACAATGTGTATACAATCGTACATGTATACACTTTATCAGATCATTGCTAATATTGAGAATCCATTTTCTGAAAGCGTAAACATTCTTATGCAATGTGGTATCAAAAAGTATCAATAGCATTATTAACCAACATGCTACTCACACTGTCCCATCGGTGGTGTCCTAGGATCCGTCTATGCATATTGTTGTAGGCAAATTTAAGTTTTAAATAATTGCCCTCGTTAAAATTTACCCAGAGTTGGGAACAATAATTGTACATTATACATGAAATTTAGTTTAACACTGATGGAACAGTGGTGAAATTTACAGATAATGTTATTAGACCTGGCTTAAAAGCTACGCAGATGTCTTAACATATCTTCATCATCCTTCAAGTCATTGCATATCCTAAATATTTTGTCTTTTCAACAAATACAAATTTGTTACTGTTCATATAAATATCCGGACATTTCAGATGAAAGCAGCATGGTTTGATGATCATACATATCGACTTTATAAGACTATATTCAACACCATTTTCAAAACCAAAATTTGCACAAAATATAATGTTCAGCAAAGCCTAGGACTAGGAGCACATGAATCGTCTGCATAAAACATATGATTAGTACAGCAATTGTGTATGTGACAACCTGTACCTGCATTAGTCGGAATACAAATAACATATGATTAGTACAGCAATTGTGTATGTGACAACCTGTACCTGCATTAGTCGGAATACATAAAACATATGATTAGTACAGCAATTGTGTATGTGACAACCTGTACCTGCATTAGTCGGAATACATAAAACATATGATTAGTACAGCAATTGTGTATGTGACAACCTGTACCTGCATTAGTCGGAATACATAAAACATATGATTAGTACAGCAATTGTGTATGTGACAACCTGTACCTGCATTAGTCGGAATACATAAAACATATGATTAGTACAGCAGTTGTGTATGTGACAACCTGTACCTGCATTAGTCGGAATACATAAAACATATGATTAGTACAGCAATTGTGTATGTGACAACCTGTACCTGCATTAGTCGGAATACATAAAACATATGATTAGTACAGCAATTGTGTATGTGACAACCTGTACCTGCATTAGTCGGAATACATAAAACATATGATTAGTACAGCAATTGTGTATGTGACAACCTGTACCTGCATTAGTCGGAATACATAAAACATATGATTAGTACAGCAATTGTGTATGTGACAACCTGTACCTGCATTAGTCGGAATACATAAAACATATGATTAGTACAGCAATTGTGTATGTGACAACCTGTACCTGCATTAGTCGGAATACATAAAACATATGATTAGTACAGCAGTTGTGTATGTGACAACCTGTACCTGCATTAGTCGGAATACATAAAACATATGATTAGTACAGCAATTGTGTATGTGACAACCTGTACCTGCATTAGTCGGAATACATAAAACATATGATTAGTACAGCAATTGTGTATGTGACAACCTGTACCTGCATTAGTCGGAATACATAAAACATATGATTAGTACAGCAATTGTGTATGTGACAACCTGTACCTGCATTAGTCGGAATACATAAAACATATGATTAGTACAGCAATTGTGTATGTGACAACCTGTACCTGCATTAGTCGGAATACATAAAACATATGATTAGTACAGCAATTGTGTATGTGACAACCTGTACCTGCATTAGTCGGAATACATAAAACATATGATTAGTACAGCAATTGTGTATGTGACAACCTGTACCTGCATTAGTCGGAATACATAAAACATATGATTAGTACAGCAATTGTGTATGTGACAACCTGTACCTGCATTAGTCGGAATACATAAAACATATGATTAGTACAGCAATTGTGTATGTGACAACCTGTACCTGCATTAGTCGGAATACATAAAACATATGATTAGTACAGCAATTGTGTATGTGACAACCTGTACCTGCATTAGTCGGAATACAAATACAGTCAGATACATTTAAAAAGTTAGAGGTTGTGGAACCCCATTTAATACCAAACATTTGGTTTCTGTACCAGTATAACAAGATGTGCCCGAGTAGGACAGACACACCTCGATTAAGCAATATTCTAAAGAGTGTCCAGTGGTTCACTCTATCAATTGCTTTAGATGTGTCTAAAAAGCAAGTGGACACAGGACTGTTGTAGCTTCTATAATACTGAATAACAGTTTTTAAAGCATAAATACAATGAATGTCCCTTTTTGAATCCAAACTGATCATCAGTTGTACACAAATACGATTCCATAAGATCAAACAGTATAATTTCAAAGATCTTAGAAGGAACTCTGATGAGCGCTATAGGTCTGTAGTTATTAACATCACTTGTTTTTAACGAAGGGGATAGTTATAGTTTTCATAAAGTCAGGTAGATGTCCATGTGAGATAACACTAGTATAAAAAATGGACAGTAGTATAGTTATGTGCCCAGCTGCATGTATAAAGTGTTCTGCAGATAGCCCATCGTTGCCACATGCTTTACCAGACTTCAATTTATCGATAGCATTTTGCACCATGCAAGATGTTATGTGTATGTCATTCTGGTTATATAAATTCCCAGTATTTTTTTATACTCTTTCACAATTTGCATATTTACATCAGTATTGACATTGTTTAGCGGAGATTCAAAATGTGTTTTTCACGTGGCAGCTATGGTGATAGGATCGTTTGCACAATGAACAAATTAAGCATGACGTATACCTTTCCTGTACTATTCTGATATGTTTTTCCAAAAAATCTAACTGTAACTTTAATATGCATGGAATTAGCCATAGCATCTGCTTGAGCCATTTTGTCTAGTTGTTGACACTGTTTAAACATATGTTTGAAATGTAACCTTGTTTTCCGCATTAGTTCACAAAATATAAAAATTTCTGGTTTCAGGGCGTGCCTCATGAACATAATCATTCCAGCCAGGTACAATGTCATCTTGACACAATGTTTTTTGCATGTACTAGTAATAGTTTCAAGACTAGATACCCGAAGTGCATTGCTTATATCATCAAATAGGTTATTAATGTCACATATATGCTGTCTATTTGAACAGTTATAGTGTTAGTGTGCGTAAATGACTCTGGAATGTGTATTTTGTCCAGATGTACAGCACTGCTCTTTCCATATTCTCTGCTTGTTTACAGACGAAAAAGTGCAATTTATTTTTTACAAAATTCACCTGCTCTGACATAAGTGCATTTGACTAGTCAGATTTTCCGGTGTGATTGTAGAAGCTGTTGACAGTAAAATGGTGCATTGGTAGCTGATTTTACTAAGCGGAAGGGTATTTGGCAGCATTTTGGCTAGTTGACCCTTTGGCCGGTTTACTGCCTGCATCCATTCGTAAATATTGACGGGTGTCACACATACAGGCATTTTACGAGAGCTAGAAATATTAGATTTTGACTAAACTTGACCAGCATGTCAATGAGATGATAGTAACAGCAGGTGAGAAGTTTAAGAAAGTTTGTAGGTCACGTTTTCTTATAATCACACGAAACGTTAACATGGTCGCCAATGGGTAAACTAACAGTGTGCTGAGCCCATATGTATTGGGGGGTTCTACCAAATTGTTCATAATCTGAGATTATCATCAGACCAGTAGTGTCACACTTATCAATTAGCTCAGCTTCAAAAGGAGTGTTTAAAGTAGCATTACAATCGCCAGTTATAATGACATTGCTTATGTCTTTTTCCTCAATTATTGAAGCAGTTTTACCCAAATAATTGCAAAACTCCTCATAGTTGTCGGGTGATTGGTAGGGCAGGTGTACGTTTAGCAGAAACAATTTGCCATCCTTAGTATCTATGTCAATTCCAAGTAACCTGACATGTTGTAGATCAGAAATTGTACATGCATAAGAAATAGTTTTTCTCCATAGTACACCAATACCACCAAATGGACGTCCAACCTGTAGGTTGAGTTGGTTATTCATAGCACTAACACCATAAGCTTCAAAACCTTTATGAATTGTCTGCAATAAAGTAATATTTTCACGTGAGAGCCAGAGCTCTTGTAAAAATATGTTATCATATTTTCACAAAGAAGTAAAATATCGTATACAGATGTTCTAAAACCACGACAATTAAAAGTTGTAATTTTTAACCTGTTAGTGATCATTTGATCGAATGTTAATTCAAAACAAAGCAATCAGGGTTTTCATACTCGGTCATCACACATCCACTTCAGGCCCAAAGCCAGGGAGGGTTCACGGGGTTCACGGGGTTCACGTTGCATCTTTAAAATGTAAACCACTAATTGTATTCCGTTTCTCAAAAGCGTTACCCCCCCTAAAAGCTGCTGGATAGTGTTCAAGCATTACAAGGAATGCCAAGAAAGTCTGATGTGTGCAGATGATAAAGGGAGAACCGTTATCTACTAAGGGGTCAGGACACTGTTGGACTTCCTGCTTGGTTACGAAAAAAAGTGCAGTATATTTTTGAGAAATGATTTTTTCAATATTCACTTGCTCTGACTTAAGTGCATTTGAGTAGTCAGATTTCTAGATGTGATTGTAGAAGCTGTTGACAGTAAAATGGTGTCTTTTTAGCTTATTTTACTAGGCTAGTTGACACTTTAGCCAGATTACTGCCTGCATCCATTTGTAAATATTGACGGGTGTCGTACATACAGGCATAAACTCGACCAGCATGTCAATGAGATGATAAAAAGTTAACATGGTCGCCAATGAGAAAACTAAGAGTGTGCTGACCCCAATTAAAGTCCCTAGCAACGGAAACACGCTACACAGTGAGGCATCATGGACGACAGATTTTATGAAAATATTCAGATAAAATTAATGAAAATGTGTGTTTTCAGCAAACAATCAATGTATATTGTGGACAGGCTACACAAAAGGCATAGATGTGAAATACAAGATTTAACAAGATTGCCACCCAGAGAATTAATTCTAGGTGGCAGGTGGACCAGGAAGCCCTTTGGCTTATCGAGAGTCCGACCCTTTTATCTATGTGTATCCCGCCTGTCTGAGGTATGTGTCGATTTTATTTTTAAACATTCACGCTACTAGCACCCACACAATCAGCAGATAATCTGTTCCATTCATTTACAGTCCTTTGTGAAAATGAAAACTTTCTTATATCTAATCTACTCTGCTCCTTTGCTAATGTAACTTCATGTCCTTTAGTCCTTCTATCTTTCTTAACTAAAAAAAAATATTTCTATCAATATTTTCGTAACCATTCAATATTTTAAACACTTCTGTATGATCTCTCAATCTCCTGGTCTCTAGTGTTGTTAAAACGCATTTTTTAGGCGTATTTCGTAACTAAGATCCCTCAGTTTTGGTATAATTTTAGTCGCTCTCCTCTGTACTCTTTCTAGCATATCTATATCCTTCTTGCGGTATGGCCTGCACGCTTGAATACATTATTCTAAATGAGGCCTAACTATTGTTTTGTACAGCGGTATTATTAGCTCTTTTTCCTTATACATTATGTTTCACCTAATTAATCCAAGGATTTGATTTCCCTTTGAAGCTGCAATTCCGCACTGCTCTGAAACCTTCATATCAGCACTAATGGTTAACCCTAAGTCCCTTTCTTTTACAGTAGTACTTAGTACACTACCCCCCATTGTATATTCTGTCTCTTCGTTCCCATGTCCTGTGTGGAGGCATTTACATTTCCCAAAATTGAACAGCATTTGCCACTTTTCAGACCATTTGATCAACCTGTCAAGATCATCTTGTAAATGCTGTCTATCTCCATCACTTTTAGGCCGTCTAAACACTTTTGTATCATCCGCAAATTTCAACACCTTGCTTCTTATATCATCATCCAAATCGTTGATATATATTAAGAATAATATAGGTCCTAGTACTGATTCCTGTGGTACCCCACTCAAAACTGATTTCCAGTTTGAAGCCTCCCCATCAACTACTACACGTTGTCTTCTGTTAATCAGCCATTGTTCTATCCAGTTTATTATACCATTTCCTATGCCATGGGCCTTTAGTTTCAGCACTAATCTTTGATGTGGTACTTTGTCGAAAGCTTTTTGAAAATCTAAGTAGATGATATCTACTGGTGATCCCTCATCTACCCACTTAGTGATGTCTTCCAAAAAACATAACATATTTGTTAAGCATGACCTCGCTTTAAAAAAAACATGTTGAGATGGGTTTATCAAGTTTTGTTTAACAAGAAAATTCACCATGTGATCTTTAATTAGTCTTTCTAATAATTTGCAAATCACTGATGTTAAACTCACTGGTCTATAGTTCTCTGACTTGTTTCTCGAACCTTTTTTAAATAACGGTATAATGTTTGCCTCTTTCCATTCTAAAGGAACCACTCCCTCTTCTAATGACAAATTGAAAACTGTTGCAAGCGGTACGCTAATTTGTTCTACAATTTCCAATAGTAGTTTGGGTGGAATCCCATCCACTCCAGGTGATTTATTATCCTTCATAGCCCTTATTTTCTTAGCTACCATTTCCGGGGTTACAATTAATTGTCCTAAATAGTCTGAATCTGCCCCCTTGAACTTAGCCTCTGGTACTGGCAGTGAACTAATATCTTCTCTGGTAAACACTGAACTAAAGTACTCATTCAGGTCTTCTGCCATTAAGAATCCCTCTGATATTATATTTCCAGCACTATCTTCTAGAGGACCGACCTTATCTTGAACTTTCTGTTTGCTTCGAACATACGCATAAAAACTCTTGCTGTCATGTTTTATATTAGTAGCTAATTGTTGTTCATAGCTTCTCTTTGAATTTCTAATTTCAGCTGTAGATTGGTTAAGTGCTTCTTTATAACTGTTGTAGTCTTCATCATTTCCAGTACATCTATATGACTTCCACATCATTTGTTTATACTTAATTTTTCTAATGGCTTCTTTCGATAAGTGTTTCTGTTTGGACCGTTTCCCTTGTTTTTTGAAGGGTACAAATTTATCGACTATGCACTTAATTTCACTCTTTAATATATTCCAGCATTCTGTTGCTGTCTTATTTTTCAGTGTGTTATTCCAGTCTATCTTTACTAAATATTTCCTCATGTCCTTATACCTTCCTTTGTGAAAATTTCTCCTATACTGCTTTTTACTATTCCTTTCTGATTTTACTTTGATGGTAAAATGTATCTGGTTGTGATTGCTACTCCCCAGTGGCTCATGTATCTTGACATTGTCAACTAATTCATTCTGTGAGGACAAAACTATGTCTAACACATTCTCACCCCTGGTTGGTTCTAGCACATGTTGAGAAAGGAAAGTATCTTGAACTAAAACTAAAAACTTGTGATCCTCACTCTCCATACTCTGAAGAGATTTCCATTGTATATGCCCGTGGTTAAAATCCCCCATAATAATACAGTCCCGTTTGCTTACTTCCCTTATAGCATTTTGTATTTTTTCATTCTCTTCTATGCTTATGTTTGGACTTCGATAAACTAACCCAACTGTTAACGTTGAGTTTCCTGTAACTGTTACACCAAACAGCTTCTTGGCAATCTGCTTCTCTTTGTAATTTTATTTCATAAGCCTGGATAGATTCTTTAATATATAAAATAACTCCACCTCCTTTTCTTCCTATTCTATCTTTTCTAAACATTACATATCCTGTCAGTCCCAATTCAGCATCTGATATATCGGTGGTGGTCCACTATTCGGTTATACCTATTATATGAGGGTTAATATCTTCTACCATAATGTTTAGTTCATCTCTTTTGTTTACTATACTCCTTGCATTTAAACAAACACATTTATATCCAGCTTCAGAAGAGTTTTCCAGACTGTTATTTGCTGATTTATTTGTGCTGTCTTTATCTATGCCTCCATTTTTAGGCTTTTCTGTGAGTCCCCCCGCGAATCTAGTTTAAATAGATGCAACCTGTCCCACTGTCAACAGATTGCAGCAGGTTCTCTGAGAAAACTGCTGCCCCCTTTCCACTAAGATGGAGGCCATCTCTCATGTACATATCTTCCCTCCCAACAAAGTATCCCCATAAATCTGTGAATCCCACCCCCTCTTCTTCACACATCTGCTCAACTAGTGCGTTGATCGCCATCCTCTTGCAGTTTCTATACGTTGCCCCCCTTCCTCCCATTACTGGCAAAATTCCTGACGGAATAACCTGTTCAACTCTTGTCATCTTTAGCTTCCTCACTAACTGTCTATACTTCTGTACTATCGCAGTTGTTCCCTCCCTGTCTGCATTATTTGTTCCTACATGTACCAGTATAGACCCCCCCCTTGCCATGTCCCAATACCTTCTTTACCCTGTCAGTCACATGTTCAATCCTAGCCCCCGGTAGACAAACAACGACGTCTTTCCCCTCGCTCAGTGTCTTGTCCATATTTCTCATAATAGAGTCGCCCATAAACACCCTCTCTTTCCTCATTGCCCCCTCAATCACTGCCTTAGAATAGCCCCTTCTTCGGTGTGCATCTGTCTGGTTGTTGTCTTTCCCCCCTGTCGTCTTCTCTCCTGTCACATTCTCTTCCGATCCATTCTTTCCTGTCGCTTTTTCTCTTGTCACCTTTCCTCCTGTCCTGAAAGAATTTCTTGCATGAAATTAGGCGAATGTCGTGGTCATGGCATTTACCCTGCATGCATGTTAGATTTAAAATTAAATCCATTAAAAAATGGTGAACACTTACATTTTTTCGGGAGTTCGTGTACGATGAACTTTTCCGATGTGTGATCGTTACAACTGGTCACTGATATATGTCAACATCAGTCAGCCCCTGCTGTCACTGATATATGTCAACATCAGTCAGCCCCTGCTGTCACTGATATATGTCAACATCAGTCAGCCCCTGCTGTCACTGATATATGTCAACATCAGTCAGCCCCTGCTGTCACTGATATATGTCAACATCAGTCAGCCCCTGCTGTCACTGATATATGTCAACATCAGTCAGCCCCTGCTGTCACTGATATATGTCAACATCAGTCAGCCCCTGCTGTCACTGATATATGTCAACATCAGTCAGCCCCTGCTGTCACTGATATATGTCAACATCAGTCAGCCCCTGCTGTCACTGATATATGTCAACATCAGTCAGCCCCTGCTGTCACTGATATATGTCAACATCAGTCAGCCCCTGCTGTCACTGATATATGTCGACATCAGTCAGCCCCTGCTGTCACTGATGTCACTGATATATGTCGACATCAGTCAGCCCCTGCTGTCACTGATATATGTCGACATCAGTCAGCCCCTGCTGTCACTGATATATGTCACATCAGTCAGCCCCTGCTGTCACTGATATATGTCGACATCAGTCAGCCCCTGCTGTCACTGATATATGTCGACATCAGTCAGCCCCTGCTGTCACTGATATATGTCGACATCAGTCAGCCCCTGCTGTCACTGATATATGTCGACATCAGTCAGCCCCTGCTGTCACTGATATATGTCGACATCAGTCAGCCCCTGCTGTCACTGATATATGTCGACATCAGTCAGCCCCTGCTGTCACTGATATATGTCGACATCAGTCAGCCCCTGCTGTCACTGATGTAGCATTGCATCGTGTCGATTGATCATGGTACTCAAGATGTTCGTGGTGCTCGTAGTCGGATTGTGTTCGCATGAATGTCGGCAGACTGATGGTGTCGTGTGTGTCGGATGGTCTAGGTCTTCACATTGTGTTTGCATGGATGATGGTCAGTTTGCAGCCCAAGTAGACGCTGCAGAAATACAGAATGTCGTATTGTTATAATGTTGTGTATGCATATTGTGCTCGTGTGTGTGTGTGTGTCTGTGTGTCTGTCTACTCTCTGCTTGCGTAAGAGTGATCAGCCGATTTTCGTGACCTTAACGAATATGGGTGATCAGTACGATTTCCCGGTGGCTGTCGGCGCCTCCTTCTCACTGGTGTAACTGCCGTTGCTGTCACTGCTACTGTTGTTACTGTATGACTTGCTGGTTTGGGATCAAGTTGACTCTTTCTGTATATGACGTCTTGACATCTCTGTCGTTTCGCCCTAATGTAGTCTCTCATCCTCTTTGACTTGGTGGCTCGTCTGTGTAGGCGCACCGATGGCCATCTGGCATATTGTCGTTGGTAAGCTACATCTTGCTGGATCCGTTTAACAGCGCGAGCAACTCTTCCGCCCTTCGTAATGGGACACTGTACATTTTCCAATTTTCGTAGCATTGAATCTGCACCGTAGTTTAGGCGATCGATGACTGAACACACATGTCCCAGTGCATTTCGACTGAATTTAATGTTCTTAGGTACTGACGCAGAATAAGCTCTATTTGCAGATTCATTTGGATTTGTTGTTAGTCTGCGTTGTGTCATTTGAAGTGCGGCATTGCCAAGGCGCATTTCAATCAGTCCTTGAAGTGTTGCTCGATCACTGTCTGTCATCTTTACTCGCGTGAGGCTGCAGGCCTTCAAATGTTGTGAGGTATTCCACCAATTCTTGCGACCACCACGGCAGACAATTGCATGTCTGCGACAGTTTCTGCATGAGCCAGAATAGCAGTCGAGTGTGGCTTGAATGATGTCCGGCATATGTCTAGCTATAACTGTTGTGTCACTGTCGTGAAGTATGTGGACACTTGTGTAGATCTTCTGGCATCTTGTTTTCACATCTTCCGCAAACATTCTTCTGTTTTCTGCTCGCCTTGCAGCAGTTTCTCCTGGAAACATCCTGGGGGAGAATGATGCTTTCATGATATGACGAAATTGCGTTTGAGACAGATGTGTCGTATCGGATTGCCTCTGTGTCTCCATACCTGCTGGCATTGCATCTTGTACACCTCGCGATGCTAATGCATCACCTTCTGAAGCAACATAGTTGATTGCAACATCATCTTGTGCTAAACTCTCGCCATTTTTTTTCCCAATTCTGTACTCGGACAGCGGATCTGTTGCTTGCACATTGGCCGTGCAACCAGCATGGCCAGAACAGGTGACATTGACATCCATGTTCCGAAGTGAAGATCCTAGTTTACACAGCTTGTTGTCCATCCAGAAAGCTATGATTTCCTTTTCACCGGTTTGCCAACTGATTGCAGTTCCCAAAGCCTGTGACGCATTCTGCCCACCACAGCTGTAAGTGTTTTTGAGATTTGTGGAGTTGTACCGAACATCGACGCTTATGTTAATCGGAGCATCTTCTGGCAGACCACGCAGAGTGTTAGTCTCTTTTGTTTTCTGTCTTCTCCTGTGTAAGTCATTCATGGTTGCTTGTGCGGTGACAGTTGCGACCTTGTTTGCAGTTTTCTGTAATCCCGTGCGACTAGGTGGTGGTGTATCTATTGCAGCTAGTATGTGACGGATCTTTGTGGTCCCTATTGTCGAATCCTGGAGACCGACGTGAAGTGCGACATTAGTTGTAGCAGCTCGCTGACCACTACGTCCAGTGCTGACCTCAGTGTACAGTTTGTACATGCGCGAATGATAGTCACAATTTGTACATTGGAGTGATTGCTTCCAACAGAGACTAATCTGTTGTTCATGGTATATCTGAAATTGTGGAGAAGTGCATGTTATCTTGCTGGCGTGCTCAGTGTAACATTCATTCCTCATCTGAGCAACTTTTCTCCATATTTAGCAGACGCATCTCGGAACCTCCTTGATTTTCGTCTGGCTGGAGGTAGCTGTCTGTTAAATCTGGGCATCGGTATGGCCGCGGTCGTAGAATTTTGCTATTGCCAGGCCTGCCGTCAGCATCGGGTACCGTTAACAGTCCACCAGAAGTTTCTTGTACGACTCTTGAAAAGTCAGCCATGCCAAGTCGTGGCATCCATACATGACTGTGTGGTGTTTCTGTTGATTCACCATGCATTGATTCAAAATGTGGGTGGCCTTGTTGGAAACCGTGCCGATTTCTCCTCATTCCTCCAACAGACGGTGTCTTCCTATCACTACGTTTGCTAAGTTTACCAGTCTCATCATTTGTAGTCTCCTTCATTGTAATAATGCAGAATAATCCCGGCAAAATCACAGTTGAAAGGGACAAACCGTTATTTGAAATCACAGACTTCTAATGAGTCTGAAAGTCCAAATCACAGTGACAGAACTTGGGTGTGATAAGGGGGGTGGGGGGAGAATCACATTAGTGAAGCCTCCATTTGTAAATCTATATCATAAATGGACCAATGACATTGCAGAAGGGTGATTAAACAATATTTTTTTGTTTACAGCTAATTAAACACACGTGAAGAGGTTGGGAGCAACCCTAATGACATCTTGGCAGAGTGACTTGGCAGAATTTGGGATTCAGCTCCTAGGTCCAGGCTGCCAGGACATACAGTCACCTGACTTGATCAGTACTCAACCAGGCAAGTGCCACAGTGTATTGAATGTATATTAATTGGGTTGTGTAATACTGTGCAATTGAACTCATTAAGAAGTCTGGCCTTTGAAGAATCCACACTTTTAGGTCATATATCATGTATAATTACAGTTGTCTAATAGGGAAAAAGTAAAAAAATCAATATAAATCTAAATGCAACATAACAACTGCCTGTATGTGATATGTTTACAGAACGCATACTGGAATTTCTGGAAAATAGGGTTAGGTGTTGATATATGCCGGATGAGAAAGTGTGTACAGTGTAGAGTTATGCCAGATTAGAATTTGTTCAACAGTAAAATGCTTACTCATATGGTGCCCGGTCAAGTAGGGTGGCGCTTTTGAAATATGTATAGAAAAAAAACATGTGGATGAATTACAAAAAAATATTGCACAGTGTTTGAGATAGGAGTGCCTCGAAAATATGTAATTTCAAATTTTTACTCAAAAATTGCCATACCTATTTGGGGTCAGGAGTCCACTGTTGGACTTCCTGCTTGGTTACAGACGAAAAAAAGTGCAGTATATTTTTGAGAAATGATTTTTTACAATATTCACTTGCTCTGACATAAGTGCATTTGAGTAGTCAGAATTCTAGATGTGATTGTAGAAGCTGTTGACAGTAAAATGGTGTCTTTTTAGCTGATTTTACTAAGCGGAAGGGTATTTGGCAGCAATTTGGCCAGTTGACACTTTTGCCGGATTACTGCCTGCATCCATTTGTAAATATTGATGGGGGTCATACATACAGGCATTTTGCAAGAGCTAGAAATATTAGATTTTTACTAAACTCGACCAGCATGTCAATAAGATGATGATAACGGCAGGTGAGAAGTTTAATACATTTTCTAGGTCACGTTTTCTTATAATCAGACAAAACGTTAACATGGTCGCCAATGAGAAAACTAACAGTGTGCTGACCCCTTAAGTGATCATCACTGAATGTATGGGAGCCTGGCAGAAGGACATCACACTATCACAGGTGTAATGTAGCCGTTTACTACGCGCGATTTGTATTTTACTTTGAATACATTGGGGAATTTCCGCTTCTATCCCTTTCACACACGGCGTGTTCTGTGGTTATCAAACTCACTCAAAACAACCCAAATACGACAACATTACATTGGCGACAAGCATGAGTAAGTGAGTTAAGATATCATGGCTTCAAACGGTTTGCCGCATTTCGTTGAATTTGACGTGTATACGGACAGTGCCAATACGGGCGTCCGATGGAAGAAGTGGTTGTCTCGTTTCACAAACATGGTGGTGGCGATGGACGTTAGTAGTTGTGCACATCAGAGAGCACTGCTGCTACATTATGCTGGCGAGCAGGTGTACGAAATATTTGAAACGTTGCCAGATACAGGCGCGTCTGACGATTTTGACAAAGCTTGTGAAAAGCTCACTGCATATTTCTCGCGGTGTACCAATTCAGAAAAGAAAAACAAGAAATCGGTGAATCACTCGACACGTACCATACACGTTTAAGACGTCTTGCTGCAACCTACGAATTCACTGACACTGATCGTGAAATTAAGACACAGATTGTGCAGAATTGTACGTTGTCAAGACTACGACGCCGTGTGTTGCGTGATGCCACTATATCGCTCACTGAAATGCTGGATGAAGGCAGAGCGATGGAGTTGTCTGAGAAACAAGCGTCAGGGATGGAAACATCAGGAGAAACGTCAAGAGAAGCTGAAGTTAACATCGCCAGCAAACGCTTCAAGAAAAAGGCAACTTGAAACAAGCGGTTCAATAACGCAACATCAATGAACACTGCGAGTAGACAGACATCAACAATATGTCGTTACTGTGGGGACAAATATCCGCATCCGCCGACTAAACAATGCGCTGCAAAAGGCAAAACGTGCAATTTTTGCCATAAGAATGGACATTTCGAGAAAGTCTGCAGATCTAAATACAGCAATCGAATGCAAACTAACACTGTCACAAGCACCAATGCAGTCAGTCCAAAAAGTCTGGCAGCTGAATCTGACAATGATTATGTTTTTTTTTGCAATCAAACAAACAAACGAGCACAACCCATTGCCCACATGCACAGTGCAGACTGAAGGAAATCCTATCAAAATGACTGTAGATTCCGGGGCGTCAGTTAATATAATTGACAACAGCACATTCAAAATGATCAGACAATCTAGCAGTATGTTATTCAAACAGCCTACGATGAAAGTGTATCCATATGGCTCACAAACACCACTACCTGTGATCGGCGTGCTTATCACGAAAGTGAAGTTTCGCTCGACAGTCATCGACACAAGCATTCATGTGGTGGAGGGCACGACAGGCAATCTGCTAGGCTGCCAAACTGCACAGGACTTGGGAATCCTCCACATCCCTCAAAACGTTGCAACAGGACAGAACGTCACAACAAATGGCATGTTCCAACCACAAATCGTAGATCAGTTCGCAGATCTCTTTGATGGTGTTGGAAAAGTGGATGGCATGGAAGTGAAATTACACATCGACCAGAGCGTCACTCCAAAACAGCAACAGCACAGACGGATTCCTTTTCACATCCGACGTGACGTTGAAAAAGAACTTGATAGACTAGAAAAGCTAGACATCATCGAGAGGGTAAACGGACCAACACCATGGGTCAGCCCAATAGTCGTGGTGCCTAAGAAATCGGGTGAAGTCAGAATCTGTGTAGACATGAGAGAAGCGAATAAAGCTGTACAACGCATCAAACATGTCATGCCAACAATCGACGAGCTAATCACCGATCTGAATGGCTCATCTGTCTTCAGTACGCTGGACCTGAACTCTGCGTATCATCAGCTAGAATTGAGTCCTGAAAGCAGATACATAACCACATTCACAACAAACGTGGGACTATGGCAATACAAACGACTGATGTTTGGAATTAACGCAGCATCTGAAATATTCCAAAACACACTCAGCGAATTGTTGTCTGGTTTAGTTGGATGCAAGAACATGTCTGATGACATCATCGTCTACGGAAAATCACAGCGCGAACACGACACACGCTTGAAAGCTGTGCTTGAGAGACTGAAAAACAAGAACGTCAAACTCAACAGAGAGAAGTGTTTATTCTCTCAAAAACAAGTGGCTTCTATGGACACATCTTCAGCGCGACCGGCATCGAGGCGGATCCAAAGAAGACGTCAGCAATCGTCAATGCAGCTGCACCGCAGAATGCCAGTGAAGTACGTTCGTTGTTGGGAATGGCACAATACGTGTCGCGATTCATTCCTGGCTACTCGGATGTCACTGCATCACTCCGAGGACTGACACACAAAGACATTCCATGGGAATGGAAAAGCAAACATCAACAGGCACTCGACAACTTGAAGGCGAAGCTAGCCAGTGTGTGCACTGTACAGTACTTTGATGCGACGAAACCATCAAAAGTGCTGGTCGATGCAAGTCCTGTCGGCATCGGCGCGATATTGTGTAAAGACGACAAGGTCGTTAATTACGCCAGCCGAGCGCTATCTTCAGTCGAACAGCGATACTCGCAAACTGAACGAGAAATGTTGGCTGTCGTGTGGGGTGCAGAACACTTTCACCTCTACGTCTATGGATCGGAATTCGAGATCATCACCGATCACAAGCCGCTGCTAGGGATATTCGCCAGTCAGAGACAAGCGTCTGCACGAGTGGAGCGATGGCGATTGAGACTCTCGCCGTACAACTACTCACTCCTCTACCGTCCAGGACGAGATGACGAGAACCCGGCGGATTACCTGAGTCGCCACCCTGTTGAACCACCGGCGACTGATGCTGTAGAAAATACGGTCAACTACATTTGTAGTAACAGCATACCCAAGGCGATGATGCTGCAGGAGGTGAAACTACAATATCTACAAGACAGCATCATGCAGAAGCTACTGCACGCCATAGAGAGCGGTCAATGGACAGATGAGGAAGTGTCACACTACCTGAAGCTCAAGGACGAACTAGCAGTACACCAAGGCATGGTCCTACGACAAACACGCATCGTCGTTCCTTTTTCACTCCGCGAGCATGCCGTCGATCTTGCACATCGTGGGCATCAAGGAGTCGTAAAGACGAAAAGCCTACTGAGAGAGAAGGTGTGGTTCCCTGGAATCGACATCATGGTAGACGACAAAGTCAAGGCATGCCTGCCTTGCCAAGCCACGACCACGCACGGTTCCGAGCGCTGCACACCGCTGCGAATGTCTCAACTTCCAGACGCACCGTGGCAAGACCTATCGATTGACTTCATCAGACCGTTTCCGAGCAGAGAGTCACTGATCGTCGTCATCGATGACTTCAGCCGCTTCCCAGAAGTCGAAATCATTAATTCAACAAACAGCAACACGGTAATTCCCAAGCTAGATGCATTATTTGCTCGCCAAGGGATTCCACAACAAATAAGAACTGATAATGGACCTCCATTCAGTGGACATGAATTCACGAAATTTGCATCATATCTTGGTTTCAATCACAGACGCGTCACTCCGCTGTGGCCAGGCGCCAATGGCGAAGTGGAACGTTTCATGAAAACTCTGGGTAAAGTGATCAGATCAGCTTTCATCGAGAAACGAAATTGGAAACAAGATCTCTACACGTTCTTGCATCAGTATCGTGCAACGCCACATTCTTCGACAGGCGTGTCACCGAGTCAACTACTGAACGGGCGACAGTTGAAAGTCTTGCTGCCCCAACTGTACGAGAAGAATCCACAGAGAAGAGAGATAGAGAATCGAGATGCCCAAGAGAAAGCCAAGATGAAGAGAAACGCAGACGAGCGACAGCCATCTGCACGTGGGCGACATTGTACTCTTCCAACAGACGCGTAAAAATAAACTGTCAGCTACGTTCGACCCTCGTCCACTGAAAGTGTCGGCCACGAAAGGCAACATGGTCACTGTGAGTCGTGGAAACTACTCCATAACACGCAACGTCTCGCACTTCAAGGCTGTGCCGCGCGTGAAGTTCGACGACATCAGTGAAGACGACCAACTAGACAACTACCTGACTAGAGAAGTTCGCGATCAGCAAAACGACAAAGCTGCGCACGCGAACGTTCCACAGAGACCTGTGAGACGGGTGAAGGCACCTACGAGGTTTAGAGATTTTGTGATGGACGTTTAGAGTAGCAACTCGTATCCTTGTATTTAAGGTGTTTTACAGTTCTTTATTATGCGTATATCACAAGGACACTTAGTTTTTGTTTCGGTTTATTACAGTCACAAGTATTCTTCCGAGACAGGGAGGAATGTAATGTAGCCGTTTACTACGCGCGATTTGTATTTTACTTTGAATACATTGGGGAACTTCCGCTTCTATCCCTTTCACACACGGCATGTTCTGTGGTTATCAAACTCACTCAAAACAATCCAAATACAACAACATTACAACAGGGTCTCCTGTTATGTAAACGCATGGGGTAACAAATACACAAGAAGCCAGTTTTACAACAAACGTAAAATTATGAGTCCTACTTGTAGTCACTCAGAGGTGACAGATGCACACAAAATACTGGTGAATGAACGGAGTTAAATTAAGCCATATAAAATAATTCATTATTTCTCATCAGAACTCTGTTAAAAAGTGAACAAAAAGTGCAGTTATTTATTTTTAGTATGCTGTTTCAGGTAACTACCGACTGTCAAAGAGGCTATTCTCAACAATCAACAACTTAAGATGTGTAACGAGTGTATTTCTTACAAGCTACAAACCAGGTAGACAAACTCATCTGGCTTAACACAAATCATAATTTTCAACTATTGAGCTGGAACAATGAATAATTGTATTTAACCAATACAAAATAAAGTTTAGCTTCACCTATTTTAAAATGCACGTGCTGATGAGAAATCGTGTAATTGTGTGGCTGTATGGTTGCCGAAATACTGTGGTTGCTAGTTGCATGTTTGTAGATCTCAGAAAGGGGAGCCTTATCGCTGATGAGGAGGCAAGAATGTGTGAAGGGCCTTTATTATCAATTATTATGCCCATTTCGTGTTCCGTATAGTTGTAAAATACAGTTTGTGTTTCCTGGAGTCAATGTGGTGTACAGGATATGGTACTTGACTGTTTCACGCCTAGAATTTAATTCAAATTCCACAAGAGGACAATAATTTTTCTAATCTATTACCGGGCATGTTTTATAAAGGTTTGTTAATTTACTAACTTAATTATGTTTATGATAAATTATGGAACTTTTGCACATCAAATAAATATAATGTATTAACCAGATTGTAAATGTCACACTTGACCTGTTTATTCTGAAAAATAACTTGGACACACCCACATTTCTCGTTGCCTCATTTATTATATTAATATGATCATATTCAAAACAATTACACATATGGCGAAGGGTTTCGAGTAAATAATTCAATTATATTAACAACATACTATCACTGCGTGTTGGCTTTTATGAATACAATTGGGTTAGGCTTAATCAGGCAACAAAATGGGACCAATCTCCACAGACCACATATGAGTCCCACTTTGTTTGAACCCCCTCCCCCTAAACGACCTCGTTATGGGCCTGCTGGGGATGCTAATGTGGTTTTTGTATATAAGATGAAAGAATATAAAACGAAACCACGCGGTCCACCAATCTCACACCTACTTCGCTGTCCTTCCAGTTAGAAATTAAACCTGCATTATGAACATGTGGGGGGGCCTCTGCATTGGGAAAAATATAACCCCACATGAACTTGTGGCACCCCCTGGAGTCTGATTTGGTAAAATGTGAACCCCCTTTGTGAAAAGCTGGCTACGGGTCTGCACTTACTCAAAATAGCCGCGTACCATGACACCTGAGGGCCATGCACAACCTTGCGTCGAGTAATAAAATGTTCTTAGCAGTTGCAACGTCGTCATGGGAGTAAAAGTCAACAAGTAGCTTCACGATCATTTCATATGGAAGTGAATTAATTTTGTCAGATATAAATGTGAGTAGTTTTAACAAGATTTAACAAGACTGCCACCCAGAGAATTAATTCTAGATAGCAGGTGGACAAGGAAGGCCTTTGGCTTATCAAGAGTCAAACCCTTTTAGCTACACACAATCATCCGATAATCTGTTCCATTCACTTATAGTCCTTTGTGAAAATGAAAACTTTCTTATATCTAATCTACACTGCTCCTTTACTAATGTAACTTCATGTCCTCTAGTCTTTCTATCTTTCTTAACTGAGAAAACAATATTTCTATCAATATTTTCATAACCATTCAATATTATAAACACTTCTATCTGACCTCCTCTCAATCTCCTGGTCTCTAGTGTTGTTAAACCACATTCTCGTAAGGGTTTTGCATAACTAAGATCCCTCAGTTTTGGTATAATTTTAGTCGCTCTTCTCTGTACTCTTTGTAGCATATCTGTCCTTCTTGCGGTATGGCCTCCACGCTTGTATACAATATTCTAAATGAGGCCTAACTATTGTTTTGTACAGCGGTTTTATTAGTTCTTTTTCTTTATACAGTTATATTTTGCCGAATTAATTTAAGGATTTTATTTCCCTTTGAAGCTGCAATTCCACACTGCTCTGAAACCTTCATATCAGCACTATTGGTTAACCCTACGTCCTTTTCTTTTATAGTAGTACTTATAGTACAGTACCCGCTGTTGTATATTCTACATCTTCGTTCCTTGTCCTGTGTGGAGGCATTTACATTTCCCAAAATTGAACAACATTTGCCACTTTTGAGACCATTTGATTATAACCTGTCAAAATCATCTTGTAAATGCTCTCTATCTCCATCACTTTTAATCCTTCTAAAAAAAATTGTATTATCCACACATTTCAACACCTTGCTTGTTATACCATCGTCCAAATCGTTTATATATATTTTAATAATAATATAGGTCCCAGTACTGATCCCTGTGGTAGCCCACTCAAAACTGATTTCCAGTTTGAAGCCTCCCCATCAACAACCATCCCTTGTCTTCTGTCAATTGTTTCGGCAGGCACAGGAGAGGGGAGTCGGATGTTTCGGCCCCCGACGGGTTCGGCCCATGGGGCCGAACCATCCATTCACGCAACCGGTTAAACGTGACCTGCTTGCGTTCGCGTGGGCCGAATCAACCGTTTCTGTAACAGGTGTCGGCGGTGAAGTGGGCCGAATCAACCGTTTCTGTAACATGTGTCGGCGGGCTCTATGGGCCGAACCATCCGTCCTGCTTCTGTTTAGAAATCTGTTAAATAATTCTTATATTGCTATTTTGACTTGCGTATTTTCAGTAAATGTGTCACGAATTATTATATATTTATGCGTGATGTTTCAATGTTTAAATAATTATAAATGTTTAAATAATTCTTATATTGCATGCAACTGTTTTGACTTGTGTATTTTCAGTAAATGTGTCACGAATTATTAGATATTTATGCGTGATGTTTCGATGTTTAAATAATGATAAATGTTTAAATAATTCTTATATTGCATCCAACTATTTTGACTTGCGTATTTTCGGTAAATGTGTCACGAATTATTATATATTGATGCGTAATGTTTCAATGTTTAGCTTGCAATAATAATTATATTTATTCTGGAAAGGAGACACATTGCGGAATAAATTATTTAACGTTGGAAAGGAGACACATTGGGCAATAATTTTATTAACATGATATCACCAAATTATACAAATAAAATTACCGAAATAACACACACGTAATAAATACAAATCATCAAAAATATAGAGAAATAGTATAACCAAAATACAATACATGCAATAAACATAAATAATTAAAAATCTTGAAATACCATATGTGTAAATACAGATCATAAATCATTAAAAATATCCAAATAACATCACAAAAACACAACCCCTATGCATGTAGTGCACGTCCAGTGAATTGTTGTGCTGACTCATGCTGAGGTCAGACGGCTGAGTGACTTCAGCTTTGACTGGACGTCGGTCTCGCGCTTGATAAACTTTGCAACAAACAAACAAATATCACACATACAAGCAATCCAGGTAAGAGTGCGAGTTCAAATAAATAAACCAACAAACAATAAAGAGGTGGTAGGTAATTTATTGTGAAACATCAAAAACAATATTTCTATCAATATTTTCATAACCATTCAATATTATAAACACTTCTATCTGACCTCCTCTCAATCTCCTGGTCTCTAGTGTTGTTAAACCACATTCTCGTAAGGGTTTTGCATAACTAAGATCCCTCAGTTTTGGTATAATTTTAGTCGCTCTTCTCTGTACTCTTTGTAGCATATCTGTCCTTCTTGCGGTATGGCCTCCACGCTTGTATACAATATTCTAAATGAGGCCTAACTATTGTTTTGTACAGCGGTTTTATTAGTTCTTTTTCTTTATACAGTTATATTTTGCCGAATTAATTTAAGGATTTTATTTCCCTTTGAAGCTGCAATTCCACACTGCTCTGAAACCTTCATATCAGCACTATTGGTTAACCCTACGTCCTTTTCTTTTATAGTAGTACTTATAGTACAGTACCCGCTGTTGTATATTCTACATCTTCGTTCCTTGTCCTGTGTGGAGGCATTTACATTTCCCAAAATTGAACAACATTTGCCACTTTTGAGACCATTTGATTATAACCTGTCAAAATCATCTTGTAAATGCTCTCTATCTCCATCACTTTTAATCCTTCTAAAAAAAATTGTATTATCCACACATTTCAACACCTTGCTTGTTATACCATCGTCCAAATCGTTTATATATATTTTAATAATAATATAGGTCCCAGTACTGATCCCTGTGGTAGCCCACTCAAAACTGATTTCCAGTTTGAAGCCTCCCCATCAACAACCATCCCTTGTCTTCTGTCAATTGTTTCGGCAGGCACAGGAGAGGGGAGTCGGATGTTTCGGCCCCCGACGGGTTCGGCCCATGGGGCCGAACCATCCATTCACGCAACCGGTTAAACGTGACCTGCTTGCGTTCGCGTGGGCCGAATCAACCGTTTCTGTAACAGGTGTCGGCGGTGAAGTGGGCCGAATCAACCGTTTCTGTAACATGTGTCGGCGGGCTCTATGGGCCGAACCATCCGTCCTGCTTCTGTTTAGAAATCTGTTAAATAATTCTTATATTGCTATTTTGACTTGCGTATTTTCAGTAAATGTGTCACGAATTATTATATATTTATGCGTGATGTTTCAATGTTTAAATAATTATAAATGTTTAAATAATTCTTATATTGCATGCAACTGTTTTGACTTGTGTATTTTCAGTAAATGTGTCACGAATTATTAGATATTTATGCGTGATGTTTCGATGTTTAAATAATGATAAATGTTTAAATAATTCTTATATTGCATCCAACTATTTTGACTTGCGTATTTTCGGTAAATGTGTCACGAATTATTATATATTGATGCGTAATGTTTCAATGTTTAGCTTGCAATAATAATTATATTTATTCTGGAAAGGAGACACATTGCGGAATAAATTATTTAACGTTGGAAAGGAGACACATTGGGCAATAATTTTATTAACATGATATCACCAAATTATACAAATAAAATTACCGAAATAACACACACGTAATAAATACAAATCATCAAAAATATAGAGAAATAGTATAACCAAAATACAATACATGCAATAAACATAAATAATTAAAAATCTTGAAATACCATATGTGTAAATACAGATCATAAATCATTAAAAATATCCAAATAACATCACAAAAACACAACCCCTATGCATGTAGTGCACGTCCAGTGAATTGTTGTGCTGACTCATGCTGAGGTCAGACGGCTGAGTGACTTCAGCTTTGACTGGACGTCGGTCTCGCGCTTGATAAACTTTGCAACAAACAAACAAATATCACACATACAAGCAATCCAGGTAAGAGTGCGAGTTCAAATAAATAAACCAACAAACAATAAAGAGGTGGTAGGTAATTTATTGTGAAACATCAAAAACAATCTTCAAATGCAACGGGCCGAATCAAACGCAGTGGGCTGAGGCAGGACTGAGGCGACCGCTGCTTTTGATAATTATCAATGGGCCGAAACATCCGTCGACGTCGACGTCTGCGTGGGCCGAAACATCCGACCCTGCATAGCGGATTTTTGTTACGTGGGCCGAACCATCCGTCGGCGTGGGCCGAAACATCCGGGCCGAAACATCCGTCTGCGTGGGCCGAACTCGTCGGGGGCCGAACCATCCATGTTTATTTAAACTGGTCTACTTCGCTTGAATGACTAAGACGCAACGAGAAGGTGCGACCATAAAGTAGCCGGCACAAGGTTGGCCTGCTCTCCTGGGGTCCCGGATGGTTCGGCCCCGGACGAGATCGGCCCACAGAGCCCGCCGACACAGGTTACAGAAACAGTTGATTCGGCCCACTTCACCGCCGACACAGGTTACAGAAACGGTTGATTCGGCCCACGCGAACGCAAGCAGGTCACGTTTAACCGGTTGCGTGAACGGATGGTTCGGCCCCATGGGCCGAACCCGTCGGGGGCCGAAACATCCGACTCCCACACGTATCTCGCACACTGCTCATCCCGTTGTAGATCGGACTTGTACGTCGATAAAAAATTTGTATTGATTTAGGACGGTTTGAATGTGACAAGCTTGTTGACGTACAACGTTTGTATGTCGTTTTGATGAAATTATCAGACAAACAAATTTGTCTGTGTTGAAGCTATTGACATTCCTTAATTACTCTCTCAAAGACATGTCACCGACAAACTCAGTATGTTAACCGCTAAACGTCGACACGGTAATTGGCTTTGGCATGCGAGTTACCAGATCGAAAAATAAAATTACTTCATTCGGCCATTTAAACATACGTCTATATGTAGGCCTGTGTAGTTTTTACGTTAAACCGATTGTCGATTTTACATAAATTATTAACATTATGTATCAAGTTCTACATTTTATAACTTGATTCGTGATGGGCCAAACCAGTCGATGGAGCTGCTTTAATTTCAGCTTGACAAAAACTTGTGCTTGTAAAACAATGATCAGTGTCCGATGCAACGTTACCGGAATGACCCTTTGAAATATGTGCGTTACCACCACCCCGTGTGCGATACCCCCACATTTACCCTAAGGGGCCTAGCAGTTAACCTGTTATAATTACAATTATGTAATTAGAACCGCCCCTATAACTATAAAGGACATGCAACTAAAGAACACTGCCGTCTACTAGGCGCTTTAACGTGTCGTTCTGTCGCTTAGCTGCTGATTTTATTTATGTACACGAACAATACACGCACAAGACACGATGACGCTGCAGTAATTAAACCGTTTTCTTAATGTTGTGCTAATGACGGTAACATAAGACTAAGGTCAAATACTGACAAACCTAGCACTGACAACAGGAAAGTTTTTGGAACAAAGCACAAGTTGTTATCGTCCTAAAACTAAGAAGCGTCTACTATGTGAAGGCCTTCTGAGTGATCACAGCCAGGTCATAGGGGGACAGATCGTGGTTTAGTTTACGACGTTACGTACGCGAATGAAGTGCCAGTGATTTTGAGACACCCCAGTTTGTCAAGGATGTGTGCATACAGGAAAATAGTTATACGACCAGTGGAAAAGATACAGTTAGGGACTACGAAACTTGTATATATATATATATATTATATATAATATAGTTGCTGGTTGACAGCATACGCACGTAGCACGTATGGAAGGATCTCCGGTGAACGAAAACATATTCCGGTTGGTTGGTTAGGTGTGAGAAAATACTCATTCTCTCAGAGGACAGTAAACGACTGGAACAAACTATCTGATGATTGTGTTAATGCTAGCAGTGTGAATATGTTCAAAAATTAAATTAACAGCTGTCAGGGGAGGACGGGGTAGAGTAGGATGGGGCATAGCGCCCAGGATAACAAATATCGTCATAACGGTTGGCTCTATTTAATGCAATATACCTACAACTATCTACAATATGTCGGTAACTATATTGAGTATATGTCGTGCAAATCTGACATGATTCGAATAATATGTTTTTGTAGTGTGATTAATTATGTGCATGCACCCGATTTGGGCGCTTTGCCCCGTAGGTGGGGCAAAGCGCACATGGGATGGGCGCTATGCCCCATGTGGAATTGCATGTATTTTTTTTCAGTAGGCTACAACATGATTATCTAATAACAAGAATACAGAACTTTATTTAATGCACATACATAATGCAGCCTACAAACCAAATGAAACACGAACAAAGAACGATATCGCACCAAGGAAACTGAATGCAGTTCGCTTGTGGCTTCAGTGTAGCGACATGTGCTATGACGACGTGCTGTTGAATTTGTTCATCCAAATTAGTCTGAGTTTGATTCACAGATGTGGCAAATGTAGTATGGGTCGCCTGCAGTGCACGCGGCGTGTGCCCATTTCTTGCAGCTCAGACACTGAAGCCACACCTCTCTGGACTTGCTGTTGGCGTAAGGATCGCAGCAAACGACGCATTATGTGTGTCTTCGTCAGTGTTCCTTTCTTGGTTTGACACCCCAGACGGACCAGCAATAGGCTCTTGTGCTGACTTGGGCAGCTTGATCTCGCTGATTTTCTTTACCACCAGCGAACGTTTTAGTTTCTTCATGTCGCGTTTTTTCTCAGCAATTAACTTGTAAGGCGAAGAAATCAGCACGACACTGGTGGTTCTTCTCGCTACATGTTAACGCTTCTTGTTCGGCGGCGGTGGTGGCGAGCAGCTCATAATAATAGCGCGAATGTCACCTTCAGATCCTGCAGGACTTGCAGGATGTTCGGCAGAAACTGCCGGTGCAGATACACCAGTGGCGACATCTGGAGCGTGGTTGCTTTGAACAGAGCTGAGTCGATATAGCCTGAACCGCGATCATTCACTGCACCAATCGAATCAGTAGGGGCACCGTTCATGAGGGCCTCCACCATTCTCTTGCGAGGGAACACAAACAGCGGAGGAATATAAGAACCGGCAGCGCTTATACAGCACAGCGCGGTAATGTTCTTTCCACTCTCACCGCTCGAAACCTTTCGCACCTGCCTTCTTCCAGTTTCGCATACGACCTTCCCCGTCGTGAAGCCAGTTTCATCGCAGTTCCAAATGGCAGTAGCTCTGTGATCCCCTCCTTGCAGGACATCTTTGTACAAAGCAAAAAACGCCATAACTGCATCGCGGTTGAAACCTTCGACACGGGCCAGGCTAGTGGAAATTGGCACACGAATCGACAACTCTGGGTGGCGCTTCATGAAACTTGACAGCCAGTCCTTTCCTGCTAGCCCACGCTCGTCATCAAAATTGTGCTGTATGCCCAATTTTGCGGCAACAGCGTAAGCCAAACGCCTGACAACAATAGTTGTCAATCCGTACATTCTTTTGGCCATCTCCTTTGCATAATCTACCAATTGTGCTTCAAAGGCACTTGAGAATACGCAACGCTTGCTACCCATAGCAATAACGCCAGGGAGCTGTACAACACCAGAGCAATGGCGCTTTAGTGTGCGCCTTGGTATTCCATAATCTGCCCCTGCACCTCGTATACTCTGTCCTTCGTGGACAGCCGCTACAGCTAACGCCAGTCGTTCAGACCCATACGACCCCTGTGTAGACTTTCTTTTGTACGTTCGAACCATGCTGTCTCTCAATCTGAAACGAACATGCTGTAACTGTTATCATTATAATAATCACAAGAACGTTTGATAAAATTATATCATTACAATTCACACGGACACACACACACACACACACACTATTATAAATAATTGTGCGTGTGTTTGTGTGTGTGCCCGCTAAACACAAACTCTATATATATATTTGCCCCCATTCACAGGTGGTGCTATGCCCCACTGACGACTATGATGATAACGTTTGAGTCATGACATTTTCTTTTATCGCTCACCGTAACTGAAGGCGTGAAAATGCAGGTTATATAACAGCTTAGAAAGCTATTCCAAGCGTTTCAAAATTCGTAACCATTTAGGGGCAATTTATTGATTAATATGGAAGCGATCTTATAACAAATCATAAAGAAACAGTAAATCGGTTGTACTTACATCGTGTTCGATTCTGTAGAGCCATAGCACGTTGGTGTGTCGTCAGGACTCAGTAATTAATCATTTGATCGCTATGTGGAGCCATAAAATGCAATATTCGCCAAGATAGTGGCATGGGCGCTATGCCCCAATATGGGCGCTTTGCCCCACCTTACTCTATACGTAGTTGGGAAATTGTTGGACTCTCGATATGCCAAAAGCTTCCTTGTCCGCATGCCGTAGGAAGCTTTTAAATCTGGACGGCAATCTGGTCAAATCTTGTTAAAATCTAAACCTGGTTTGGGCGACATATACGATGTAATAATGACATTAACGACACGCTCTTTGTTGGCGTAGGGAGGTAAAGGCTCATCTGGTTAATGTGGCCGAGGTGATTTAACAAGATTTAACAAGATTGCCACCCAGAGAATTAACTATAGATGGCAGGTGGACAAGGAAGCCTTATCGAGTCTTTTATATATGTGTATCTCGCCCTTACAGTAGTACTTAGAACAGTACCCCCCCCCCATTGTATATCTTCGTTCCCATGTCCTATGTGGAGGCATTTACATTTCCCAAAATTTAACAACATCTGCCATTTTTTAGACCATTTGATCAACCTGTCAAGATAGGCGGTGGGATGTATAAGAGGAATTGTTCTCTCCTGAGAGTAACATTCGTGAAGAATTGTTCATATAAACGAATAGTCGTTGTAATTAAGTGTATTTGTGTGACTACGTTATTTGAAATATATTGTTCTTCTTCTTATTATTACTTATAAGTATTGACAATGAGTTAAGGTGATTTCAGACACGACATATCATGTTTGTCCCACATGATATTGAAACATATAAACTTTTATTGATCTCCACATTTTATTGTTATTTGTTTGACATGATACGTTTTATATGTGCTTGCATATGTTGATTAGAAACAATGCGGAAATAAACATAAAACTAACCCTTGTGACCTGTCTGTTAACACGTGGCTGCAGCAGTGACTGTGGCTGTTGGACAATTTTCGCCGACAGTGCTGTTGAAAATTTATTTTTTTACGTCGCACCGCCTATTACTGGGAGGGTGGTCAGAAAACCATACGTCTGCCCTCCAATTGCACATACTTTTCACAGTCGACAAAACTACACATTAATCGTCTAATAAAATTTACATTTCCACCCGCCATTGACGCTGGCCACAAAAAAAAAAAAACATTTACGCTCACATTTAGTGGGGGGGCTTCCAGGGGGCAGCTGTCCCCTGTTCTCGCGCCTATGGGCTGCAGTGGATTTATCAAAATTGCAGTATCATCTACTGTACTCGCCTCTACACAACCCGACAACGCACATGCGGGCTACACATTATATTTCGAACTACTTCCGAATAACCTGGGTGTAATTCGTGTAGTACGTCAGATATAAATATGATTATTTTATTTGCCACCGTATGCTAAACTTAAATAATATTGTGATCCAGTCGGCTTTAAAACAACCTTTCCGTTCCGTTTCCTGGAAATATCCTCTCAAGACAGCGGTGGTATAAGATAATTAGCAGGAAGTTCGTTGAACCAGATATACTTCGTTCCACTTGCTGTATTGAGTGTGGGAACCAGGAGGAGCCAAATTTCAGAGCATTAGTAGACTAATATTTAGATCGGCCAATATTTAGATGTCGCTTTGGTTGTCTTGTGATTCGTTGACTCGTTCTTTCAATCCCACCTTCTTTCAAACACTGTTTCAACATCTTGTATGTTTTTTATTCTTCTATTTACCATCCATTATACAGTCATTTGCAAAAGTTTAAGACCAAGCACGATTTTTTGAAGAAATTTGACAAAACTGATTTTTTTGCCTTCACATAACATTATATCAGTTTATTTCGCCAAATAAGCGTAGTACAACATAATATGAAACTTTATGTCGTCCAAAAGTGTCAGTATCTCTACTTTTCAGTATTTGGTGTGGCCTCCTTTGCTGTCAATGACCGCCTGGATGCGATATGGCATGCTAGAAACCAGAGATTCGCAGTACTCCTGGGTGATTTCGGTGACCCAAACGTCCTTGATAGCTTGTTTCAAGTTTTGAGCGCTTGATGGTTGTTTGTCTGCCACCTTATCCTTCATTATAGTCCACAGGTTCTCTATGGGATTTAGATCTGGGCTGTTCCCAGGCCATTCCAGCACGGAGATTTTGTTCTTCTTGAGGAAATCCGTGGCTACCTTGGATCGGTGATATGGAGCGCCATCTTGCATGGAAATCGTACATTTGTGGATGTCCATATGCAGTTTCAGCTTCTCCTTCAGCAACTCCACGTAGCTAGGTCCATTCATAGTGGTGTTAGGTGGAATAAAATACAGACCAGAAGGGCCAAAACATGACATGGCACCCCAAATCATCTGACTTGGCGGGTGTTTCATTGTGGCTGCTGTATATTTCTCATCAAATCGCTTACCTACTGGCCGCCTAACGTGCCTCTTGCGAGGAATAAACTGTTGCATGGTCGATTCATCTGAGAACAACACTTTCTTCCACTGCGCGAGAGTCCAGTGGCGATGTCGTCTGGCAAAGTCCAGTCTCTTTTTTTCATCACAGGTGTCAGGCGTGGCTTCCGGGCCGGCTTGCGGGACTTGAGCCCAAATTCCTTGCTGAGACGTCTCGAAACAGTACTGAGACTTATTTCCGTACCTTTTAAGCGTAAAGCAGCCCGAATTTTTTTTGCATGAGCTCATTGGCGAGCACACCACGATGCGTCTCATTGCGTGGTCATCCCTGAGCGTAGTTTTCCGTGGACGACCACTCCTTTTACTGTCACGAAAAGTGCCATCAGTATTGAATTTGACGATGGCGTTGTGCACGGCTGTCTTGGAATAACGTAATTTAGCACTAATGTCTCTTTCCGTATATCCTTCTCCATGTAGAGTCACTATTTGTACCCTTAGAACCTCTGTCAAAGACGATTTTTTGACAAAGAATGAAGACAAAACTGAAAAACACCTAATCGATACTGACAGCAGCAAACAAATGACCTGGAAGTACTGACTAGGCGTATTGCTTCAAGGTCCAAATAGGATGATGCAATCCAGACATTATCTGATGCAATCTGATGCCATACCATAAAATGCTTAAAAATCGTGCCTGGTCTTTTGCAAATGTACTATTGATTGGATCTTCCACTTACATTTCTTATAAAAATACAATTCAACACGCATCTCGAGAAAGTTTCTGCCGAAACTTAACACTTGTATGGTGTGTTCAAACAACCGGGTTATATAGGACAAAGCATATCCGTATTACTGAACATTTGAACTGGCCGTATTAACCAGTACAAACAAAGTTTACCCGTCCTACATTTAGGCTGGTCTAACCACGGTAAACTCTGTTGTACGAGTTTAAACCTGTTATAGTAATTTTGGTTCTACGTATGGATACATATCTATAAAGTATGCGATTATATTATTATGTGTTGTAGGCTTGTTGAGTCGATGACCGTGGCATCGCTGTTGGTTAGTATTGAGAGAAACGCCCTGTTCGTCTTTCGGACAAGAATCCAGAGATTATTAACACGGAAGCAAATGATACAGTCACCTTTTGAATATTGTTGAACGAATGCACGGCTAGACCCTCTATCGCCTGGAGAGGACATCGTAGGTGTTGTGTGGCCGTTGAATGGCGTTTGTTAGACCGGACGTTGTCGTACATCAGTGAATCCTACCAGCAACCCAGCTGGTATGTGGTCAGTTTGGCAAAATGCACGCTTGTTGTTCTGTAGGAAAACTCGCATAATGCCGAAGAGGATCGTCGTTGTTAGCAGCTTCGTCATGCTGAGTGTTCTAGTCATCGTGTTTCGACTTTTGCTGGTCTCCGGTGAATCTCCGGACGATATGTCTTCGTTCGACGCTAACTCTGCGCCTCAGCCCGACGAGGAGTGCGAGCCTGATATGGTTCATATAGCACTCACGGACGATATCTCACAGGTGTCCGTTGTGTGGGCGAGCGTCACTGATTGCGACTGGGACGTTTTCTACGGTCGCTTGCATAGAGAATTCTCCAGAAAATCCGTACCGACTTCGGCGAAGTTGGAAATTGACAACAACTACGGGACGGGGTTCTGGTATCGGGCGCTGCTGACGGAGCTTGTGCCTGACACCAAATACAACTACCTGATCGGGTGGCGCAAGAAAATCGTCAAAAGCAAACTCTTCAGCTTCCGCACAATGCAAGCTGCCAATCTTTCGCACACCCGCCTGATGCTCTACGGCGATCTCAGCCTAGCATCTCGCATCATGGACGGTGTCATTAAAGAGGGTGCTAATGGTTACGACGCCGTGTTCCACGTTGGCGACATCGGGTCCGCCTTACACGGTGACGATGGCCTGGTCGGGGATACGTTCCTATCGCTCATGGAACCGCTGGCAGCTCGCGTCCCCTACATGGTCGTCCCGGGAGACCTTGAGATGAGCGCACGATTCGTGCACTTCAGGACCCGGTTCTCCGTTCCCGGCGTGCGCTGGCCGATGCCTTTCGACCGGACGTGGTATAGCGTAGACCTCGGCATGCTTCACATTGTCGCCATCAACACGGAGGTGTACGGCTCTGGACACGATGATGTCGCCGCCGCGCAGTTGGCGTGGCTCGAACGGGACTTGCACAATGCCAACAACAACCGCAGTCACGTGCCGTGGATCATCGTCCTCGGACATCGTCCTTTCTACACGTCCATTCGTCAGGAGCCGCTCACACGTGACTTCGCCGCCATGGAGACGTTATTTTATTGTTACCATGTCGATCTTGTCGTGCAGTCGCATGCACACATGTACGAGCGGACGTGGCCTGTGTACCGCGGGAAAAGCGATGGAGCCTACTCGAAACGAAAGGCACCTGTGTACGTGACTGTCGGTACGCCCGGCTACACATACGGCAGAGAGCGACTGACCAGGCGACCACCACGCTGGTCGGCAGCCGTATACACTGACGGCAATGCCGAGAGCTTCGGCTGCTTGACGGTGCTTGGGCCTAAGAAACTATTGTGGCAACAGGTGTCGCCGTCCTTGGCCAACTTCCGAGTCGATGAGTTCACTTTGGAGTAGGTGGACAATGCTCCTTCTGACGGATAGTTATGTTCTCCTTAGAATAATGAAATGGCGCATAAGAAGTAGTGCTCTTTCCAAAGTGTGACACGATACACCAGAAGAATTCTCTTCAGGGATTGCTGCACAAAAAAGAATGGTTCTTGTTAGAGAATCGCGCACAAGACTAATATTGATCTCTCCAAAGGATAACGTTCATGACGAATTGTTCATACATGTAAAATAATTGTCGTTATATTTAAGTATGTTTGTGGGACTAGGTTGTTATAAATAAATTGTCATATTATTATTATTTACATCTATTGATATGAATTACCATGATTCCAGTCATGCATTTTTTTGTTTCTCCTGGTATTGTTTAATGGAAATCTTTTTTGTCCTCTATATCATATTGATATTTAATTGTCACCATAAATGTTATGTTGGCTCGTATGATAATTATAGAAAATAGAGAAATAGAAATTAAACAACAGGTGGCTGCACTAGGCGGTATGAGCCACCTCCGTAAGTGAAGAAAGCGGACTATACAATCTCCAATCCGTGCCTGCCTGACTGACGGATACAGGTGCCGTTTAGGTCTCGGGTGTCTTTTTCTCACATACAGCCAACATGTGCAGTAGACAACGATACGTTAGCACCGAATGCCACGGTTGGGTAAGGGCCAAACCACAGAGTGGAATCTCCGAGAAATGTGGCACTAATTAGTTGAGAGTTTCACATTGTACGTAGAACTCGCGTGCGAAGACGACCGTATGTTCCCCATGAGAGAAGACTGGACGCGGTGAAGGTACGTAAGTTCTGTGTTAACACGTTTTTATAATCGACTGGTTTTTTGATATGACTCCCCCTACGTAGCTACCATCCACGTGTATGTTAGACACGCAAAAAATGCCGATGGAGGGAAGAAACGATGCTGGAAAGGGGTATAGGGGAAGGCAACGACAGCCAGAGTTGAACGGCTATGGGGCAGAGGTATGAACGAAGGAGAAAAGGGAGGGAAAGGTATAGAAGAAGGAAGTAACAGCCATCATCAGCATATTATTGGGACATTTTTTCACTTATATGAAGCCTGTTCCGTGCAAGCAAAAAAACCGTTAGGTCTGCATAAAATATTAAAATACAACACAAATAAGTATAACCCTGACCTCCTAGAACAAGATCGCTGCCCCATGTCAGTTAACCCTTCTTGCAGCGAGGCAGACGTAAGGGTGACATCCATGAAAACGTAATAGCCCCATGGAGGTATATTCTTTATAGCACATCATCCAAAATTAATATTTTCGTTCATACAAATTAACGGTTCTTAATCTGCCACCCACATTCTGGAAGCAGGACTTGCTGGGCGACCCACGCCTCTGACAGTTAACTTGTGATAACTTATAACATAAACAATGACAAGATAAATAGACAGAGCATAAGCACTAACATCGTTGATTAGCTGATGGTACATTCGAGATGTTCTGTATCAAAACGTGATATTCGCCCATAAGTACATTCTCTGCCACTCATTTCTTGCATTTTATGCATAATTGAGGTCTTATATGCGCAAAATAGCCGATAAATAATTGTGTTTACACAAATAATTTGAGCTTGTTGCCATGTGGATGATTCAATGTGCAGCCCGAGTAAAGTCTATACGCATGCACGTGATGCGCACGGTGAAATAGCAGGGTTCTCCTGTAGAAACCCGAGGGCCCTCGGAGAAAAGGTCGCCTGAACACGACCCTGAGGCAGAGAGACACCATTGAGAGTGGCACCAGTCTCAGTAGGGATTTTTGGTTGCTAATGCAATGTCAGACAGAAAATACTGGAAACTTGTCAATGTGTCACCACGTCACATGGACGACACAAGTAAGCAAGTAATGTAAGTTGTTGGACAGTCATTTTGATAGAAAGCCTGACGTCACGACTGCCTACTCTTATTGTTCGCCGGTCACCGAACTGGAAATACTAGTTTAGCTTACAACAACAACGGTAACCCATACATTTGAACCATTTTGTAATAATATTTTATTAGCTGATAATGCTACTTTCAATTATGTAAGTTGTTTTTATGTATATTGTGAACTGTTTAGACTATAACCATAATTGGTAGGCCTAGCTACAGCATACCACCTAGTTTAGAACGTAAAGTATCGCCCATTTTGCTTTGTTGCTTACCTTACAAAACTATTAGATCCGCATGACGCACGGCATGGCATTATGCTAGTTGTCCGTGCATATAAAAGAAAGTATAGCTACACTTTTTAATAGAAAGTAACACGAGAAACCAATAAATGAGCCGCCGTATTCGTACACATATTGAGCAAAACTAGGAACATGGAGCGTCATAACCAACTTTACAGATCGGCACTTATTGGTCAAGTCACCGCGTCTTGAGCAAGATGTCAGCCTCCAGGGTACCGGACATTTTATTGGAATCTTCTATTTTTAGACCAAATTCCACTGACGTGACAATTTTCATTGTAGTTGAAACTGGTTAGTTTGTATTGGCTCTTATCTTAGGCGCATGTCACCAACAAGTCGCCTTTTTGTTAAAGGGAAACAAAAGGCAATTCTTTTGTGTTATGCACCAACACGTGTTAATACGAACTAACCAGATGTTCTACAATCTTCTGCTTGCGACTGACCTTTCTCTAGTTTCGTAGTTTATTGAGAAACCAACAATTTATTATGTATGTACGTGCGGCTCGTTCAAGTTAGATACGTCGCTGTTCTGCTCTTATAAACATGATATTGCCGCTATAGACCTTCGGTAGGTACAGGAAGTTATTTTATATATAATAAATATGTTGGGGTTGGATGTGTGCGTGTGCGTGTATTGCTATTAACAGTAACGCTGTGGCTGTGAAACATTGTTGCATAGCCCTATTTTTAGGTTTTTATTTACGAGACGACTTTTCTTGTGTAATGTGTAATCCTATATTGATTAGATAACCTTTCCATGTGTGTTTGTGAGTAATTTGTATATGTGCATATCAGTTAACGTCCAAGGTTGTACAATTAATTTTTTAATTTACGATTAATCATAAATACTAGAATATCTTCTAGTATTTATGATTAATCGTAAATAAAAAAATTAATTGTACAACCTTGGACGTTAACTGATATGCACATATACAAATTACTCACAAACACACATGGAAAGGTTATCTAATCAATGTAGGATTACACATTATTACGCAATATTAGCCTTGATTTCGATATTGTATATTAGTGGGTGCGTGCGTGCGTGTGTGTGTGTCTTTTTCTATATGTCGTTTCTGCCCCAGGCGTTGGCGATCATGGTCCTGCAAACCGCATAGTCGTTTGTAGTTTGTAGCAGTTCTGTTGCATTCCTTGCACACCGCGTTGACATCGAGTATTGCTATCCTCTGGCGTCCTCTCGATCGTTTCCTTCGATCTTTTCTGTTGTTATGAACTTTCTCATTGTATGGCCTATACATCATCATTGTTGTGTTCGAATTTTGTTAATGATTTTTTTTATAAATATTATTGTCCAGGATTCACACCCATATAGCAATATGGGCTCTATGTAGCATTTTCTCACTCCAAGTAATATGTTTTTGTTTGTTAAACTATTTTTTTTGTGTTGTGAAAAGCTGCTTTGGCTTGAACAATTCGTCACTTGATCTCATCGTTGCATCGACCATCAGAAGTTATAAGTGATCCAAGCTAGTTTGGATTTGCGTCAAGACAGTGCCATAGGCTACTATGTTGCGTGTTGGAGTGTAATTTTTCTTTGAGATGACCATAGTTTATGTTTTCTTTTTGTTCAGGCACATTACCTTTATATACCCAGTATAGATTTCTCACAACTCTCAGAACTTTCCCACCAATGTTCAGACTCTCCAGTATTGGTATGATTTCTTCATGACGAACTCTCTCAAATGCCCTTGTATAATCAATAAATACATACATATATATATTTATGCACTTCCAATGCTCTCTCAATCAGTGTTTGTAGCATGTATATTGCATTAACTGTACCTTTATCTTCTACAAATCCACATTGTTCTTCAGCAATTCCAGGCTTTATTTTGTTTCTCATCCTGGCCATAATAATTCTAAGCCAAATCTTGGTGAAGTGACTCATGATACTTATTGTATGATGTAGTTCATATTCACCTGATTTATTTGGCATTGCTACAAAGATGGATCTTGATAAGTCAGTTGGCATTTTGTCCGCTGTCATATATTTTTTTCTTCAAGAATTATGTTACTATATCAATACCAGATTCATCTAAACACTCAATCATTTCATTATTATCTGGCTCAGCAGCTTTCCCTTTTTTCATTGTTCTGTTTGATTTTCGAACATCATCCTTCAATATTTGAGGGCCATCAAAGTTAAATATGCAGAAGTAAATATGCAGAAGTGCATGTGCATACATAAGTGTGAAGAAACACAGACCGCCCACACTATGTAAACACCTAAAATCAAACCAGTGACCGACCTGGAGAGGACTCCTGCGACGTGACTCAAGTCAACAATGCACGCGTTGGTTACAAGAATAACCGTCGTACTATAGGTGTGCGTACTGCTTACCGTGTGTGTGTGTGTGTGAAGTTGTAAACCATCGTGTAAGTAATACTTTCACCTAGCACGGCCTCTTATCGGGTAAACCGTTTCATTCCAGCATCAATTTGACTTCTCTGTTAAACAGTCGTGGATATTGCTCTGAATTCAATACAACTAGTGTTGAGAGGTTGTTCATTCCACTAATGTTTTGTAGGTTGCCAAGTACTTATTTATAGAGCGCTTTGAATGGGGTGATTTATTACATTTCAGATTTACGCACGGACTCCTTTTAAGCACATAATCAGTGAAAAGCAGGTATCCGTGTACACCCGGATTTCGTGTACACCCGAAATCCATGTGCGCCCGGTTTCCGTGTACTCTCGGTGTCCGTGTACACCCGGAGTGCGTGTACACCGCTGAACATTCTGATCGCAAGACCTTTCGACAGCTGTTGCGCCTCAAGGCAAACAGCGTCTGCCGTATTCGCTTATACAGTGCCGAGGAATTGGTAGCGTTATAAGTCATAGATTTATAGACATTTGGTATTACCATATATACTGGTTTGAAACTGACACGAAGGAGCCAGCACGTCCCTGCAACATCAATACCACATACAGCTGTACATTATAGGGGACCAATGTATTTGTTAACACATCTTCACCTGTTACATGTTCGCAACCAATCTTGCAAGCAAGCACCCTGTATATGCCTACGCTTTAAGCCTACACTTTATCCCTGGCAGACATATTCCAGCCAATCACCAACTCTATGCGTGTGTGTGCGGGTGTATGTGCGCGTATGCGTGCGTGTGTACGTGCGTGAGTGTATGTGCGTGCGTGTGTATGTGCGTGTGTGTACAATTTCACGTGTTAATGAGAACGTAATTACAACATTGTTAGACAAACACGTATTAACGTACCGGTTATTACCTCCCATAGGCTTACGTGAACTCGTATATTATGCATGACATGTCAGTGCGCTAACACAGTACTTTAGCGAACTAACAGTGTTTTCACCGTTAGTAAGCATTGCCGTACGCGCGGGTTTTTTGGCGAGTCGTAGCCCCATAGAAATCAAACGAATGGTTGGTGACGACTCAGAGCAAAACAACGTCTTGCGTGGATGACAGTCGTGATACGTTATACGGAAATGGACAGTGAGTGCCACGCAGTATCGTCCGCGTAAATGTCATTGAAATATGATTGTGCAATGCATGTAGAGCGCTGGCGAGCACCTGCCGGCACATGCATGCCTATCGACGTGGCGACACGCTGTCATTACAGTTTCACTCGTAAAGTAAACGCAATGGGCGGGCCACAATGATGTGATGCGCGCTGGCTGCAGCGAAGACAGATCACACGTGAACGATGAATCCTCTCAAAGAACAAGAGCAAGAAAAAGAGAATAACAATAATTCATTTTTTTAAGGATTGGCAGTAAATAGGCCAGCTGTTGATTTTAAAATATGAAATGTGAATCTATTGCGACTATTAAGTAGTCACAAATTCGTACGAAACCCCGGAACTTGTCGAAAGTCAGTCGTATTTGAAAAGAAGAAGAAGAAGCTTTGATGTGCGATTGCCAGTCTTACGGCGTTCACGTGAGACGAATGATAACGGTAACCGAGAGAGCAGCATTGGCTGTGTCGCTACACACGAGAGCCTCAATGGATCTGTCTTACCTGGTCACCGTGTGACCGACAGACGCAAGCACCGAGGACGCGGTTTCGCTCCAGTGGCGGTGGAGACAGGGAGAGACAGGGAGAGATGGAGACAAGTCCAGGCGGACTATCCGGGAGGATGCGACGAGCACGTAGCTCGTCGAGAATAACCAAATACAATCTGTGGCAGTCTGTTCCACAGGAAGGTACGTGGGGCCACGGGCTTTGTTGGATATTGTCAGTGTGATTGCTTGCCGGTTCGCGGTCGATCCAACAGGTAACAGCTGACAGAGTCCAGCGTGATTTCTGTAGGTTATATATAACCCGTGTGTGTGTGCGTGATGTGTGTGTGTGGTGTGCGCGTGCGTGAGTTATGCGTGTAATGTGTGTGTGTGTGTGAGAGAGATAGAGAGAGAGAGAGAGAGAGAGAGAGAGAGAGCGAACGTGTGCGTGTTTGTGTGCATGGGCGTGCTTGACTGGTAAGCTATTTTTTAAAAACCGTTTTATTGTCAATATTTTGCATAACACGGTCGGAAAGTCAAAACAACGTTGGACATGTGTCTGTTTGACAACTCTTATTAAAGCGATTCTTTGTAAGCTAATATACATTCCAGATATACTGGAATCAAAACGTGATAATACTTATGTCTTGCATGTTTATGCATAATTTGGGTGTTACCTGCGCAAAAAGCCAATAAACAGTTATGTTTACGTGAATCATTTTGAGATTGCTGCCACGTGGATGATTAATTACGCAGCCCGAGTATAATGAATATTCACGCACGCGCAGTAAACAACGCAAAGACCGTTGACGTCACACACACAGTCAACTTGTCAGATTCCGAGGTGAGTTGATGCAAGCAATGGCATTGTAAATAAGCAATTTGTAGACATTTGTATATTGACAGTGCCAGCGTATGCATTATTTATTTATCCTGCTTCCCAATGCCGTCAGCCGAGTAACGTTTCGATTAAGTAGAATTATAACGTCCGCCGACGCAGATTATTTAAGCGGTATTTAACATGTTTGGCCCTGTTACCCCTTGATCGAGCCAACAAAACCGTAATTAACCCTCCATTTCAAAATGCCAAACTAGAGAAAAGGAAAGAAAAGAATATAAATTATAGTCGCATAATTACGAGAGCATTAGTTATGGCTTGGCTCCGTATAACAAGCAGTAGATTACATATGAAAATATCTGTGTATGGTTGAAGTTGCATCTTTTTAATAAACTCTGAGAAGTTTTGTCACAGCTAGAGCACACCACAGGTCATCAGTGCGAGTTCTAATATATTTCGTTTCTTGGTTTTAATGTTTATCCTTGCAGAAATGCCGCTCGTCCACAGCAGTACTGTGGGATGAGAAATATTAGAGCTCAGTCAGACCGAAATGGGTATTCACCACCAGCTTGTTGTCAGAAAGTTACCACATCAGAATCCTGAATGTTTTCTTTCAGCGTGCTATCTTTCTTCTCAGATGACTCCTTCGTCCACCGTAAAAGTATCTCTATTCGTGCAGTCTTCCAGACCCGGGAATTGTTCAAGTATGGCCTTTCCCACGGAAATTATGTGTGGCATGATATCATCAGCAAATGGACAACAATTTACAATTTTGAGAACATGAATATCACGGTAGCCTGAACTTCATGTTTGTAAAACTGGATTTGTAAAGGGAGCTTGCTACCTTGCCTTGAGCAGTGAACATATTCACAGTATTCCATTGTTGTATGGGGTTCAGCTGACTGACCTCACCAAAAATTAATGTATGAACTCTTGGTCTGACATAGTCACTTGACATTTTGGTGTGCGTCAGTACTCCCCCTTCCAAGAACATTATGATTGTTCTCTTAGTTTGAATTCACGATGAAATGCTGTCCCCAAACTAACCTCCATATGGAAGAGGGAAATACTGAAATCGGCTCCAGTCTCTTCACATTCACAAATAATTCTGGGGTTCATGGCACTCCATGGTAAACAGATCAGAGCGAGAGAACAGACAGTCCTCTTTTACATAGTCATCTTTCGTGTACAAGCAATTATGTATGATTGATAGGATGTTGATTCATTCAGTTAAAGTGTCTTAAATGTTAACATTTCTGCAACTAAAACGGTCTTATCCCTAAGTGACCTCGCTCATCTCAGACATTCCGTTTTCATGGTTGTGGCCTAAAGTGATATCTGGTTCGTTTGTCTTCCTTGTTCCTCGCCAAGGAGCAGCCTCGAGTTTTCAGATATATATGGCTTGATGAGATCCTGTCCGACTGTAAGGGACTTCTTACTTCCAGTATAAGGCGAAGGCGTTCTTAACTTCTGGTACATAATTCCTCGATATATCTTCAATAGTGTGTGTGTGTGTGTGTGTGTGTGTGTGTGTGTGTGTGTGTGTGTGTGTGTGTGTGTGTGTGTGTGTGTGTGTGGTGTGGTGTGGTGTGGTGTGGTGTGGTGTGGTGTGGCTACAAGAGCGATGTCATGATGAATAATTAATTAGTGAAATATCAACACTTTAAAAAGCTTCCGTTACCCCCCAAAAAAGCCCGAATTACCCCAAGGGGGTAATTATCCCCATATTTAATACCGCTGCTCTATTACTAGGCAAGGGTCCCGCCTTTCTAGTTAATAAAACTGCATTGCCCAGTATTTTACATGCAGTGAACGAAAATGCACACTAAAAGTAATCCTCTCGCTATGGTTGCATATACTGATATGCAACCATAGCGAGAGGATTAACCTGACGATGGATGTTATTGTTTTGTCTAAATCTGGGACATGGGGAATATTTCGGATTGGATCTGTGTGTCTACGAGTCTTGCCTTACCAAATTCCTGTCAGCCATGAAAATGTGAGATTTGTACGTTCACATACTGTTTCTAATGCTACAGCTACGATTGTTAGTAAACCTGGCTGGCATGTCATCATTCCATGTAAAAGTTCTAGGTTTGTTAAATAATAATAATAGATCAGATCAAGTGGCGCTGCTTCATGTGAATAGAACATTTGATATTAATGGTATTCGCTAAAAAACATACAAATTAAACATTTATTTTTGACGCGTTACTTTACCGTTACTGTACACTTTTCGCGAGAATGGCCCATGTGTATAATTATGTACAACATTAATTATTACAGCAAAACATAGAGTGCACTCTGGATAAGGTCGACCCTCCAGGCACACGCGACAATACTAAGAAGTGGAACTTCTGATAAGTTATTGGGACCTTTGCCCAGGACCATGGGAAAAGATTAACTTAACTTAGCGAAAATCAACTTTTGTGAGTTCGAGTTATCTGGAATGCACTGTATATGACCAATGCATATAGGTAATTATGTAGAAGCAAATTAAATGTTGGCCAACGTAAAGGATTGGGATTTTAGTGCGACTGAATCAGCATAACAAGGTTCTCGTGTACTTCTTTTCCATTTAGCCAGCTGTACACGTGATGATAAGTCCCATAATATAATATATAAACTGAATTAATATGCACAGTGTTGAATTAGTTAACTCATATTTAGGCTCAGTTTCCTAAATTCAACTTTGTTTATTTGCAGGAACATTGGAAATAGTCGAGCTGATGGAAAGACGAAATTGAAGAGCTCTACTCAACAGTGCCATTAATTGGACAATGGGTCACCTGACATAAGATGGTGCTTGACTTTGTTCTGCCTCTTTCTGTTTTGTGCGATATCTACTGGCAAGTTGTACATCTCTTCGTGTTTCAAATGGATGTATGCATCTGATAGCTTTGTGTATCAAAATGCATAGCAGTGCTATTAATTGTACAATGTGTTAACTAACACAGTAGTGAAGAAGACTTCTGACGTTGTTCTGCCACATTAGTTCCGGATGGCTTCTGCTGGGAAGATGTACATCACTATATGTTTCAAATGGATTTGTGCAATCGATCGATTTGTGCATCCAAATGCACAACATCCCGTCATTATGTTATAAATTGAAGTACAAAATAAAATGTATGCTTTCTTATGTTCATCATGTTTGGATTGTGTTCTACAGCATATTCTTCAAAATGTATTGAAACAAGTTGGTGAACTACACTGGGAGTAGTGTATAAAAAGGTGTCGACAAAGTTGCTTTTACAATAATATTGAAAATTCATAAAATATAAATGTTCCACAACATTCTAAATGTTTTAGGGATCTTGTTGAATTAAATACACCAATGCCATCGAAACGGGGAGTTCGACAGAAACAAATTCAATATATTTTACTCTATGTTGTTACACCGATGCAATATAACTTAATATTTTGTCGACAATAATGTTATTATGATCTTTATAGACCTACATTTTTCAAACTAAAATTAAACCTTACATAGATAAGAAAGTACATTGCCACCTATTCTATTTTAATATTGCACATTACTTCACGTGATGTATTAAAATATTGCACATTACTTCACGTGATGTATTAAAATATTGCACATTACTTCATGTGATGTATTAAAATATTGCACATTACTTCATGTGATGTATTAAAATATTGCACATTACTTCATGTGATGTATTAAAATATTGCACATTACTTCACGTGATGTATTAAAATATTGCACATTACTTCATGTGATGTATTAAAATATTGCACATTACTTCATGTGATGTATTAAAATATTGCACATTACTTCACGTGATGTATTAAAATATTGCACATTACTTCACGTGATGTATTAAAATATTGCACATTACTTCACGTGATGTATTAAAATATTGCACATTACTTCATGTGATGTATTAAAATATTGCACATTACTTCACGTGATGTATTAAAATATTGCACATTACTTCATGTGATGTATTAAAATATTGCACATTACTTCACGTGATGTATTAAAATATTGCACATTACTTCATGTGATGTATTAAAATATTGCACATTACTTCATGTGATGTATTAAAATATTGCACATTACTTCATGTGATGTATTAAAATATTGCACATTACTTCATGTGATGTATTAAAATATTGCACATTACTTCACGTGATGTATTAAAATATTGCACATTACTTCATGTGATGTATTAAAATATTGCACATTACTTCATGTGATGTATTAAAATATTGCACATTACTTCATGTGATGTATTAAAATATTGCACACGTGATGTTCACGTGATGTATTAAAATATTGCACATTACTTCATGTGATGTATTAAAATATTGCACATTACTTCATGTGATGTATTAAAATATTGCACATTACTTCATGTGATGTATTAAAATATTGCACATTACTTCATGTGATGTATTAAAATATTGCACATTACTTCATGTGATGTATTAAAATATTGCACATTACTTCATGTGATGTATTAAAATATTGCACATTACTTCATGTGATGTATTAAAATATTGCACATTACTTCATGTGATGTATTAAAATATTGCACATTACTTCATGTGATGTATTAAAATATTGCACATTACTTCATGTGATGTATTAAAATATTGCACATTACTTCATGTGATGTATTAAAATATTGCACATTACTTCACGTGATGTATTAAAATATTGCACATTACTTCATGTGATGTATAATGTTATATGTTTACTGATTATGGAAACAGCAGCTGGATTTATGGTGCAAACAAAATGGTGCCATTATTGAGTGTTTCTCGGCTTCAATAAGTTTCTGTTATCTAAACGGTTTTTTTAAACTAAACTTTAAAATGTATAGCCAGATATACCTAGTGAAAAAGGAACTTGATAGTATCATAAGTGAGATTTCATATGTTTTTATATTCCAACAAAACAATGCCATTCATTCAATATCATCGGCGGCTTCGTGCGTGGAGAGCTAGTGTTGTTCTTTTAAATCAATCCGTCTGTCACGAGCTGTCGCTATGTTCATTCTCCGTTTATTCCATATATGTTTTCCTTCTTTTCTTTGCTGAATATGTGACATAAACAGCAGCTGGTCCACGTTTCGTTCTGACAATTTTAACGGTCACGACTCATTCGCATGGCGGTGGCTAATCCAAATACACACATGTTGATAACGTTTTTTGCATTTATTAACTCGGCGTAGCTAATCGAAGTCTGACAGACAGTCCCGAATTTCATGAGCATGCCTTATACGGACCGTGAAGGTGGGCCTAAAGTAATTTTTTCGATATATTGTCAGGGTCATTAGTGATTAATAAAACCATAATGCTAATGAAATAAAAGCATAGAAGTGCATGAAATAATCATATTAACAGGATTATTTAATAATTGCGTGCAGTACAAATATATTAAAATTATCAAATAATCGCTTTAAGAGGAACAAGTTTTTAGAAAATGTTCTTACATCGCTGTGACCATACGAACAGCATTAAGGTCAGGTGAGAGCAGTAGCATAGTAGACACACATGTGATGCGGGAAATGCACCTCGCTCCTCTCTCTGACATTCTGGGATTCGTTCCTGGAATGCTATGACTGTTTGTCTTACGCTTCTAGAGAAGTACTGAGTGCAACTATCATATTACAGAAAATAACTCAATCCTTAGCTTTATGTGTATGCATCCATATCCAGTGGCAAATTTAAAAGGTTGAGTCATGACACCCCCTTGGTTTTAGGATAAGAATTATCTCGTATGTATCAAGTTGAGTCATTACATAGTTGCTTGTTTAAGAAAAGGGTGATTAATCTTGTCCTCCCGGCCTCCATTTCGGAGAGCCCAAATACGCCTATGTCCTTGGCCGCCTTTCGGAATTGTTGCTATTTTGTTCGTGAAACGAGCAATACGAACGTAACTGATCGCTACAAATACATTCGAATGTCGTAAAAAGTGCAAATTTTAGAACGCATCATCAATTTCGAGCGCACTGGCACACAAGTTGTCCCACCGACCTTGTTAGAGTAGATGAGTAGGTGTTCTCATGTAGCATTTAACGAAGTATATTCGCGCACAAGTGAATATTGATTACGTGTTGTTGGATGAAGTCGAAAGGCTGCTGTTTTATATTTTTGATGGATTGCTTGTGCGGCGTCGATCTGTTGACAATCATGATTATGAGACCTACCGTGTCCGCCCTTTGAGTGTGATACGGTGATTCGCTGACGGATGGTACTGACTTTCACATTGAAACACGATGCCCTCGACGTAAACCTTATCTGGTGACACCGGTAGTAGGTCGCTGTCACGCCAGTGGCATAATATTCTTTACGCTTTAGTGAGTCTCCAGGCAGTATTTTTACACTAAAAAAAAAGTCGCAATACGTATTTACTTCTGTCGAATAAAGACATTTCAGTTCCAGTGATTCATTAGTATCTATAGGTCCTGTGAAAGGTAAAATCAAATCTACGTTGATTTGAAGTTCAGCTTTATTTACGGGTTAATTAGAATAAACAAACTGTGTTAGTCTGGACGCCGATAACCCGAAAGCCTCAGAATACGGATGTAATTTCAAGAGAATCGAATCTCCAGACGCTAATTCTAACTATTCATCCCATTCAAAAAGGTAAGTTCTTATATAGCGCAGTATCCAGTCGTCAGGATTGCTCAAAGCGCCTTACACTCTGCTCCCTAGCAGACCTGTTCAATTGAACACCATATCGACTTCTCTGGGAATCATCCAGCCATGCACGCTGCAAATAATGCCCAAAGATTATTCGTACACAAATATCCACTGCCGTCTATAGCCAGGTACTATTTCATATAGCTGAGTGAACTGAAGCAACGTAGAGTGAACGAACTTGCCCAAGGTTCGACACCGCAGCCCAGGATTTGAACCCGGGTTCTCTCGGTCGAGAGCCCAAAACTCTGGCCACTGCACCGCTGCCCTCCATATGCAGGAGTCGGCTGTCCATATTTAATATTCTGAACTCCAAACCGGGTGTCAAGTAGTAACAATACTACTGCCAGAAAGATTACTCACCACACCACCCGCAACCGCCCGATAGATTACTCCCTATGCCACCCGCAACCGCCCAATAGATTATTCCCCATGCCACCCTCAACCGCCCGATAGATTACTCACCACACCACCCGCAACCACCCAATAGATTACTCATTACTCCCCATGACACCCTCAACCGTCCAATAGATTATTCCCCATGCCACCCTCAACCGCCCGATAGATTACTCCCCATGTCACCCGCAACCGCCCGATAGATTACTCCCCATGCCACCCGCAACCGCCCGATAGATTACTCCCCATGCCACCCTCAACCGCCCGATAGATTACTCCTCATGCCACCCGCAACCGCCCGATAGATTACTCCCAATGCCACCCGCAACTGCCCGATACGTATACCAGTAAGTAGTTGCAGCCCTACGTTATAGGAATATACGTTTAACGATGTAGCGTACCAGTGTCGATGCTTCAAATTGAAGTCAAATTTTACGTCAGTGGTTAACGCAGAATGCGATCTCAGGGTGGAAGATAATAAAAAAAACTATGAACAATATCACGAAGACTGACATTTTGGCCACGGCGCTGTAAATTTACCAATAAGCGCCGAGCTGTGACGTTGTCTATGACGCGACAGGTTCCTAGCTTTGTTTGACATGTATACGAATAGCCCAGCTCATGTATTGGTTTCTCGTATTCCCTTCGATTCAGAAGCTGAGTTACATTTTCGGACGTAACAGGTTTATAAGTTATAGCGAAAGTGCCTGCTGTATTAACTATTGAAGTATGGGTATTGACATCTCAAATATACATAAAACAACTTACATAGCTCGAAGTGTCATAGTCAGCTGAGACCATATCATTACACATGTTTGGTTCGCAACAATATGTGGTTTTATTGTGCTTCGTAAACTAGACTAGTATTCAAAGTTCGGTGACTGGCCAACTGGGAACTGTAATAGTAAAAAGATAAGTTCTTATACAACGCAGTATCCAATTCTTAGGACTGTTGAAACTCTTTACACTTTACTCCCTGGCAGACCTGTTCTATCGAACTCCATCTTGACCTCTGTGGGAAGCATTCAGCCACGCGCGAAGACAAATCGTACACAAATATACACCACCGTCTATAGCCAGGTACTCATTCACACTTGAGTGAACTGAAGCAAAATATAGTGAACAAACTTACTCATAGTTCGACATTGCAGCACATGATTCGAACCCGGGTTCTCTCGACTGAGAATCCGATGTTTTAGCCACTGCACCAGTGGGCTCAGGCAGTATCAACTCGTGATGTCAGCCTTTCCACAAAAATTTTCAATATTATTGTAAAAGCAACTTTGTCGACACCTTTTTATACACTACTCCCAGTGTAGTTCACCAACTTGTTTCAATAATTTTTTTGTTTTCAACAATAGTATTCTGGTAAACTACTGGTATAATATTCTTAACTGTAGTTGCAACTAGCTATTATTCATTGGTGCCCAATGTTTGCAGAGTAATGAGGTTCCACTAGGCAAAACAAATTTGACGAATGTCTTTACCGAATTTCTGTTGATTGTTGGTCGCACTACTTTTTACAGTATGGTTTTGTATTTAATCCGATGCGAATGTCTATGCTATCGTTCATGATGTACTATTCCCTGGCTAGAATGGTGTCAAAATACTGGTGGGCGACAAAATATAACGTCTGCTGTAATTGTGTTCTTCAGAGATTAGTTCACTTTGATGAGACTCTGTTCGAAAACAGACGACAAAACACATTCACATCACAGCGTATGGAAACCAAGTAATAAATGGCGTGCTCGACACTGACGTTAACCTGAACAAGAGCAATACATTGATGTCTTTTTTCGGATGTCAGTTGAACATCACCACATTTGTCATGGTTTATCGCGCCCTCTAAAGGTTGCGATTGTCTTATGGGATTCGTTGCAATATCAAACGAACAGTTGATGGTGTTTTTCTCTGATATGTAATCTACATAAATGAAACACGTATTTAATAAATGAATCACGGTCAGCCATATCCCAGGGGGAATACAATACGACAACTGCACGATCGTCATCGATATGCCACATTGATACACAATCCGTTTGCTGGTAATGTTAAAGGGCAATATGAGGCTTCGAAGAATCTAACGTAGACGTTTATTAAATTAAATAATATGTATTGTGTGTATGTGTGTGTGTGTGTGTGTGTGTGTGTGTGTGTGTGTGTGTGTGTGTGTGTGTGTGTGTGTGTGTGTTGGTGGGTGTGGGTGTGTGTATGGTGTGCGTGTGTTTGTGTGTGTGTATGTGCGTGCGTGTGTGTGCGTAAGTTTGTGTGTGTGCGTGCGCGCGCACGCGTGTGTATGTTGTATGTGTGTATGGTGTGCGTATGTCTGTATATGGTGTGTGTGTGGTGTGCGTGTGTGTGCGGTGTGTGCACTGTGCAGTGTGTCCGTGCGCGTGGTATATGTGTGTGCGTGCGTGTTTGTGGGTGTGCGTGTGTGATGTGTGTGTGGTGTGCGCGTGTGTGAATTGTGCGAATAGTGCGTGATTGCATGCGTTTGTGTGTATATGCGTGTGTGTGAGTTATGCGTGTAGTGTGTGTGTGTGTGTGTGTGTGTGTGTGTGTGTGTGTGTGTGTGTGTGTGTGTGTGTGTGTGTGTGTGTGTGACATAGACCGCACGAGCGAGAAAACGGGACAGCGAGAGCGATAGAGAGAGAGAGTGAGAGAGGGAGAGAGAGAGAGAGAGAGAGAGAGAGGGAGAGAGAGAGAGAGAGAGAGAGAGAGAGAGAGAGAGATAGATAGATAGATAGATAGATAGACAGACAGATAGACAGACAAACATACATACATACATACATACATACAGACAGACAGATAGACGGATAAACAGGTAGAGAGAGAGAGAGAGAGAGAGAGAGAGAGAGAGAGAGAGAGAGAGAGAGAGAGAGAGAGAGAGAGAGAGCGAGAGCGAGAGCGAGAGAGAGAGAGAGAGAGAGAGAGAGAGTGTGTGTGTGTATGCGCTGTGCATCACGCATCGACGTCCTGACGCTCAACATCCTGTTCCCCGAGTCATACGTGGGTGTGGCGGGGGTTTCAATCTCCATCTACTCTGGTCGCCAACATCCCACTATTTTGAGAGTCTGCCTCCCACCGTTTCTGCACCTCCAGCATCCGCTTCTCAGAAGACGAAAAGAATAATGTCCAGATAGAGACGACATAGAGCGGGTCCGTGTTCTTGCACGCTTACATGACATCATCATTGAACGTCAATCACGAACAAAGCACCGTTGCGTGTATTGATGTGACACAGTCAGACAGGCGAAGATGGCATTGCTTTAGGCACCAAACCGAGTCCAGCTGCTGTCCGGCTTACACGCCACTCGTGTCCAGTAACGCGGTGTCTCGTGGACGACAGGGCAGTCACATGACTGGAAGCAGCTCTCTCTGCAATGACTTGTTGACTGACTGCTTTGGTTGTTTCCGCTGAAGTTGTCCAATGAAACTATGAAGGTCGCGCGAAGGTGGAATGAAGGGCCCACTGATTTGCGACGAGACAGATAGTTGACCTGGCGAAAGGCTGTGCACTCGCCGAGACAGGCCGTCGTTAATGTAATCGATCTACTTTCATGAATATTTGAAAACCTTTCAGCAGCAACCTGTTACCAGCTCGTGCCTAACCAAATCGACGTTACTGTGTCAACGTTATCGTCTTTCTGGCCCATAGACCCCCTATATGGTAACATACAGCTATTTCCCGACACACGTGTCATTACATATATCTCCCGTGGGTTTATTGCTAAGCATAACTACATACATCGGCCATTTTAAAAATCAAGATGGCCGCCATATGACACTCATCCATTTGAGTTGTGTGTAAAATATCTAAATAGGTGATAACTTCTAAACATTTACTGCCCACGGCATACCATTGCCCCTTGCCACTTGTTATGATTATTGTCATTCTTGTCATAATTACAGATGAAATTATGTTAAGCCACATAAACTCGTATGATTTCTAGTGGCACGCACACGGTACCATTTGTTGCTTTTCTCAACCCATGCGTTGTCGATTTTGAAAGCTTTGTTGTATCTCTGATCTCATCCAACCGTCTCATGCGTTGTCTCCCTCCCTTCTGTTCGCCTTCACGCACTCCCATAATTATTGGCTTGTTTCCAACATGTCGTCTTTTGTCCGCATGATGTGCCAAATAGCACCTGTTTTGAGATTAGTTACACGCGATTATATACGCCATAATGAAAGATAATGCAAAATGGACCACAGACACCCACTCGCATACATACACACCTACGCACACGTACGCACCTCACACGTGACGCAAACCACATACCATACTTTAATTCAGCCCACATGTGTACTCTTCTTTGTAACACAGAGCATGCATAACAAAAGTCTTCACTTGATGGTTCTTTTTGCACATTTCCCTATAGTAATTTGTTAGCCAGTGCATTAGGCCGGTCTGTTGTGGTGTACTATCTTCTTGGTGTCCGTTGGCGTTATGATGGGAGTTATCAGCGTATCTAATGTAGTTGTTCATATTATGCTACGTTCCATTCATTCAAACAGTTGGCTTAACGAGAAATGTAGAAACACATGTATTGTGGAACCACGTTGTGTCAATACAATGACAGTAAGTAAATACAAACAAGTATTTTTGCTATTAAATTACAGTGATGCCAGCTAAGTAGTCCATATTCGCTAGCTTAATTCAGGGATTCCCCTAGCGTTCGGACTGGCATCAATGAATGACGCATCATTCGCTTAAATGCCGCGTTTTTTCTGCCGCATGTGCCAGAATGCCGCATACATAAATGGCATATTTTTTCTGCGAAAACTTAGGTCCTATCGTGCTCGACCGCAAACGCGCGACGGGCCGCATGTGCCCGAATGCCGCATACAAAACAACGTGTTTATGTGAGAAAAATTAGGTCCTATCTTGCTTGACCGCAAACGCGCGGTGGAGAATTGTATAATTTTGCCGCTAGGGTGTGTAGTATACCTGTTGTCCGCTAGAGTGCCCAAAAAACTTCCTAAATTATTGTTCATTGGGCCAATCTCGCGGATATGCCGCCGAAGAAAAGACCCATTCCATTGCCCAAACAAACAACATTACTTGCGTGGACAAAAAAGGCTAACTGCTGCACCTGAGGGCCCACCCAAGACCGCAGTTAACGAAAACGAGCCGAACACCGGCGAATGCCACCGGGACCGTGAACTCTCAACCGACACCCGTATCGCCACCAAGGACTGTGAATGAGGATGTGGTCGGTGGTGTAACCGACAAGTCGCCGTCGCCAAGCACGTTGTTGATATTGATACTTATATATTACGTCCCTTAGAAATATGTCGCGCAGTCAGTCCTGGATATAATTCCAACAAATTAATAACAATAATATTACATGCCTGATATAAAAAAAATCGTTTAATGCTCACATTTATCAGGTTATTTAAACAACCATACTATCATATGCAAAATTATGCAATTTTAAACAACGGGTGAGGAGCACTAAACATTTCAAAAAGGCTCATAGGTGTACTTCTGGTGTGCCCGAAGGGCACATGCATATATTTTTTCCAGAGCGATCCCTCTAATAACTTATTAGTAACCTTTACATGTACGCATGTTAACGCATGTCGTACAATTAAATATTCATACTCGAAAGCGACATTACAAAGCTAGATTGAACTCGTGGGCACGTTTGTTTTATCCGTATCCACTCAGACGTGTAGCTAAATGTGGATATTGACGTACTGCAGACCCTAGTTATAAATGCCACTCACTACGTGGACCTCTCTGTATTATCGTCCACATCATCTCGTGGGTATAGTTGGAACGTGCAGTGGAAAGTACGGCCCAGTCCGTCGTTGTTCGATCATCAACACACGTTGCCAGATGTTATTAAGCACCTGCATTTGACAATTTAAATGGGTAGTGATTAGACCATCGTGCTCTCAATCGACATATATCCCGCGTTCCCGTCCTGTTCCTGCCGCTCCGAAGTTTCGGCACGTTCTTTGACTCCACGTTGCTCCAGTTCACTCAGGTGATTGAATTAATACCTGGCTATAGACAGTGGTTGGTATTTGTGTGTGAATAGTCTTAGCGCAATAGGCCTTATTTTACAGGGTGGTGGAATGCTTTCCAGAGAAGTCGATATGCCGTTCGATTGAACAGGTCAGCAAGGTTCAAGTATAAATAGTAAGGATTGGATACCTATCACTATTAGAACTTACCTTTATCAACAGTTATCTGATAACACACACACTGCCTTACTAATCATATACTTAGCAGCTCCCGCGTGCACATATGTAAGAGACAATCAAAGTACTCCTCCTAACACACTGACATCGTTCCGTCTTTTGTTGACCAGCTGTACTGTAGTGTAGATCATGGATGATAGCCAGGCTCCTGTTCATTTTCACATTGGCATACAATAAAATAAAATCAAAGTTGTGATTCCATGTGAAGCGAATTATATACGGTGACTAAAAAATCGATGAATGGTGAGAAAATGTGAGTAGGTTCGCCTTAGTTGGAATATTATGTAATACAGCACAAGTGTTAATCGCCGATATTGCAAATCGGAACCGTTTGATGCGTTGAGTGTTGAGCGAAGTCATCTCACACGTAGGTATCGCTATTCATCTGTGCAACTAATTGTACTGAATTATTGATGGTCCTTTAAACGAACGCACGGACACCTGAACAAAAGATGCCAGCATTACCACCGCAGACAAAAACAAGCAGCATACGTGGCGTTGTTGCAGAATACACGTATAGTTAGATTGAATAGATTCAAAGCCATTTCTTTCTCGATTATTGTATCTCAGAGCAATTCGCATATAAAATATAATTAATTAAAAAGTCCCATTGCGTTATGTTGCATGGAATTATCATTCATCATGCCCACTCCTCACATTAACTGCTCTTAAACAGACACAGGCGCACGTTAAACGTATTTTAATGCTAATGTGTGGAAGCTGACTTTAGAATGTGAGACAGGATAGGGGCAGATTACACACACAAATTAACTGATAGATCAATCACTTATATATTCTTATATTGACAACGACCCTTGGATCAATCAACATTCATTCGCAGTTGTATTGTATTGTAATAGTACCATTGCATCCATGGTTAACCAGATATTTATTTTCTCCCTCTCTTGCTCTCCTTTGTGTTACATGGAAAACAAGATACATTGCACCTGTACATACGTTGATACACGACCTTTCAACACCAGCGATGTTAGTATGCCATCCACCCGTCAGGTGTCACCGCCCCCACCTGGCTTATGGGTCAGTTTACTTTCATTCCGAACCGTACTCACTAGATGGCACCGTAGGTTTTTATCAAATAGCATTCAACATACGTACGGACACGCAGGCACGCGCTGGTTCGTTCGTTTGTTTCGTTCGTTTGAGTTTGCGCTAAGCGTTTGTTTATTTGTTTGTGTGTGTGTGTGTGTGTGTGTGTGTGTGTGTGTGTGTGTGTGTGTGTGTGTGTGTGTGTGTGTGCATGTGTGAGGCGTTCGTGCACACACCAACACACACACACACACACACACACACACACACACACACACACACACACACACACACACACACACACACACACACACACACACACACACACACGCACGCACGCACACACACACACACACACCACACCACACACACGCACATACAAACAAGCACACGCACACTCACACGCACACATACATACACACACACAAACACACATACAAAGACGCACACAAACACACAACACACAAACAATCACACAACAACAACAACAACAACAACAACAACAACAACACACCATTATACTATATTTCTTGACGCAAACCGAGTAGTCGCACTCAGAGCACACAACAGAATCGACAATACCCAACGGAATTTCTGTACTCAGATATTGTACGAGACATGTATAACTAGGCTATTGTTGTTGATTACTGCCGACGTCTTCCACGTGGACGTCCCGCAAGGACAGGTTATAAATGCGTTTCGCGCAGACATAGGTCCAGCCACAACGAACAATAATGGCCTTTAACGACACTATTGTTGCGAGATGTGGCTTGACCAGTAATGTTGTAAGCTACGCCAAGTACAAATACTGGTGTATTTGTACGTGAAGCATCTTTTAATGGTGGATTTGTTTCTGAATCAAACACCATCTGAAACACTCTCCTCTACTTGCAGGAAATACTGCACTATTACAGTTTATAACAAGTGGTTCTTATTATAATAAATGTGATTTCGAAGATTCAAAACTGACATTTACACGGCCATAAACATGACTTTCTGAGCCACTAGCGTTGGAAGTCAACGTATCTTGTTTTTCAGCTAGGTTGACGTTCTGAACTGATGTAGAAAGATGTAGATTTTATATAAGGAGTCAGCGTTTAGCGAAGCATCTTCGTTTGGTTAGGAGCTGGAATGTAGAAGACCCCCAAATAAAACACCACAGAAATACAACCCAAACGAAATACACCACAAAAAAAATCTACAACAATAGGATTCAATTCATCGTAAGAGAATCCCACTGAAAAAAATAAAGAATTCCACTAAAAAGAATTACTGAAGACATGCATCACAAGCAAATAGAATATCTCCATTTGAATTTCACAGTAAAATCATCCACAGAAGACAAACACGAACATGTACACTCAGTTAATGATGACTAAGAATACGTTGTATGCAGCATGGTGCCTGTGATGATTGATCGTCGATTTTGCTGCGACAAAATGGTGTAATGCAATTAGCTGCTCTGCGGTAACATCATGTTGTCAGCCAATTCGTTACCCAGCAGTAATACCTACAGTATCACATTTTCGGGGATTGTTCAGAGTTGAACTTTTTATTTTCCAAATTAACTTAGACAAGCGATAAATTACACTCTTCGCTCGTTGGTCGGTTACTCACTCTTAATCATTAGCTCGTGTTCTAGGTAATATCAGATGGACGGCGTTATATAATAATGCCTATATAAAATATACTCGCATGCACTAGGCGCGGATCCGGGGGTTTCCTTGAAAAAGCTATACTGGAGAGTTTAGTTGGATGTGTTTTGCGGATCCGGTGTGCGAGTGTGTGTGTGTGTGTGTGTGTGTGTGTGTGTGTGTGCGCGCGCGCGCGCGCGTGCATGTGTCTATATGTGTGCGTGCGTGTGCTTGCGAGCGTGCGTGCATGCGTGCGTATGTGGGTGGAGCTGGAGGTATTGGTGAACCTGAATGGGGTACAGTTGGAGGTATTGGTGAGCCTGAATGGGGTACAGTTGGAGGTATTGGTGAGCCTGAATGGGGTGCAGTTGGAGGTATTGGTGAGCCTGAATGGGGTGAAGCTGGAGGTATTGGTGAGCCTGAATGGGGTACAGTTGGAGGTATTGGTGAGCCTGAATGGGGTGCAGCTGGAGGTATTGGTGAGCCTGAATGCGGTACAGTTGGAGGATTCCGATGACTTCAAGGGGGGTGTAGTTTGAGATTTTTTGTGAGCCTTAAGGGTGTGATGGATGGTTGGCCTCCCATTGGTCAAATCGTACATCCGCTACTGTGCACGTGTGATTATAATATATAAATGTCTACATCTGGAGACACACAAGAACTCAAATTCAAAGATAATAATTTAGATAGTCGTTCTGCGTACGGCTTTCCACAGGAACCACTGCTTCTAGAACACTGGCGTGATGAATCGGTAGGACATTTTACCAGTCACATTATAGATAGATACCTATACGCTACTGACACTGCGTATCTATGCAGCATATATCCAATCAGTTTGTTAGTTTCCAGATGGTTGGATGTTATCACAGTCGTAATTAATTCAACAGCCAGGCAGGATTACACCTTATTGTACACCAAATTTAATAGTTTGTGTGATCGCCTAAAATAAATGGCTTTCCTTGAACAATGTCATTGGAATGCTCCATCGTCCATCCAATATATCTAAGAACTGACTTGAAACAAACCAAGCTGTCTCTCAATATAAAGAGGGCCTCGTATGATCTACCTTCAAAAATTCAAACTTTATGAGTGGCATAAGATGAATAGCCCCTTAAATTTGTGCATACTGCATTATGCCTTATACAATATATCTGCTACGTTTACAAAACTGGTTAGTTTTGTTTAGTGATCCATTTTAGTATTCATATGCATATTGTTAACCTGGTGTATTATTTAGCAACTTGTACATTATAAATTATCTAATGTAATGTATTACTAATTGCACAGCCAAATAATTTTATTTTAGCACTTATACATTTTATGCGTTTCTGTGTATATTTTGTCCAGATTTGTGTCGCTATGTAAACGTACATATTATTATTAAATGCAAAGTTGCATTGTGCATTCACGAACAAAGACAGACGTCCACAGCTTCATGTCAGATTACATGTATGGATAGATGATATATAGAAAATACTGAAAAAGCATCCAATACGCGTGTGTATGTTTTATGTAGCAGCACATTATCACATTATTACATTATTATAACGGTTACGGCACACTTAGGCCTATTTGACGACGCCATCCAGAGTAGCTCGCTCGCAGACAAGGCGGGTTAATTTAATGCAGTAAAATAACATCAGACTGGCTGGCGAGGATCCATCGAAAACGCTGTAACATCAGGTATTTAATTGATATGCACTCAGAATCCGTGTCTCTGCTTGACTCGAAAGCATTACCTGCTACTCAGTGGATCGGGTAGGATACAGTAAGGCAAACAAAATAGTAAAAACCACTTCGACCCATCGCTGCACGGTATTGGTGATTCCAGTAATGTTTATACTGTTTCCTGCGTACAACTAAATGGAGAAGCCCTTTGATTGTCCGATCGCTGAAGTAGATACTAGGTAGTGGCAGGAGACGGACTGATTTAAAGGTCTGATGAATCACGTATGCTTTTTAAAAGTCCCATCTGAATTACTTCGTTTGTTCGTCTAGTTTCAGCGTCTGCAGATATTTTTTATATAGATTTTTGTGAAATCATCGAAAAAATTATAACATTATTTTGACAGGATCAGTGAAAATGTAAAAAAGGAAAAATGTGGTAAGGATTTTGTAAACATAACTACTCTAGAAGACCAGGAACTGTGATGAAACTCCTCACAGGCCTCACAGACCTCACAGACTGATCAAATGAAATTTAATCAGTGACACCTATTCAAAACTTAAAGTCGCATACAACAATATGCATAGACGGATCCTAGGATACCACCGATGCGACAGTGCGAGTAATATGTTTGTAAATAATGCTATTGACTTATTTGACACCCTAGTGCGCAAACATGTTAATGGTTTCCGAAAACGAGTTCTTAATATTGACAATAATATGATAAAATATATGTGTAACTGTAAAGAAATTGTTAATGAGCCCATGTGGTCCTGCTGGTCAAAATCTCTATATGTTGTAAAATAGTAACTGTATTATATATCTTTTTACATATTTATTTTAGTTACTTTTTCTTCTATTGTTAGTACTTTTTATCCCTTAACTTATTAGTTTGGTTAACTCATTTATATATTTTAGTTATTAGTTTGTAATTATGTACTTTTATCCTGTTTGTATGTAGATTACTTAACTGTACATGTACAATGTGTTTTTGTACCAGAAAATAAAAAGTATTCATCATCATCATACATATTTGGAAACTTTTCGTCCCAACTCCCATAAGAGTGGAATCTTCTACCGCCAAGTACTATTTCATGTAAATCACTGAATTCATTCCAGAGTAGTATCAACCAACTGTTCAGAGACTCAGCCAAACTAAGCCACCAAGCGCAGTGATACAGATATTGGCTCCATATGCCATAGCGATAAGTTTGTAAACAAGATTTAACAAACCTCATTATGTGGTAGAATATAATTTAGGTGATAAAGTAACAAACATAAAACTACTTACATCAGATAATATCTGTGTAAGCCAGTGCCTGCAAGACATTTTGATTAGGTAGCTTTATTGTTAAAATTAAGCATTTGCGATAACCGGGCGAACTAAGTTTATGTAGCTAGTGTCCCATGTACTCGCTAGGGCGCGGGATAACCTAAATAAATAAGGCAGCCTAGCGTAAAGTAATTGATTGTATTTAAATTAGGTCACTACCGGTAACGTTAGTATTTCTGATAGGATAGATAGTCAGCAGTGACTATAACCAAAAACTGTAACCGAAATAAACAAGGCAATCTTATGTAAAGTGTAACATTTGTGCACAGTAAACAGTCTTCTTGAAGACTACATAGACAATGAATAGTGTAAACACAGTTGACTAAACTATTTTAAATAGCTAATTAGGTTATTATTAAATAAATTCTGATATGGCGCCTTGTAAGCGGCAAGTCAAGGCAAAGAGACACATGGTGTGCGACGACTGCCATAGTTGGGTGGATTTTGCCCTATCCGGCTGTGGGAAGTCATGGGCAGAGACCAAGGAAGAGGCATTCGCCTATCATTGCGTGGGGTATTTGAAGGTGGAATGTCTGGAGAAGGAGGTAGCTAGGTTGGTAGATATTGTTAAGGGGATGGAGATGAGAATCAGCAAGGAGACAGATGGAATGGAGAGAGACGACAGGGAGAGAGTTGGGAATACTGTGAGACTGAAGGAGCAGAGTAGTGGCAAGAAGACCGAGGAAAGGAGACTGAGAGGAGGGAAGGTGATCGGAGAGGAAGAAATTGGAGGATCGACGGCAGGAAATGTGACATGCGTGAAGATGACAGGGGAGAAAGTGCCCGCAGAGAAAAAGAGACGGAAGAGGAGAGAAGGAAATGCAACGGGAGGAAAGATGACGGGAAGAAAAGAAGTGAGAGTAAATGTGACAGAAGAGAAGTTGGGAGGGACGATGATAGGGGGAAAGGTGACAAGAGAAACAGCGTCAGGAAAGAATGGAACGGACGGGATTGTGACAGGAGAGCAGAAGACAGGGGAACAAGACTACAATCAGCCAGATGCAAACCGGAGAAGGAGCTACTCTGAGGCAGTAATTGAGGGGGCATTGAGAAAAGAGAGGGTGTTTATGGGCGACTCTATTCTGAGAAAGACGGATAAGATACTAAGCAAAGGGGAGGACGTCGTTGTTTGCCGGGGGCTAGGATAGAACATGTGACTGAAAGGGTAGAGAAGATATTGAGGTATGGCAAGGGAGGGTCTATACTAGTACACGTAGGGATAAATTGTGCTGACAGGGGGGAAACAACTAGGATTGTACAGAAGTACAGACAGTTAGTGAGGAAGCTAAAGAAGACAAACATCGAACAGATTATTCTGTCTGGAATTTTGCCAGTAATGGGACCAACATATAGAAACTGCAAGAGGATGGCGATCAACGCACTAGTTGAGCAGATGTGTAAAGAAGAGGGGGTGGGATTCGTAGATTTATGGGGATACTTTGTTGGGAGGGAAGATGTGTACACGAAAGATGACCTCCATTTAAGTGGAAATGGGGCAGCAGTTTTCTCAGAGAACGTGCTGCAATATGTTGACAGTGGGACAGGCTGCATCTATTTAAATTAGATTCGCAGGGGGGATTCACAGAGAAGCCTGAAACTGGAGGCATAGATAAAGACAGCAGAAATAAATCAGCATGGAAAACTGTTCTGAATCAGGATATAAATGCATTTGTTTAAATGCAAGGAGCATAGTAAACAAACTAAGTGAACTAAACGTTATGGTAGACGATATTGACCCTCACATAATAGGAATAACCGAATCATGGGCCACCACTGATGTATTAGAATTGGGACTAACACGCCATGTAATGTTCAGTAAAGATAGAATAGGAAGAAAGGGAGGTGGAGTTATTTTATATGTTAAAGATTCTATCCGGGCTTATGAATAAAAATTACAAAGAGAAGCAGATTGCGAAGAAGCTGTTTGGTGTAACATAGTTACAGGAAACTCAACGTTAACGGTGGGGTTAGTTTATCGAAGTCCAAACATAAGTGTAGAAGAGAATGAAAAAGTACAAAACGCTATAAGGGAAGTTAGCAAAAGGGACTGTATTATTATGGGAGATTTTAACCATGGTCATATACAATGAAAATCTCTACAAAGTACGGGGAGTGAGGACCACGAGTTTTAAGTTTTAGTACAAGACAGTTTCCTTTCTCAACATGTGCTATAGCCAACCAGGGGTGTGAATGTGTTAGACATAGTTTTGTCATCACAGAATGAATTAGTTGACAATGTCAAATTATGTGAGCCACTGGGAAGTAGTGATCACAACCAGATACATTTTATCATCAAAGTAAAATCAGAAAGAAATAATAAAAAGCAGTTCAGAAGACATTTTCACAAAGGAAGATAGATATAAGGAAATGAGGAAATATTTAGCAAATATAGACTGGAACAATACACTGAAGAATAAGTCAGCAACATAATGCTGGACTATCTTAAAGAGTGAAATAGAGTGCATCGTCAATAAATTCATTCCCTTGAAAAAACAAGGGAAACGGTACAAAAAGAAATACTATCGAAAGAAGCCATTAGAAAAATTAAGTACAAACAAACGATATGGAAGTCATATAGATGTACTGGAAATAACGAAGACTACAACATTTATAAAGAAGCACTAAACCAAGCTACAACTGAAATTCGAAATTCGAAGAGAAGTTACGAACAAAAAGTAGCTTGTAATATAAAACAAGACAGCAAGAGTTGTTATGCATATGTTCCGAGCAAACCGAAAGTTCAGGATAAGGTCGGTCCTCTAGAAGATAGTGCAGGAAATATAATATCAGAGGGATTCTTAATGGCAACAGACATGAATGAGTATTTTAGTTCAGTGTTTACTAGGGAAGATATTAGTTCACTGCCAGTACCAGAGGCTAAGTTCAAGGGGGCAGAATCATACTATTTAGGACAGTTAATTGTAACCCTGGAAATGGTAGCTAAGAAAATTAGGGCTATGAAGTATAATAAATCACCTGGAGTGGATGAGATTCCGCCCAAACTACTATTGGAAATTGTAGAACAAATTAACATACCACTTGCAACAGTTTTCTACTTGTCATTAGAAGAGGGAGTGGTTCCTTTATAATGGAAAGAAGCAAAAAATATACCGTTATGTAAGAAAGGTTCCAGAAACAAGTCAGAGAACTACAAACCAGTGAGTTTAACGTCAGTGATTTGCAAATTATTAGAAAGACTAATTAAAGATCACATGGTGGATTTTATTGTTAAACATAACTTGTTAAACCCATCTCAACATGGGTTTCTAAAAGTGAGGTCATGCTTAACAAATATGTTATGTTTTTTGGAAGATATCACAAAGTGGGTAGACGAGGGATCACCAGTAGATATAATCTACTTAGATTTTCAGAAAGCTTTTGACAAAGTGCCACATCAAAGATTACTGCTTAAACTAAAGGCCCATGGCATAGGAAATGGTTTAATTAACTGGATAGAAAAATTGCTAATTGACAGAAGACAACGGGTAGTAGTTGATGGGTAGGCTTCAAACTGGAAATCAGTTTTGAGTGGGGTACCACAGGGATCAGTACTGGGACCTATATTATTCTTAATATATATCAACGATTTGGATGATGATATAACAAGCAAGGTGTTGAAATTTGCGGATGATACAAAATTGTTTACAAGGATTAAACGTGATGGAGATAGACAGCATTTAAAGATGATCTTGACAGATTGGTAAAATGGTCTGAAAAATGGCAAATGTCGTTACATTGTGGGAAATGTAAATGTCTCCACACATGACATGGAAACGAAGATGTACAATATACAATTGGAGGTTCTGTACTAAGTACTACTATAAAAGAAAATGATTTAGGGTTAACCATTAGTGCTGATATGAAGGTTTCAGAGCAGTGCAGTATTGCTGCTTCAAAAGGGAAATCAAATCCTTGGATTAATTAGGCGAAACATAACGTATAAGGAAAAAGAGCTAATAATACCGCTGTACAAAACAATAGTTAGGCCTCATTTAGAATATTGTATTCAAGCGTGGAGGCCATATCGCAGGAAGGACATAGGTATGCTAGAAAGAGTACAGAGGAGAGCAACTAAAATGATACAAAAACTGAGGCATCTTAGTTACGAAATACGCCTAAAAATGTGGTTTAACAACACTAGAGACCAGGAGATTGAGAGGAGATCATATAGAAGTATCTAAAATATTGAATGGTTATAAAAATATTGATAGAAATATTTTTTTTCAGTTATGAAAGATAGAAGGACCAGAGGACATGAAGTTACATTAGTAAAGGAGCAGTGTAGATTAGATATACGAAAGTTCTCATTTTCACAAAGGACTCACTGTAATTGAATGGAATAGATTAACTCCTGATTGTGTTGGTGCTAGTATCGTGAATATGTGTACAAATAAAATCGACACATACCTTAAAAGGACGGGATACACGTAGATAAAAAGTATTGGACTCTCGATAAGCCAAAAGGCTTCCTTGTCCACCTGCCATCTAGAGTTAATTTTCTGGATGGCAATCTTGTTAAATAGAAAACAATATGTTGAAATAGAGGATAATATATGCTCTTCAAAAGAGCTAGAAGAAACAGCGTGACTTACCAATTACTAACCATAGATAACACTGCTATTGACAGTGACAGAATTTTACTTTCTTGGAAGAACGTTTAATGAACAATGTACTGGAAAAATCACACTGAAAAAGTTTCAAATTGGTTTCCAAGGACGCATGGTGTCTTAAATAGACTAAAACTCTTAATAAAAATATAAAAGATTGTATTGTACAACACACTAATACTGCCACACTTAAACTACCGCATTACCGCTTGGGGTTACAAATGTGACATAATTCAGAAACTTCAAAAGAAACTTGAGTTATTAGTGTAAGCAAACATAATGCTCACACTGAACCACTGTTAAACAGTCTTAAATTATTAAAAATACAACACATATTAAAATCGCAGGAACCAAAATTTTATTATAAATTCGTGCATAACAAACTTCCTGTTTACCTTCAAAATTTGCCGCTTCGTCAGAACAATAGCATTCACGATTTCAAAACAGGTGGACAATACAATATACATACAATCAGGGTACAACATGATTTTGCGAAACAGCGTCTAAGATACACCTTGCCGCATACTATCAATAATGCACCTGATTTAATAAAAAAATTAATCTCCATTCACAGCTTACACAGGTTTCTAATGTATGTTAAACATAATTATTTGAAAACCTATTTCCCTATATGTACGAAATTGTTACATTTGTTATTATGAGTGAACAACAAATATGACTAAGCTTTTATGTTTACTTCTTTGGACGAATGGCCAATCGTCCAAAATCATGTATAATGTCATGTTCTAAGCTTTGTCTGACTTACTCTGTTAACCGATTTATGCTACAATGTTGTTATATACCAGGATTTGTCATCAATATAACTGGTGACTCCCACCAGAGCGGCTTTTTTAGCCTTAGTGGGAGTCTCCCTGATCCACACGTGATGATTTGTATACCATGTGATTACTATATTTGTGCTTTTTTTACGTATTCACTTATTGAGTGATATGTATATGGGTCTTAATAAAGAACTTATGTCTGTCTGTTCAGTCTGATTTAATAATAACAATGGATGCTTTCGATAATTTTAACAAACGTACGTTCCAGTGATGATGATGATAATAATATAATGATAAAATGTCTTCTTTACCAAAAATATCATGGGAACACCCGAGCTCAGTGGCGAAACAAAAGGACTAAAGAACTAAACATTTCCATAATCGTGTACAAAGCGAAAGTCGTCAACTGATGGATGGAATTGCTAAGAAGTTAAAGATAGTAGAACACATTTAAAAGATAGGTCTTTAGGTGACGGCAAAATGAAACTGTTTTTTCGGTGATTTAACACTAACAGGAAATGAGCTCCACAAAGTTTGTTCGGCAATCGAGAAGTCTCCAGTTCCAGTTTTCGTCATAACTTTTGGAACAAAAAGTAGATTAGAAACAGCCGACCGAAGCTGTCTGAGCTTTCTTGCTAGAGTGAGCAATGAATGTAGATAAGGGAAAATCACTAAAGCAATTCACACACTACAAATATAATCGCCGACGAATCTAGTTCTCGTTAAACTACATGATTTGAAGAGGGAACTGTGACTAACTAGTTACACAGTGTCATAGTGTGCGGTTCGCTATTACATCTGTACGTCCTCCTGATTATTGACCGTATCAAATTACAAAGGCCATAAAGTCGTGTTGACACTGAACCGACGTAGTATCGTCTTCCGAAATAACAAGTTCGGTGTGTTTGATGGCTTTCTCCTCTGTATGCTGTTTGTCCAATTATAGTTTTTTTGTAGAATTATCATTAGTTGGCTATCATCAAGAGGCGAACATGTCACCTCGAGCTTAATCAAGACTTGTTTTATGAAATAGTATGGCATTAAACGACAGCCATTTCGTGCATTTGCCAGTCAAAATATTTGCTACCCGTTAATTATTAAAATAGCTTCAGACTGTCATCCACAAATCTGCTCCGCTGATGTGTGCAGAAATTATAGCTCAACATGCAGTTTGTTGATTTGGAAACCGGGACAAAGTATAACGCTTCAGACGGACAAATGTGTTACTAAGAGGCAGTGAATCAATAGTAGAACACGCATCGTTTTTCAGTGTGCAATGGCTTTGCGCCATCGAGGCATGGTGTCAACCGTTACCACAGAGCACATGTGAAATCTGTACAGGCGACTGGGGTCCGCAGCTGCAAATTGTTCCATCACTCCCACGTAGTAAATAAACATGCGCCGCTAAATGATAAACCTGTGCCAACCAATCATTGACTTTTGTCGCAGAGACACGACGGGGAGACAGCGTTGGCTGCGGGGCCCGGAGCGGCAACGGAGCCGTCGTCATCGCCAACACTCTTTGTCGGATGGCGTCGGAGGAGGACTTCAGTGCGGCGGTAGACGAGGACGACGTGATGGCGGGCGGCGTGGAGGACGCGCCCGCCACCGAGCAGCTCCAAGGGTGGAAGAGATCACGCCGGTCGGCCGGGAGTCGTCGCGCCGTGCGGGCCTCCAGGCGGGAGGAATCGGACAACGACGGACGGGTGATCTATCAAGATGACCCGAAGCGTTGCAGCGACGGGAACCGTGGTTCGTGGTTCTCGAACTTGTGCAGCTGTTGCCGGTGCTGTCGAGGCGGCGGCGGTGAGAGTTTGGAGAGGACGAAGTCGGACGCCAAGAACCCGGGATACATGGAAGCGGACGATGATATATACAGGAAGATGTGTATTGGAACGTTGTTTGCCTTCATCCACCTCCTCCTCGCAATCCTCGCTGTCTTCGCCACGTATTCCATGGTCAAAGACCTCATCACGTCGATGAAGAACCCCGTCAGGTCGGTGCACTACCGTAAGGTGGACAACTACGAGGCGCCAGGTGAGTACAAAGTAATTATGTCGTTGTCATCGTGTTTGGTGTCATCGTCGTCAACGACGACAACAACAAAGACAAAAAGAAGACGACGAAGACGACGACATAGGCTACGACAAAGACGACAAAAATACGATACAGACGACGACAAAGGCTACAACAAAGACGACAAATACAACAAAGACGATAACTATGATAACAAAGACGAGACAAAGAAGACCACCAAGACGACGACAAAAACGACTACTATAAAGACGAAAAGACGACGAGAATATCTATCAAAACAAAATTGTATTATGTCCGGGCAGCGGACATCGAAGGACGCCGTCTGGGAATCTGTTACGTAGTAGTTTATTAGATTGATTCGTCTGTAACACAAATATATACGCTCGCGAGGCTGGAGAGAAACATGAGGAGATAAGGTGGCAGTTAATCATAGCAGTGCTGAATAGGATTGTGACAGTTACTGATTACAACGTCCACATTATACAGCGTGAACGTTTGAAATAGAACATTCGTCACATTGCATTGCAATGAACGTAATTATTATAAGAAAACATTCGCTATATCAGAATACGATATAGGAGAAATCGCCTACTTGTTCTATAAACGTTTGTCATGTAAATAAGTTTTACAGTGTGTCCAGTGCTTCCGGCCTCTTGATGGCAAGCAGACGGAGCGTGCCTAGGCGTTACATGGACTATAATTGCATATTCTACCCAGAGGACTCTGTGTCCTTGTACGTCCAGTTCAGCAAACCCCATGAGGGTAACAAGATTGTCTCTCTCAAATGACGATCAATTGCGCCATCGACTGGGTTCTAAGTTTCTGGACCTTAAGGTAGGCGTGGAGGTTGATAAGTACCTGACAGGGGGAGTGTTGCCCGCGACTCCAAGCTCCCATTGTTATAGATACCTGGGTATATCCGTAAGCGTCAGAAATGGTTATCTGCGTTCACAGAAGAGCTCCTCACTTGGGGAACCGTCTTGGCAGGCAACAAGAAAACTTATATATATTTTAATGTAAAGATATAGGTATTCAGGTGAGACGATTTCAAATATGTTACTTCTGACCTTCGCTGACATTCAGGTATCCGCCATTTTAAAAGATGGCGCCTATCAAAGCCTATTATCCCTACACCTTAAGAACTATACCATATAGAGCCATAACGGTGATGTCAAACTATAGGTTTTCAGGTGGGGCGATTTTAAATTATGTTACTGTTAACCGTCTCCGACATTCATATCCGCCATTTTCACCATACCATGTGGCCGCCAGATATTTCTGTGTGTGATACCATAGGCAAAACCACTTCAAACATTATTTGATTGACTTTATTGTGATACTTGCCCCCTAAATACACATGAAGGGTTTCTAAACGGTTCACACATTCTGCTCACATCCACACCCGGTTGCTGACATCAGAATTATTTCCCTGTCCCGATTTCTACCACAATAATTTCGCGGCCACGTTCGCGAGCAAATCTGACAGCTAGCACAACAACGTCACAGTCGACATATTTTATGACGATGTTCTTTATTCCCTGTGTGAAACTATCCGCAGAATGTAGACACCCTAACGTTAGCGTCTTTGTGTGTAGGTGGTGGCAGACACGCCAGCTAGTTGCCTCTGAGCACAGGATATTTTCTCCACTTGTGATCATCACCTTGGCGGGAAATGTTTCGGCAGCCACTCGTTCAGTTAGCAGTTGAAATAGTTAAGTATTATTGTCTTTCTCTCGCAGGAACTCTGACCAACGTGCAGATAACTTATTTCGTTTGTATGTACACTTCCCTTTCTTCCGAGTGGCGGCATTGAAGGTGTCAACTGTACACATGAAAAACCGAAAATGGCTCGAGGATGTTAAGTAGTGTTCTTTTAGGCACTGAAGCTGGTGAGATTTTGGACCAGTGCCGTTGTTTGACGGAGGAAATACTTCTCATGCTGGACAAAGCATCGAAGTCGATTTTGCGAGTATGGCAAGCGGTGAATAATGTTGGAAACAACATGCGTGTATGTTTCAAAATACAATATATGTTGTTGTGTATACATGTGACTTTCATTTCATTTCAAATCAAATCGAATTATTTAGACACCACGTATCACTACAACGCAGATTCAGGGATGTTTACAAACTAAAACATTATGTAGGAATACGTACGTCGTTATAATATTACAATACATGTGGTACATATGCTAACACAATAAAAACTACACATTTCGATTATAATGTAGGCCACATATAACATTGACATGTATATAATTATGTACGTATTAAAAAAGAAAATAAGTTAAAAAAAACTGATTAAATAGAAATGTTTTCAGGTCTATCCTAAAACGTACAGAGTGACGTTGGCTTCTTAGCTCTAGTGGAAGAGAATTCCAGAGAACATGAAAATGCGTGTCGGCCGAACCGTTCCAGGGTAACTCTAGGAACAACCATGAGAGACTGGTCGGCCGAGCGAACAGTGCGACAGGGAACATATGCAGATATACGGTCAGCAAGGTACTGTGGAGTGTTTGAATGCCCAGCGACGTCAAGGTCAACAGTTTAAATTGAATTCGCTGCGCCACAGGTAGCCAATGCAGCTCTCGTAGTGCCGCCGTCATGCGGTGTTGGTCACGCCGACGTAAGCAGACTACGACACGCGCAGCTGATCGTTGGACCATCTCTATTCAGTGCAACAAGGTTCCGGTAATGCCGTACAGGGCCGCGTTTCCGGAGTCGTGTCGTGACGTGACTAGCGCAAGTACAAGCGACTTGCACGCTGTAAGCGGGAGAGATGATCGTGTTCGCGCTACACCACGTAGATGGGCGTAGGCAGTACAATAGGTACGGCTAACGTGTGCGGCCATCGACATCGTGGAGTCGAGCTGTATTCCAAGATCACGTATGTTGGCGGAAGTGCTGACGTTGCAACTGCAAACGTCGATGGGAAGAGGCGGTGGCTGTCGAACACGGTTGTTTGGTGCTGCAAACAGTATCGCCCCTGTCTTAGCCTCGTCCAAAAGCAGATAGCGCGACGCTAGCCATGGTTTCACGTCAGTCACACAACGGGATATCCGGTCGGCGGCGGACGCAGAATCATTTCGCGGAAAATCAACATAGAGTTGGGTGTCATCGACGTGGACATGGTAGCGAACATCGTGCTTCGAGAATACGTCGGAAAGGCTGCACAGTATACAAAAAATACCAGAGGGACCAAAACACTGCCCTGTGGAACTCTATGTTGTAGTCTGCAGTCGCAAGAATGATGACCGTCAACGCTGACGTACTGTGTTCGGTCGGCAAAGTAAGAGGCGAGCCAGCAAAGTGCGTCGCTTCGCCCTCCGATTCGGTCTAGTTCAGCGACAAGAATGTCATGGTCGATCGTGTCGAACGCAGCGCTGAGGTCAAGGAGAAGCATTACTACAAGCTGACAATCATCCAGTGATCTTAACACGTCATCTTGGATACACAAACGCTGTGTGAAGGGCGGTAGGCGCTCTGAAAAGGATCTCCGATGCCGTCGTGTTGAATATGTAAACGCAGTTGGGTGGAGACGTGGCGTTCAAGTAACTTGGATGCTTATGGAAGGTTCGAGATAGGTTGACTGCATGCTTCAGACGGGCAGGAACAGTGGAAGACTCGTAGGACAGGTTGATCAATTTCACGAGAATCGGCGCTAATATGGATATATTGGCCTTCAGAATAACGGAGGGCAGTGGATCAAACGTAGACGATTGAAACGCTAGCAGCGTCGAAGAAACAATACGTGGCTGTGCGTTGCCAACATCTGCCGGCGGAACCATGATTCGGCTGCGGATCGAGTTGATCTTGTCGGCGAAGTGATAAGCGACACGCTCGGCAAGAACGGCAGGGCCACCAATGTCGGTGGGAAGATGGTTCACACACATACGGCCAAGAAGATGGTTCGCAATACGAAACATTGCCCGGTTGTCGCTCGAGACGGATTCAATTTCTTTACTATAGAACGCAGCTTTCGTAGAAGCTAGTGTCCGGCAGTACTGGTCACGAAATTCAGTATAGGAAAGACGGTGGTCGTTGGTCTTTCTACGTCGTCACGAGCGCTCACGCAAACGGACCTAACGTTTCAGCTCGTCCAGTTACCGACACCACCACGGAGTATGTGGTCGTTTCTCAAGACATCAACTGAAGAAATGCAGTTTGTTCTTTTTGATTGTTTCATGGCCTGTTGTTGAATATTTAACGTTGCGAAGATCAAACTTTACATATTTGAAATAATCGCATCCGAAAACCTATATTCTGACATCAATCGTGTACTCTAGGTAATGTAGTTCTCAAGATATGGGGATACTAATGCTTTAATTGGCGCCATCTTTGTAAATGGCAGATAAATGAATGTTGGCGAAGTTCATGTTTCGTATTCCATACATTTTAAATTACTGACGACAAACCTACACACTGACAAACTGGTGGATACTGTGTGGCATAATTGTCAAGACTTGGTAAAATTGGTTTTGAAGACAGCAATCTTTAAAAATGGCGGGTTTTAATGTTGAGTAGTTCAAATATAAAATATTTAGAACCTTTGACGTCTATAACCTGTATTTTAACAATAAAAATGTGGATATATGAGATATGCGGACATTGATTTGACTGCCAAAAACTTAAAAATGGCAGCCATTTCATTAAAAACAAAGGTAAAGTTGCCACCATCCAATGGCAATGCTTAATTCCGTGACACTATATTCACTACATCATCGTAATTACATAAATAACAAGGTGCAACTCAAATGTACACAGAATAGTTATGTGTTAATTATGTATTTCTTGACTGCAACATAGTACGGTAAGGGGATACTTATTTCAATCCAACAACAATTATTATGTAGTATACCTTTGTGTGCTCAGATTTTAGTAATACCAACAAATAGATGGTTATCTGTTTTTATTATACTGATGTACTTTTGATTTGTATTTCTTTATTGCTATTGCTGACAAATCAAGGGATGAGGAAACACTATCGTCTTCAACTCTTACATGTGAACCTTTCACATTGTCCATCGTGCATAGAACACAGTGCATCAGATAGTGCTGAATAGGAATTTGGAGACACTTGCTATGAGAGAGCAGTCAAGCATACACGATTATGTATCAACAAGAAAATGAAATGGAAAACGACAACATGCCAAATAACATTGCATGCTTCGTTGGACTGCAATAATAACAAAATTAAGTATTGTTTCTCAAAGCTGTAGCTTAAGCTCATTCGTTAGAAACATTTACTGCTGACAATCATGAATATATATACTATAACTATTCTCCTGTGATGATATATACCCTACATCTAATTTTGAAAGAAATACATTTACAATAAAAAAATTCAACTGTCAAATAAAGGTAGCAAGTGATGTTAGTATTTTTTTAATAATTAGCCTTTTGTTGATGCAGGTTGTTCACCTGTTTGTTTTATAATGTTTTGTTTAACTAGGAGGATTACTATATTGCAAAATACCTTGTATGTATATATATATATATGTAAACACAACAGCTTTTTACAATACAATATATATATATATTGTATTGTAAAAAGCTGTTGTGTTTACACAATTCTATGAATAATATTGTAGTCAAATAAGTCAACAAACATGTGAAATTACCTCTAATTTTGTTCCATCATACATTATCATGATGTATAGCTGGTATGCAAAATCGTGGTGTGGGTCGTTTAAGAAATGCTCAATTAAAACTGCACTGACATCATGTATATTTTGGATTTTTTACGTAAATCATCACATTAAAATGTGGCATGTAAACACCTAGCACATTTACGAACCATTTTGATAGATATAGCCATTGATGAGGAAACTGGTGTGACTAGTTACACAGAGATTGGATATTTCATAATGGCTGGCTTGCACAATTCTGTCAGTTGCGCGCATCATATTAATCCTAGTGCACTATGCTACAGTTAATTATACGTATAGACGTTGTATTTGACGTTGAAAATAATCCGATGTGATTCTGTGTAATGTCATGAATGTATTGTCCGTTTCCAATAAAACTCGATGTTCGGTCCGTGAATCTGAAATTGTCGTTTGTGACTTGTCACCGGCAACAACGACAGTCTCAAATTGTTCCTTTTACATCGTCGTCATCATCGTACATGTCATAAATTTTCCTGAATGACGTCTATTAGCAATGGTTCATCGCTGTATGCGGCAAAAGTCCTACAAGTCTTCACATTTGCCACACAACTCTCCAAATCCGAATCACAAGAATATTACGCCGTGTCTTCCATATTTTTAGTGGTGAGACAGATTTGGACTATGGCATATATTACGTCACAGTACTTTTCCAAGCGGCAGTCAGGCACACTATTTCATTCGGGATTTAATTCGGAAATCGGTCAGATAGGCTGATTTTTACACATTAAACTGTGAGTGTATATTAACTAAGGAACTAGTCGGATATTACACCTGTCCAAATAGCATCATGTTAGTATGTTATTTAAGTGGTTAAAATAGAAAATTTATGATCATGTCACCTTGAAGGTAATCATGACCTGGGTGATACAGGCTCTACATTGTAAAATATGCTTTTAACACGTGTCTTAAATATCCATTTGTAATGTGTCCTGGTGGTAACACTTATCAAACACATATGAATGAGATCAAACTTGTATTGGCATATGGATAAATATTTAACAGATGGCACATCGATTGATGACCATTCGACTACGTTTACAGTGAGCGATAATGGGGAATATGTTGTGTACAGCGCTGTACTTACTTGAAACTTATAACTAGTTTCAACATAGGTCAAACAGGTATCCAGGCAACACAAAATTTGATTGTCTGTGGGCGTGGATGAATGGAGGGATTAGCGATCTATTGCCTGCCTATCATGACTCATTGTCACTGGCTATTTATATCAGCGCGGTGAGCGGTCGTTTAAAACAATTCCAAGGAATGCGGGCAGTGAATAAAACAGTGATACCGCTGATAATGTCAATAATAGTGACCACAGTAACGTTTCGCCTATTTGGCGAAGAGCTCAAATTTATTTTCGCCAAATAGCAAACCGTTTCGCATCTGGCGCAATTGGCGATCAGCAGCGGTACCCTATTATCAGGTCTCGGTCAAAAGAAAATCGAGGGTGAGCTCGCAGCTGATCGTTGGACCATCTCTATTCGGTGCAACAAGGTTCCGGTAATGCCGTTTCCGGAGTCGTGTCGTGACGTGACTAGCGCAAGTACAAGCGACTTGCACGCTGTAAGCGGGAGAGATGATCGTGTTCGCGCTACACCACGTAGATGGGCGTAGGCAGTACAATAGGTACGGCTAACGTGTGCGGCCATCGACATCGTGGAGTCGAGCTGTATTCCAAGGTCACGTATGTTGGCGGAAGTGCTGACGTTGCAACTGCAAACGTCGATGGGAAGAGGCGGTGGCTGTCGAACACGGTTGTTTGGTGCTGCAAACAGTATCGCCCCTGTCTTAGCCTCGTCCAAAAGCAGATAGCGCGACGCTAGCCATGGTTTCACGTCAGTCACACAACGGGATATCCGGTCGGCGGCGGACGCAGAATCATTTCGCGGAAAATCAACATAGAGTTGGGTGTCATCGACGTGGACATGGTAGCGAACATCGTGCTTCGAGAATACGTCGGAAAGGCTGCACAGTATACAAAAAATAACAGAGGGCCCAAAACACTGCCCTGTGGAACTCTATGTTGTAGTCTGCAGTCGCAAGAATGATGACCGTCAACGCTGACGTACTGTGTTCGGTCGGCAAAGTAAGAGGCGAGCCAGCAAAGTGCGTCGCCTCGCCCTCCGATTCGGTCTAGTTCAGCGACAAGAATGTCATGGTCGATCGTGTCGAACGCAGCGCTGAGGTCAAGGAGAAGCATTACTACAAGCTGACAATCATCCAGTGATCTTAACACGTCATCTTGGATACACAAACGCTGTGTGAAGGGCGGTAGGCGCTCAGAAAAGGATCTCCGATGCCGTCGTGTTGAATATGTAAACGCAGTTGGGTGGAGACGTGGCGTTCAAGTAACTTGGATGCTTATGGAAGGTTCGAGATAGGTTGACTGCATGCTTCAGACGGGCAGGAACAGTGGAAGACTCGTAGGACAGGTTGATCAATTTCACGAGAATCGGCGCTAAGATGGATATATTGGCCTTCAGAATAACGGAGGGCAGTGGATCAAACGTAGACGATTGAAACGCTAGCAGCGTCGAAGAAACAATACGTGGCTGTGCGTTGCCAACATCTGCCGGCGGAACCATGATTCGGCTGCGGATCGAGTTGATCTTGTCGGCGAAGTGATAAGCGACACGCTCGGCAAGAACGGCAGGGCCACCAATGTCGGTGGGAAGATGGTTCACACACATACGGCCAAGAAGATGGTTCGCAATACGAAACATTGCCCGGTTGTCGCTCGAGACGGATTCAATTTCTTTACTATAGAACGCAGCTTTCGTAGAAGCTAGTGTCCGGCAGTACTGGTCACGTAATTCAGTATAGGAAAGACGGTGGTCGTTGGTCTTTCTACGTCGTCACGAGCGCTCACGCAAACGGACCTAACGTTTCAGCTCGTCCAGTTACCGACACCACCACGGAGTATGTGGTCGTTTCTCAAGACATCAACTGAAGAAATGCAGTTTGTTCTTTTTGATTGTTTCATGGCCTGTTGTTGAATGTTTAACGTTGCGAAGATCAAACTTTACATATTTAAAATAATCGCATCCGAAAACCTATATTCTGACATCAATCGTGTACTCTAGGTAATGTAGTTCTCAAGATACGGGGATAATAATGCTTTAATTGGCGCCATCTTTGTAAATGGCAGATAAATGAATGTTGGCGAAGTTCATGTTTCGTATTCCATACATTTTAAATTACTGACGACAAACCTACACACTGACAAACTGGTGGATACTGTGTGGCATAATTGTCAAGACTTGGTAAAATTGGTTTTGAAGACAGCAATCTTTAAAAATGGCGGGTTTGAATGTTGAGTAGTTCAAATATAAAATATTTAGAACCTTTGACGTCTATAACCTGTATTTTAACAATAAAAATGTGGATATATGAGATATGCGGACATTGATTTGACTGCCAAAAACTTAAAAATGGCAGCCATTTCATTAAAAACAAAGGTAAAGTTGCCACCCTCGATTTTCTTTTGACCGAGACCTGATACTAGGGTACCGCTGCTGATCGCCAATTGCGCCAGATGCGAAACGGTTTGCTATTTGGCGAAAATAAATTTGAGCTCTTCGCCAAATAGGCGAAACGTTACTGTGGTCACTATTATTGACATTATCAGCGGTATCACTGTTTTATTCACTGCCCGCATTCCTTGGAATTGTTTTAAACGACCGCTCACCGCGCTGATATAAATAGCCAGTGACAATGAGTCATGATAGGCAGGCAATAGATCGCTAATCCCTCCATTCATCCACGCCCACAGACAATCAAATTTTGTGTTGCCTGGATACCTGTTTGACCTATGTTGAAACTAGTTATAAGTTTCAAGTAAGTACAGCGCTGTACACAACATATTCCCCATTATCGCTCACTGTAAACGTAGTCGAATGGTCATCAATCGATGTGCCATCTGTTAAATATTTATCCATATGCCAATACAAGTTTGATCTCATTCATATGTGTTTGATAAGTGTTACCACCAGGACACATTACAAATGGATATTTAAGACACGTGTTAAAAGCATATTTTACAATGTAGAGCCTTCAAGGTGACATGATCATAAATTTTCTATTTTAACCACTTAAATAACATACTAACATGATGCTATTTGGACAGGTGTAATATCCGACTAGTTCCTTAGTTAATATACACTCACAGTTTAATGTGTAAAAATCAGCCTATCTGACCGATTTCCGAATTAAATCCCGAATGAAATAGTGTGCCTGACTGCCGCTTGGAAAAGTACTGTGACGTAATATATGCCATAGTCCAAATCTGTCTCACCACTAAAAATATGGAAGACACGGCGTAACATTCTTGTGATTCGGATTTGGAGAGTTGTGTGGCAAATGTGAAGACTTGTAGGACTTTTGCCGCATACAGCGATGAACCATTGCTAATAGACGTCATTCAGGAAAGTTTATGACATGTACGATGATGACGACGATGTAAAAGGAACAATTTGAGACTGTCGTTGTTGCCGGTGACAAGTCACAAACGACAATTTCAGATTCACGGACCGAACATCGAGTTTTATTGGAAACGGACAATACATTCATGACATTACACAGAATCACATCGGGTTATTTTCAACGTCAAATACAACGTCTATACGTATAATTAACTGTAGCATAGTGCATTAGGATTAATATGATGCGCGCAACTGACAGAATTGTGCAAGCCAGCCATTATGAAATATCCAATCTCTGTGTAACTAGTCACACCAGTTTCCTCATCAATGGCTATATCTATCAAAATGGTTCGTAAATGTGCTAGGTGTTTACATGCCACATTTTAATGTGATGAATTACGTAAAAAATCCAAAATATACATGATGTCAGTGCAGTTTTAATTGAGCATTTCTTAAACGACCCACACCACGATTTTGCATACCAGCTATACATCATGATAATGTATGATGGAACAAAATTAGAGGTAATTTCACATGTTTGTTGACTTATTTGACTACAATATTATTCATAGAATTGTGTAAACACAACAGCTTTTTACAATACAATATATATATATTGTATTGTAAAAAGCTGTTGTGTTTACATATATATATATACATACAAGGTATTTTGCAATATAGTAATTCTCCTAGTTAAACAAAACATTATAAAACAAACAGGTGAACAACCTGCATCAACAAAAGGCTAATTATTAAAAAAATACTAACATCACTTGCTACCTTTATTTGACAGTTGAATTTTTTTATTGTAAATGTATTTCTTTCAAAATTAGATGTAGGGTATATATCATCACAGGAGAATAGTTATAGTATATATATTCATGATTGTCAGCAGTAAATGTTTCTAACGAATGAGCTTAAGCTACAGCTTTGAGAAACAATACTTAATTTTGTTATTATTGCAGTCCAACGAAGCATGCAATGTTATTTGGCATGTTGTCGTTTTCCATTTCATTTTCTTGTTGATACATAATCGTGTATGCTTGACTGCTCTCTCATAGCAAGTGTCTCCAAATTCCTATTCAGCACTATCTGATGCACTGTGTTCTATGCACGATGGACAATGTGAAAGGTTCACATGTAAGAGTTGAAGACGATAGTGTTTCCTCATCCCTTGATTTGTCAGCAATAGCAATAAAGAAATACAAATCAAAAGTACATCAGTATAATAAAAACAGATAACCATCTATTTGTTGGTATTACTAAAATCTGAGCACACAAAGGTATACTACATAATAATTGTTGTTGGATTGAAATAAGTATCCCCTTACCGTACTATGTTGCAGTCAAGAAATACATAATTAAAATAAATTTATCTTAATATTATTTGATAGTTTAATTGCATCGCAGAAAGTAACTATTCTGTGTACATTTGAGTTGCACCTTGTTATTTATGTAATTACGATGATGTAGTGAATATAGTGCCACGGAATTAAGCATTGCCATTGGATGCGATTTATGACACGCAAAGTTCTACACATTTATAATATACACACGCTCCAAATATCAAACAAAACAAGAAGTAACAGTCCAGGTTATAGAAGGTATATATATCAACATGACCAAATGTTATATTGTACACACGCTAGAAAGATATGTTCGTGAACTGCCAAGCCAGTAATGAACAACAATCGAGCCGAGGTGTTGAACGACATTCTTTGAAGCGAAGGCGAACTGCTCAACTTCAGATAACGAACGGTCCCTTTCCAATCGCAGATGTGCGCTCCAAAAACTGAGAGTTCATTGCTGGTATTGAAATATTCTGAGTATTTTTGTATACGGTTAACAACGTATAACATTTCTATCAAGTACAACTAATAAATACAAATTATGTGTAGCAAATAAATCGCAGCTACGCCTACGGCTACGACTACGTTGTGTCTCTCTTCTTGGATTTGGCTTACCTCGACTCAAACGTCAAAACCAAGTTGCTTTGCCTTAGCCTTAGCCTTAGCCTAGGCTTAGGCTTCGCAGATAGCCTCGTTGTTTTGGGGACGTTAAACTTCGTCTCTTTTTACTGGTTCTCTTGACAATAGTCAGGATGTTGGTTGATGTCACTGGTACTTACTTGTATTATTCAAATTCACAAACTGCTGTATCCTTCACAAAACAACTACTGTCAACATGATCACACTGGCAAAGGCGTAGCAGATGCGAGTCCAACTTTCAATTTGTGATATCGATGGCGATGAGATGGTCATCAAATTCAGTCGGTTCATCTGTTTATAATCCACTCATTTCTTGTTTTTGGCATTCGATCGAAAACAAGCGACTCTTCGCCGAAGCATTTCCATAGCTATTATCCAATGTACAATGACTGGTTGTCAATAATCTAAGGCAACAGTGCGACAACCGCTGAATAGCATGGCCAACTTAGATCAGCCGCCAGCTTCTATGACACATATGACGTCACACTCACGGAAACTCCCGAAGGCTAACTTTCAGAGGCGGGGTGGGAGGAAGCATTCTTATTTGCATTATTTTATGAAAACAGTTTTGTTTGGACTACATGATTATCTTAGTTTTATATATATTCTATTTACTATAGCATTTATTTCAACCTGTTCATGTCACCTTTCAGTCTATAGATTGTTTTGAATTATTTGGCCTTGTTATTTTCTCTATATTTCATGTCTTGTTATTCATTTTTATACAGCAGACTCGTGTAGTGTTAATTAAATTAAATAATTAAAAGATGCCCCTTAATTAATTTTGGGTGTTTGCTAAATTAACAGAGGGTGTTCGATTTTCTTTTTTTATAATTAAACAATGTTTAAATTATAGTAGCTTTACACGTGTTTGGCTTTCTTTTATATATTAATAATATTATAAATGTTTAATTTAAATTGGGTGTTTCGTTTTCTTTTGAGCATATAAGCTCCTGCCTGGGTATAATATAACGTTCTATATATATGTGTGTGTCTGTGTGTGTGTGTGTGTGTGTGTGTGTGTGTGTGTGTGTGTGTGTGTGTGTGTGTGTGTGTGTGTGTGTGTGTGTGTGTGTGTGTGTGTGTGTGTGTCGTGTTTTGCGTGTCTGCTCAATAAATTACTACAGAAAATATAATTTGGAAAAAGAAAATTCTTACCTTTAGTAGCTAAATTGGCTAAAAAAAACAGTTAGACCCAGCGCTAGCCTAATTATAGATGACCTTCATACAACAAAAGCTATTGGCACTCGAATCTGACGGGACGACACGGCACAACACACTAACATGACGACCAATAACTGCATTGATAATTTGATAGATATCTGCGTTGCATTGATGGGGAACATGAAATAAGAAGATCTAGTTAGAACGGCACAACACGGAGAGGAGTGGCGATCCACGGTAGCAGATCTTCCGAAAAAAAGACGGCACGATTCAGATTCGCCCAGAAAAAGTAGTGACTAATCTACGCCTCTCTCTCGGCCGTTCTGAGTCATGATGTGAGTCACTGGCTCAGCGAGTCACGAGTACATGTACTCAAATTTCTTCCACAAACCTGGGGACACAGAATAAAGCGCCATTACTGAACATGTCCCTATGAAAATAGCGTTTTCGTGTGATGCGTGAATTTATTCCGAGCATTCTTTTACATCGGACTTTTTGGTCCAGTGAATACTTAATGTACTATTGCATTAGATCTTTCACAATGTAGCAATAAATATACGCTAGACGCTCGCGTATTCGCCCAGTGGCTATTTTACAATTACTATTTACCAATATATCAAAATCCGTCACCAGATTGGGGCGAAATTAAGGAGTATTAGGTTTGGGTGGATTTTTCTGAAAAACGAGGTACGTCATTTTCAAAAAATTTCCACTCGAGGTCAATTTATTAAAGTTTCATGCACTGAGAAAAAACAATTTCCATCCAGCACAGTATAGGTCATAATGACAGCCTGTGTAAAACCTATTGTAGTCTCACCCCAGCTGGGTCGTCGATGCTCGTGGCTTACAACGTTGACATGGCGGAAGCCTTAGAGACGAGTGTGTGAACTTCAACACTCGTCCAGTATGTGACCAGTGGCACAATCACACCAACCTTCCCTTCGGATATCACGGCATGTGTGGTTCATCTCGAATTGGTGCGAGATGGTGTCGTCTCATTATAGTTACTAAGGCCGACACGGAACCATTTATTGTATCTGTGATTGAGGTAGGTGACCGACCGACAGGTTCTTCCACCGAGCACCGCTGGGCAGTGACGTTTATGTACAGTAGGCTAGTGACGACTGGGATGGGAAGCTATAACAGACCATAATGAGGTCGTCACCGCTAAGATAACTTAAAGTAAGCAAAATGCGGACGCTACAACGATGTGCTTACTGTAAACGACGGCAAAGTGACAGAGACGCAATTGTAACGATCGAAAGCAGACGAAAATAACAAAAGCCGCCAAATCAAAACAACCCAGTGGAATATAAAATAATGCCTTACTGACACATTATTAAACCCTACCAATTACCATTAACATGATTGCAAGAATAACAGTATAACTGCAATGGCCAGAATAATTAGGTAAATTACTTCAGCATATAACGACTTGGCAATTCCCAATTGTGAGTGTGTCGAACTGAACATGACATCCTCGTGTTGTCCATTCTTGGTATTTCGCTGTGATATTCCAAATTGCTACATTTTGAGAAACAGCATTTGACTATAATTGCCACGAATGCGGAAGCAATGTCTTATTCGGTCTGATGGCATACTTGTATATATATATATAAATAGCCCGGGTTTCCGCTTTTCAGGAAGCAGCTTCTTAGCCTGTGATCACTAACGGTTTCCGGTTGCATGTGTATCTGTCGCAGAGCAAGCACGCGCTCAGGATCTAATTAAGATATCGAGGACAGCACAGCATCTGTTTTGTTAGACAATCTCCGCTAACACGTGTTTGACGTCAACACTGACAAGAATACAACGAGTGATTTTGTTACTGAAAGTGTGTGTGCGTGCGTGCGTGCGCGTGCGTGCGTGCGTGCGAGTGCGTGCGAGCGCGTGTGTGCGTGCGTGTGTGCGTGCATGTGTGTGTATTTATGTATGTGCCTATGTATGTGTGTACGTATGTTCGTGCATGAGTGCATGTGGACGTGTGTACGTGTGTACGTGTGCAGTCATCATTGTTATTATACGTCGCCACCCATCGCAATTAATCAAAGCAGTGCTGAACTCGACTGTGATGGTCCTAGATAAAAATGCTCATATTGTACAAGCTTGGTGTTTTAACCGTACCGCATGTAACATACCATGCAATAGACGAGCAACGTTGATTACATATAAGAAAACATCCACCCTGCCGGAATAAGATAGATTTAACAAGATTTAACAAGATTGCCACCCAGAGAATTAACTCTAGGTGGCAGGTGGACAAGGAAGCCCTTTGGCTTATCGAGAGTCCGACCCTTTTATCTATGTGTATCCCGCCCGTCTGAGGTATGTGTCGATTTTATTTTTAAACATTCACGCTACTAGCACCCACACAATCAGCAGGTAATCTGTTCCATTCATTTACAGTCCTTTGTGAAAATGAAAACTTTCTTATATCCAATCTACTCTGCTCCTTTGCCAATGTAAGTTCATGTCCTCTAGTCCTTCTATCTTTCTTAACTGAGAACAAAATATTTCTATCAATATTTTCATAACCCTTCAATATTTTAAACACTTCTATCTGATCTCCTCTCAATCTCCTGGTCTCTAGTGTTGTTAAACCGCATTTTTTTAGGCGTATTTCGTAACTAAGATCCCTCAGTTTTGGTATCATTTAGTTGCTCTCCTCTGCACTCTTTCTAGCATATCTATGTCCTTCCTGCGATATGGCCTCCACGCTTGAATACAATATTCTAAATGAGGCCTAACTATTGTTTTGTACAGCGGTATTATTAGCTCTTTTTCCTTATACGTTATGTTTCGCCTAATTAATCCAAGGATTTGATTTCCCTTTGAAGCTGCAATTCCGCACTGCTCTGAAACCTTCATATCAGCGCTAATGGTTAACCCTAAGTCCTTTTCTTTTACAGTAGTACTTAGTACAGTACCCCCCATTGTATATTCTACTTCTTCGTTCCCATGTCCTGTGTGGAGGCATTTACATTTCCCAAAATTGAACAGCATTTGCCACTTTTCAGACCATTTGATCAACCTGTCAAGATCATCTTGTAAATGCTGTCTATCTCCATCACTTTTAATCCTTCTAAACACTTTGGATCATCCGCAAATTTCAACACCTTGCTTGTTATTTCATCATCCAAATCGTTGATATATATTAAGAATAATACTCAATACTGATTTCCAGTTTGAAGCCTCCCCATCAACTACTACACGTTGTCTTCTGTCAATCAACCATTGTTCTATCCAGTTTATTATACCATTTCCTATGCCATGGGCCTTTAGTTTAAGCAGTAATCTTTGATGTGGTACTTTGTTTAAAGCTTTTTGAAAATCTAAGTAGACGATATCTACTGGTGATCCCTCATCTACCCACTTAGTGATGTCTTCCAAAAAACATAACATATTTGTTAAGCATGACCTCGCTTTAAAAAAAACATGTTGAGATGGGTTTATCAAGTTTTGTTTAACAAGAAAATCCACCATGTGATCTTTAATTAGTCTTTCTAACAATTTACAAATCACTGATGTTAAACTCACTGGTCTATAGTTCTCTGACTTGTTTCTCGAACCTTTTTTGAATAACGGTATAATGTTTGCTTCTTTCCATTCTAAAGGAACCACTCCCTCTTCTAATGACAAATTGAAAACTGTTGCAAGCGGTATGCTAATTTGTTCTACAATTTCCAATAGTAGTTTGGGTGGAATACCATCCACTCCAGGTGATTTATTATCCTTCATAGCCCTTATTTTCTTACCTACCATTTCCGGGGTTACAATTAATTGTCCTAAATAGTCTGAATCTGCCCCCTTGAACTTAGCCTCTGGTACTGGCAGTGAACTAATATCTTCCCTGGTAAACACTGAACTAAAGTACTCATTCAGGTCTTCTGCCATTAAGAATCCCTCTGATATTATATTTCCAGCACTATCTTCTAGAGGACCGACTTTATCTTGAACTTTCTGTTTGCTTCGAACATACGCATAAAAACTCTTGCTGTCATGTTTTATATTACTAGCTAATTGTTGTTCATAGCTTCTCTTTGAATTTCTAATTTCAGCTGTAGCTTGGTTAAGTGCTTCTTTATAACTGTTGTAGTCTTCATCATTTCCAGTACATCTGTATGACTTCCACATCATTTGTTTGTACTTAATTTTTCTAATGGCTTCTTTCGATAAGTGTTTCTTTTTGGACCGTTTTCCTTGTTTTTGAAGGGTACAAATGTATCGACTATGCACTTAATTTCACTCTTTAATACATTCCAGCATTCTGTTGCCGTCTTAGATATGCAATGGTTTGTCCGGTCGTTGCCACATAAAATACCGTTTGACCACGTTGTAGTTGGGGCACGTGCTCTTGTTGTAATGAACGTCTAAAGCTGGATGGTGAAAGTCACCTGCTTCATAATCACGTCACTTATCCACACGTGTCTGTCCTTCACTTAACTGTTTGTAGCTTTGCTCACGTTGAGCGGATTCTTGCAGCCGTGTATACATGGGACTGTGTTTCCCTTGCTCTCCGCTTCTTTCCATATATAATACGGTTTTTCGCAGATTGCTGCCTAATTTGCACAATCATCTACGTAACCTAATCTACATTTATCAAGTGAAGATGTCTGCATGCGTGGAATGGCTATTTACGCAATCCTTGAATTCCTGCTTTTTATTTCCAGTTACTGATGCAGTGCGTGGACATCTATGCGGTCTGTATTTTGTATTCCTTAAAGCACCCTATATGACAAATGAATTGGCGTTTAAATTGCTAAATGCGAATTGCAATCGGCATAATCAATAATTCGTTGCAACAGATGTGCAATTCATCCGTCGATGGTTAACTACCGCGTCGGGCTGGCGGTAAAGTGGCCAGCTACGACAAACCAGTGTGTGTGTGTGTGTGTGTGTGTGTGTGTGTGTGTGTGTGTGTGTGTGTGTGTGTGTGTGTGTGTGTGTGTGTGTGTGTGTGTGTGTGTGTGTGTGTGGTTTGTGTGTGTGTGTGTGTGTGTGTGTGTGTGTGTGTGTGTGTGTGTGTGTGTGTGTGTGTGTGTGTGTGTGTGTGTGTGTGTGTGTGTGTGTGTGTGTGAGTATGTGTGTGTGTGTGTGTGTGTGTTTGTGTGTGTGTTCGGTGTTTCGTAAAAAATGAAGTATGTCTTCATGATTCCCTTCAGGACGTCTTTATAGCGATGTGTTTGCCCATCTCGTAAACACAAACCAGTTTGCTGCTGACCACAGAAGAGCCCCATTGATATAGATTCATCTGTCATGCGGACCGTAGCAGCTGTGGTGGATACTGTATGTTTCGCATGAGTTCTGCCTGCACAACACTTTATATTTAGCACCATGTCTTTCCATTTGGTGCCCCAGTCTCTTGATCCCCAGTTCATAGTATTTGGTTTTATGGAATCAGTCAGCTAACAGCGATTAAGCACTTGAAATATCAGTTTCGTTTCGGTACATTTATAATATAAACGGATAATTAAAATCAATTTAATGTAGTTTTCTGCCTTTACTGCGAAGCTAGCATTTTTTCTAGTAATTGAATGTATCCGTTTCGGTTCCATTAGTTCACCGTGCTGTTTTAGATATTCATATTTGTGTTACTGTGTCTTTTAAGGCTGCTTCTTTCCAAAGAAATGGCTATTTCGTGGGAGAATCTCCACATGCTGCCGTGGATATATTAATGTATTTCATTAGAATATTTGAACAGCTGAAAAGTTCCCAGGTAGTGGTGACCGGTCTTCTTTGATACAATATCTCCTAGTTGCCTCCGGACATTCAAATATGTATTTATGTTATGCCTAAATAACAACAGAAACTGCAAGTTTGCGAGAATAACTGAGTTAGAAGAATAACAAGAACAAAGAGGGTAGACAGAGCAACACAAGGAACACAGCAAAAGAGGACGGCCACAGCTGGGATTGGAGGACTGTGTGAGGAGGGACATGATAATATCGGGGGAGGATGAAAGATGGAGAGAGGGAGCTATCGATAGAAAACTTTGGAACGAAAAAACACAGTGAGTGGTTCGGCAATATCGTACCTGACCTCACCCCAGGAGGAAATGAACATTTATTTTATTTACGATAACTGTTGTACGCAAGTTTGTCTTGGTTAGTGTGGATAGAAGAGAGGTAGGGAGGGATGGGTGAAGGGATGCACGGAGGGAGGGAAGGGAAGGGGGAAGGAGTGGACAGATAGGATCTCAAGGAGGGTGGGGAGAACGCACAAGCGCACGCACACGCGCGCCCGCACGCGCAAGCCCACACCCAAACGCAAACGCACGCACACGTTGTAAAAAAAACTACATCGCTATGGCATCCGTGGAAATGCATATAATTGGATTAGAAGCTACTTAGCTAATCGTAGCCAATTTGTAAACATTGACGGTTACAGGTCAGACACTCAAAGAATAACACGTGGAGTTCCACAAGGGTCTATACTTGGACTGAAGCTGTATATCAATGACATGTGTAATGTTTCTAAACTGGTCAAATTTATTTTGTTTGTTGATGACACGAACATCTTCTGTTCTGCTAAATATTGTATGCAATGAACTACATAAATTGCAATTATGGTTCTCGGTCAACAAATTGTCATTGAACATAGCAAAAACAAACTACATGTTATTCTCTGGTCGAGCACGTCTATCTGATAAAAATATCATTATAAAAAATCAACATATATCGAGAGTGCGTGTAACGAATTTCTAGGAGTGCTTATTGACGATTCGTTAAATTGGAAAGGCCATATCAGTCGAGTACAGTCTAAACTCTCAATCAGTGTCATCATGTATAGATGCAGCAAATTGCTTAACCGCCATAGTATTTATATGTTACATTCCACTCTGTTTTTGCCGTATTTAGTGTTCTATGTGGTAATATGGGGAAATACGTATTCAACTAATTTGCACAGTATAATTATGTTACAGAAGAAGGTAATACGGCTTATGCACCATGAACAGTACTACGACCACACGACTCCATTATAAAGCACACATTTTGAGGTTTACCGACTTGGTACAATTTAGAATAATACTGTTTATGTATAAAGCTCACAAAAATGAATTGCCGTTAAATATTCAAAGGTTATTTGCTAAGTGTGACAATAAATACTGCACACGACGAGACGAACCCGGGCAACAACCAATAGAAGATGTACGACTTTAATTGTCTATGGATCAACAGTTTGGAACTCGTTGAATGTCACTTTTACCAATATTCGTTCGTATCATTGTTTTAAAGCCCACTATAACAAATATCTATTAGAAAGGTATTGTCAACACAAGTAACATCATCGCAATGTATAGTTTCATCAGATGAACCAAATCATAACCACTACTATACGTTTGTATTTTGTTTTGAAATTCACATCAAGTAAAAACAATGTTACAAGTGTCGACAAAGGAGTACCATAATATTATAAGTAGATTTATTTCAATGTTACTCCCTTCATACGTTTCACCAAATGCTTTGTATATTTAACATGTACTTTACTTAATATATACCTTAAAATGTTTGTCTGGTTCGTTTGAATAATTTGTTGATTGATTGATTGATTGATTGGTTGATTGATGGTAGTTAAGAAGTGTTTGTCAATTTGTGTGTGCCGTAGGAAAGGTACTTCTTGCGAACACATGCAGCTGTGCAATGGAGAAGGAGAGACACGTAGAGAGGAATGAGGTAGCAGGGGATGAAATTTAATATATGTATGACTGATTGGTGTTCTAATTGTGCCGTCTCAGGTCCTTGAGCGCTTTGTATTTCACACCTTAGCAACCCAGTTTCCCAGACACTGCAACACGACGACGTGGCCACACGATAAAAGTCGCTTCGTCCAAGTCGGTCTTATGCGTCTAATCTATCTTCTGCTGTCTGGTCTGGCTTCTGCTGAGCGTAATATTGGTCCATCCATCTATGTTATCTAGCCAGTTTTCCTGACGGTGGTGGGGTTCTTTTGCAGTCCAGGTTGCCTTGCAAGATCGTTTTGTGATGATGTTTTACTGAGTGACCTAACGGAACCAAGAGAACGTGTCGTCTTGCTGTTGACAACATGGGTTCTTGCCTTCCAGCCACCGAATTCACTTGCTGACTGACACACGCTTTACTGCATGCGTATTATAAGAGTAGAAACCTGTAAAACTAGAACTTGAATTTGAAAGTTGATATTGTTTGCTAACGTTTGGTCTGTATAAAATAAATGTTTCAATATCGCCGTTCACATCGTACGTGGTATTGACTCGGCACCTTTATAACCCATCGCAGACATGTGATTTAGTTCTTGGACCGCTACCTTGATGTATTGCCTACAGATGAATACGTTGACCTCAACTCCGCGAAACCATTATCCGCGCCAAGCAAGGAGGGCAATATTGTTTTATTGTCTTTATATGAGAGACGTCCAAAGAAACCGTTTGCCTTGAAACGGCAGTTGCACACGCAACGACGTAGACTGAGTATTTGTTTATAACGTCGCGAATATTGTAACACTGTGTATATAAATATCAGCATTACCATGCCATGGAATGGGCGTTGATGTACGAACTTCATTTATCATCAATATTACGCACGGACATAATATTGCCATCTCCGTTGGTCCGTGTCATGTGTTGTCAAAAACGTGTACGAGTCACATAGCAGCACATAGCCAGTCAGCGAATTCGTTTACTGCCCTATCGCTGCCATATCACCAGTCTTAACTAAGCGAACACATGGAATTGATAATCGATAGTTAACAATTATTGTTACTATTATATAATAGTCCGGTGTGTATTCGTGCATCAATGTAAATATAACAATCAACGGCAACAGTTTGATATGCGATGTTTGGTTTGACAATGATTCCTATCAGTGTGTGGTTTTCTTCTCTTGTTTTCCTATGGACATGACTAAGATGACGTGGATGTCATACCACCTGACTCACTTGAATTACACACACCCCAGTGTTAGAAGTTATATTTCTTGGTGGGTGGGGATTGAACTATTGCGGTTTGAAACAAAAGTGATAAAACAATAATACGTTGTCACTGTGGAGCGCGGTGGCGCTGTAAATAGAGCACCTGTCAATCGAGAGGTTCCGGGTTTCAGTGCTCTTGCCGCTGTATCGAACATTGGTCCCGTCCACTTAGCTGTATGAATGAGCTGCTGGCTATAAACAGTGGTGGATATTTGTGTATGAATAATCTTAGCGCAGTAATTGCAACATGGCTGAATGCTTCCTAGAGAATTCGAGACAGGTCTGCCAGGGAGTAAAATGTATAGCACTTTGAACAGTCTTAAAAGCTGAAGCTTCCTACTCAATCGATTTAGTTCATCGCGAATCAGGTTATTTGATGCTCAAATGTGTGATTTGTAAATAGCGTATTTTGATACGCGCAGTCGCTAGTTATAATAAGATAATGCTTTCCAATGATGTCACAAAATAAATAATACTGTTTGAGCTGGCGTGCAAGTCATAAAAGGTACTCAAGGTTTACTGTTCGCCAAGCGAGTCTGACAAGCGAGACGTAAAACACACTGAGAGGGCATTAACGCTAGCTTTGTGCTCGTAGTTACTAGCGTGTATCGGCGAACGCCTGAGTGAACTTTACATTGTATATTTGCTATAACTGATCACTTAAATGTGAATGAATCAACTAATTCAAATGCAAAGGCACAATCAGGATGCTCTAAAAGTGTACGTTAATCATATCAATCGTTTCGTCATCCTCATTATCATCACCATTTTGCAGCCGTAGTACCCCGTGTTTGGGCAAAGGCCTCAGCATGTCGTTTCCAGATCTGCCTGTCTTGCGCTGTCTTCTGCCAGATGGTGTCTTTCAAGTATTGGAAAGGCACCAATCGTTTGTTTTATTTTATTTTATTTATATAAAATATTGAATAATACTTATGAGGGAATGTTAATTAACCAGTTTATACGTGGACTGCGTTGCATGACAGCCTTGGGCAAACGAAGTGATCCATAGCCTAGCAGTGAATTCAGTAGAGCCAAAACGCTAATTGTAGCGCAGCAGGTTTCCAAGCCCACTTACGTCTAAAGCCGTAAATAATTCACAACCATTCCCAGTGTTGATCTACCCGCACGAACACGCTTCGTGTGGACTGAGAGCGGGGAGGCTGAGCGACAGGGTAGTGCCAGTTGTCAACGTGTTACACATTTCATATCCGCCCTTCTGTTTGTTCCACAGTCTCACACTTACAGGTCGGATATAAGTAAGTTGCCCTCCCACGTATGGCGTAAGAGATAACGTGCCACATCCATATTAAAGGTCAACAAGACGCGCGCTTCTGCTCTGACTTTCGGTTTCCTTTCCGCGATCTCAAAATCACTCGTTTGTTAGGAGTAGCTGGTCCATAGAGATTACTGTTAATGCTGCTTAGCTAGATAAAAGCTGGAGCTTGACAGAATTAACACACAGGTGTCGTTTGGAAAGAGAACAAATAGGAAGAAGAAGACGACGACGAAATGATGGTGTAGAGACTGAATTAACGTACTCTTACAATATGGTGAGAAGCAAGAAACAATATGAAACTCGGAGTGTCAAACGTCGTTCTAAAGGATTTGCTATGTTTGTAATAACTTCGCCACTGCGCTCGCTGAGTGCACCGATCAATCGCACGTGCGTCGTCTTGCAGGCTACGGAGAATGAATCAGAGGCGGCAACACGGTGCATCAGTTGGTGTGTGCTGCGTTGAAGTGATTACAAACATTTCATGAACAATCTCTCAACCACTGTCCTCTGGACTAACTACTAAAGGGGACCGCCCCCTCTACCACAATGTGATTTAACAATTGCCTTGTCCACCTTCCTAACCCAATCCTTTCTTCTCCGTTACTGTATCTATCGCCTGAAAGTCATTTTCTCAATCTCCATCTTTCCTATTCGAGGCCCATGCACATGTATAATGTTGAAAGGCTTCACATCATCATCCATGCAGAACTGATCCTCCTTGCCATCGCCCCACCCTCGCTACGGCCCTACTAATCTCCTCTGACGCAGCGATACCCACCACTCGCACACCATTACTCCTCCCATCTCCCATCTCCCATTGCAAGTAGAATCTTATGCCCAACCGTTCTATCTCCCTTCCACTCGGTATATTTTATAACACTCTTATTCCACCGTGGTTATCATTTTAAGTGATAACGCCCATCGCCACCACATTCACAGACACCCCAGATGGACTTCGATTATGGGTCGCTGTCGGAGGAACGATCCACCCGGACTTCACTGATTTCTCACCACTAACGTGGCATTTGGCGATCTCGACGCCGTCACTAAATCTTCTCTCAATAGGCATGTAATTCATTGTGGTTTGGGACAGTGCAATATAGTGCTGTTTTGGTTGACCTACGCCAAGGTATGTACACGGAGTGTGTCTTCCTTCTACGTATGTTGTTTGCAAATATATT